>OZ010584.1:70295008-70302508 GCA_963932145.1 Acanthosepion lycidas
GCTTTCCTAACCACCTTATAGACCAGCAAATTAGACTATTTCTCCCCAAAGTAAGTAATAACGATAGTCAATACACAGTCAAAAATTACATAAACATTTATTACAAAAACCAAATGCATATTAACTACAAAGAAGTCGAATCTTCACTAAGACTTATTATAAAAATATACTCTACCCCAACTGACCTGAATAAAAAATCAAATATATTATCTATTATAAAAATTTTAAGACAGCTAACCTTATCCTCAAAAATAACAACACACCACCTAAGTCAAAAGTACAAAAAACTAAAATTGTCTATGAGTTCAAATGACCCTTTAGGAACTGTGTTCCTGATTAAACCGGACTCATAAATAATTACATCGTTACACAACTACATGCTTATCCAGACGACTTACGTTACACCCATTTGATCATAGCTCCATTAGAATCCATTTCAACTAACACAGAAACTTAACAGACTCCATTAGAAACATTCTAGTAGAAAACACAAATATAATAACTTCATCCACTTGTAAAAAAAAAGATTAAAAATAACACAAGCTTTAATAATAAAAAAGAAAAAGCCAACTCTTAACAATATTAATTATGAACAAGGCCACAATGTGCTAACCGTATTCGGAAAATGAAAACATCTCTACAACATACTAAAACATACACCTAATACACTCACTCAATTAAGCTGAAAAATTAAATCTTCCTTGATAATGGCTAAATGTATAGCCGAAAGCGTTCGGAACTATAAAACATTTGGACAGTTTTACACACGCTTTTTACCAGAAAAGAAGACTCTCATTCGAACACAACGAAAATTTAATAAAAAGGTTAACCATAGTACCTTGTCTGTCGTTTTTAATGAAGCGTGCATAAACGAAGGATTGCTGCTTAAATATACAACTATATAAAGATATATGAATATCATATATATATATATATATATATATATATATATATATATATATATATATATATATTCTTCTACAATCTTTTCCTTTTTCTATGTCTTTTCACTCTATTTTTTCTTCCCTTAATTTTTCTTTCTCTCTTCTGTCACTCGGTCAGCCCTGTAAACCTGGGATTCTTCCAACAACTTTCCGCCATCTCCAACAATTCAAACTATATCAAGGTCCAGAGACCCATTGACTCCTAACAAACCATTCATTCTCATAGTCCACCAGCTTGTACCATCCTTTCTATTACACTTTAAACTGAACCATTCCAACCTCATACAATGCTCGAGGCGAGACGCTTCTATTGATCATTATTCCATAGGTCTGAGAACGAATAATGAACACGACCACTCGAACCTGGAAAGATTTCTTTGTTGTTCGATTTCCTCTTTCAATCCTTCATCTCCGGGTGAGGAACGCTATTGGAACTGACTATCATATTCACAGTTCAATCTCAGTAAAATCGCGGTGCATCTTGTTTGAAAATGTCTGCTGTGTGGGGTTTGTATGCACGCTCAAGCAAGTTAGCCTCTAGTTCAAATGAGAGAGAGAGAGAGAGTTTGAATCTTATGCTATAATATATATATTGAACAGGAAAAAAACAGACGAACATTACATTTGATATATTTATGCATATATATATATATATATATATATAGATAGATAGATAGATAGATAGATAGATACCTCCACTAATTCGGTATTAATTTTCGATACCTAAGTTTTAAAATGAATTTCTAAAAGTGAAAAATAATTCTTGAAGATTTCATTTTAGCTTTAATTTAAAGCTAAATGATTAAATTTACTATTTCCAGTAAGTAAAATATTCTGGTGTAATTCAAATACACAATTATCAGTTATATAATTCTTCCAAAAATAAAATACATTTATCTTTGACACGTTATTTGAGTAAACTTAGCAAATTTAAAGTTAAATTAATTTGATTTGGAATAAATTTTACATACTTATAGCATAAAAACTGATATACAAGCATTTCTTAACGACGGGTCCTGTTTTTATTTCATGTTGATTGACGTAATGGTAAAATCTGAGGTGATGAATGCTAGTATGGACAACCAAAATTGACATATATTTACGAAATCTACGTGAACGCATTTTCTTTTGTTTTTAACTAACTAGTAATTTTTACAAATAAATATATTTTCATCCATTATCTAATATTTGATTGACTTTCAGTGACGTTTTTTGAAGATGCTTTATGAAAACATGAAACAATTTAAAATACTATATAATTTTTAAAATTATTTTAAAACTTTCTTAACAGATGAAACTAAAATAAAGATAATTAAGCAAGAAAATTAACACATTGATGTGGATTTTTTTTTGTAATAATTAAAGTATTCTTTAATTATTAATAGTTAATAAACTTTAATTAACATTAGCTGAAAACATTTTCCATTTTCTTCATAGGCTATACAGTTATGTTTTTTTTTATTTTAAGTTGAAACAAAAAATCAAATGAACTTCTCCACACGTCTTCCGTACATTTGAATTAAAAGCGTTTTTATGGAGAGAAAAAACATGTAAAATTAGATTTTTGCATACGTATATGTTGCAGTTGTAATAAGCTTTGCAATTTATAATCTGTAAAGATAAATCAACTTAATAACATCATTGACTAAACTGCTCAACATTTTCACTAATTTTAGAATATTTACCAACTTTAACATAAAAATAGTAAAATAAGATAAAAAAGAAGAAATAACAAATAATTGTAAAAATTAATTTTTCATCGAAAAATATTCTACGTTCAGACGATATTATTCCTATTCATAAAAACAACTAAAGGCACCGAAAAATATTTTAAATTAAATAATATCTTTGTTTTATTTGGTTTTGTATGTTACAATTCAGAGTTGATTTTAGGTAGATCTGGACCAATTTAAAAAAAACAAAAACATCATTTACTTTCCTCAAAGCCTTGCGCTTTTAACTAATATAATCGCTAAATGATCCAACATAGAATTTCTAGGGTTTTCATAAAATTAGTTATGGGAGTAATAAAAATAAAAAAAAGTTATTTTTAACATGACACATATTTATAATAGTTTCCATAATTTGTGAATAGTTTCTGAAAGTTTCATTAAAATCCGACAATTAATTTAATTTTGCAAGAATTTCCAAATTAATGTTTGTCATTAAAAAAAGGAGTTAAATTTGCTGTTATTTTGTAGTAGCCCCGGACGCAAAGAGAAACAAGGGTTTTTAATCAAAAGTTAGAATGTTCTAAAAAGGATGGATAAGTTTAAAAAATAATTTTAAAATACTGTTTTCTTTCCTCCTAATACTAACATAAACCTTTTGACGATATAATTTTGGTTTCGTCAAGTTTATAGGCTGTTTTTATCATGCTATGCGGGAAAATCAGCATAGCGCGATAAAAACAGCCTATATGAGGATGAATGAGACTTAAATACGAGAAGAATATATCGGAACTGTTTATCCAAAATTTATATCCAGTTGTGTAACACCATATTCAAAATGTATAAATATACATTAAAAAAAAGATTTAAACAGACATACTTAAAACAAAATACACAAAGTATATCATGGAAAATAATGAAAACATTACTTACCAGCGTATAACAATAACACCAAAAATTGTTAACTTTGTCTGGGGAAGAAAACAGCTATAATCACCTTACAAGACAAACATAAATTTCTAAATAAAAAATCAGAAATTATCTCCAAATGCAAAGGTGAAGGAAAATTTTTATTCTGTTGGATAAAAATAGAAAACATGAAAGGAAATGCCTTGTAAAATAAACAAATATCTTAGAAAATAATTAACGAATTATAAGTTAATGAACAAATCTATATAGAAGCTATAAAATTACCGCACCGAATCATAACCATTTTCTGCTAAACTGCCATTAGGATAATTTAAAATATAACCGCAGCCCCCTATCCAATAACCGCCAGGAATAAGACAATAAACCGGAAATAAAATACTTTACTAATCCTAATACCTCAAGGACTAGCATATATAAACTGTCGCGTTAACACTCAGCACCCATGGCCAGAAAATTGCATTTACTCATGAGACAGACTGCTAATCGGCATTTAATTTAAAAAAATACTTCCAGACATGTAAAACATGTGTATGTCTCTCAAGTGTGTGTTTGTATATATGTCTATGCGTTAGTGTGATATGCATCTCTCTATCTGTGAATTTTTATTTTAATTTATTGTAAATTTATTATCGGTACTGCTGACTGAAATCTTATTTCCTCAACACTAGCACAGTCACTTTCCTCAAACTAATACTCTAGTTGACGGGTTATGGTTGTTATTTTATTTGATTTTCGCTAAATTTAAATCGGGCTAAATTTTACTTTCCCTTTTTTAAATGATACATTCTGCTAATAAACCTTATACTGTGGGGAGTAAATTATTTAAAATGGACATTTGATAAAAATAATTTGAAACACAAATGTGTTCTTTGAAAATTTGACATTAGGGATTTTTAAAAGTTTAGTTATAAAATTTAAAGCCAGAAATACATTGCCTATTAACTATCTCTCCAGCTGGAAAGGGCTAAGATCTACGCAGCCCGACTACCCACATTAATTTTATTTAATACTGTTTTACTTACTACGTGCATAGTATTCTTTTCCTAATGTTGCCGCGCGCTAGGACCGTCCCTTTTGGCTGATATTATCCTGAAAACTCGTCGTAAAAGCGATCATTCTGAGATTCGAACATGGATCTCGTGGTCGAAACGCTAACGATCTAAAGGCTGGGTCAGGTATCCATAAGGAATTTATTCGGTAATATCCCAAAGAACAGAAGTTAATTTAGAAGATGGCGCTGAAAGAAAAACGGCGGGAGAATCGGCTAAAGAGGATTTATTTTCTTCCCATTATAATATATATGGTAAAAATATAGTTTTATTGGGTGCTATATTTAACATTAAACGTGCTCAAAAGAGGAAGTGTATGTAAACATATAGAGGGACATTAAGATCAAGCATGTCACCGTTGTGTGTTCACCTTAGTCTCCACACACACACACACACACCTATATATATATATATATATATATATATATATATATATATATATATATATATATATAACTGGCCACTCGTATTCGAGGATACCCGCCTATTAGGGCGGCAGTTAGCCAGTTCCTATTGCAGACGCTTGCTCAAGCACATTTGAGTTTGTTTTTTTCAACACCTACAGTGAGAACCTGTGGTTTATACTGCAACTATACCGAGCAGACCTTAGTTATAGTTTCTCGGGGCGTGATCAACAATTTAAACAAGGTCAGCACACTCACAATGACTTGGGACTTAGTGCTTCGACTTATGGTTTTCAGGCACTTTTCAAAGGTTCCCTTCACTCCAACAACACCAGGAAGTTTATTTCCTTAGAAATCAACCGTGGTAAGATTCGAACCCGGGTCTCATGGTCAGAATGCGAACGTTATAACCATACGGTTGTGTGTGTGTGTGTGTGTTACGCTTTTTAAAAACAACCGTTTAAAAATTGTATTCGAATTTTCTATGAAGTTTTGATAGGTTTATTTGTTTCAGTATCTTGCCGCTGAAGGTGGAATTGAACTGTACATACTCCGTGTTTGTTCTCGTTACGCTCCGTGGATTTCAATTAGACTCAATCAATATGAACCACGCTGGCAAGAAAGAAATTTAATGAAAGTCATAGTCCGTTCAGTCGTACCAAAGATGCGTAATAACACGGACTTTTAATTTCATTTTATTTATTTCTAATCTGGCCATAAGAAAAAACTTATCGGACATATAATAGGCATCGAAACATGTCGTTTGCTTTTATCAAAACTTTATTCCATGAACACGTTCTTGCTTGATACATATAATTGTTTTGACTTTATTAAATGCCAAGTCCTGAATAAGGCAGGCTATTATTGCTCTTCACAAATAGTACTCTTTTGTTACTCTAATTAGTTTTAACAATTTCCATCTCTTTATGATCATGCTATTTTTCTCTCAATAAACGTAGACTCAGAGAGGTTGCTCGCTATTACCATTAGCTTATCACGTCTTCAATATATTCCGTGAATTAAAACATTGTCTAGTCTTCTTCGTCTATATCCTGCCTCCTTCGGGACATGAGGGATCATGGTTCTGCTAAATATTATGTCCTTACATGACGCCTAGCAGTTTTTTCTACTTTTGTTAAGGCACCTACACCGGGGTGGGCGCTTCGGTCCATGTCAGAAAACGCAGCAGACAAAATCGCTTTCCTAATTATGTGTCCCGAGAACTCTCTCCTACTGATTCCATTAGAGGTTCCATTTAAAACTCGCGATTTCGCTTTAGACTTCCTTGTGACTCAAATGTTCTTGTAGAATATTGGTTAGCTTGCGAGTGGTCTGACACAGAAGTAGGCTAGTGTAGCCAAAAGCCACCTGACCTGAGTCATTTCATGGAGAAATATATCGGTGCATAAAGACTGCTCATTCTAGCAAAACAAACCAATCTAACTGGTGTATTAGGCACTCTCCTATAAAATGAGGTAAAGTCAGCTGGCTTGCTTTACAAGGAAACAGAAGAAGGCAGACATGTTGTCACTTGACTTCTGGAGTTCTGTTCCCCGTATCTGTCGGTAGTACGGCATCACTGTCACTTCAAGTCTCTCCTTCATCTAAGGGGAAATTTATCCAACATTCACTGTTTAATTGTCACAAAAATATATTCATATGTATTTTTCAATATCACTCCGGATCCTGGTGATGCACTTCAATCATTTACAGAACAAAAAAAAAGGGTAATTTCTAATTAATTTAGCTAATAACGTCGATTCAGAGTACGGATTTCTTGATCCTCCTTTCTATATATGTATGTAGGAGTGCGTGGGAGCGGTAGAGAGTGAGTGTAAGTGCATGTGACCTTGGCAATTTCAGCCTGTAACAGACTAGAATTGAAACAGTTCTTTTTTTTTTGTATTTACTCAACCCAACATGAGGTCAGGTTCTGACACAAGGTCGGTTTAATCTGGGGATCCCGAGCGCGTACACGCGGGCTAGGAACAGAAATATTCCCGATCCCTGCAACCGTCGGATACGCTGGCCTCGGTGTGTGCACCGATTCCACTCTAGTGTAATGAGAGGGCGCGGCCTCGGGGAGCTGTTCCCTACGGACGACACCTCTCAGTATAATTTTCCTTAGTTGCAACTTCTGTTCTTTGACTGAGTCGCTCCTGAGCGCACCCTGCCCAAAGACAGAGACGCAAATGAGAGATGATAAATAGGGTGCTACAAACTAATCGAGAGAGCAAATTACGTACTGAATTGTAACAGTAATATCTGTAACGACAATATTAATTTTTATATAAGACGGTAACACGAGGTTGGTTGACAAATATAGATTTCAACCAGGCTTGAGGGAGATTACGGCATGATTCATATTCTGGGGGAATATAGTGTATGTCAATAATGATTTTAAGGCAAAGAATTAAGATATGACTTAATGTCGAAGATAAATCTGATGTCCCCTAATTAAAAGTCTAGAATTTAATCAATAATGTCTGTATCGACAATAATA
>OZ010584.1:70310008-70345008 GCA_963932145.1 Acanthosepion lycidas
GGCAAGTCTTTCTTTTTATGTACCATGTCATTTCCGTATGTAGGCGATCATGGTTCCCTTGCAGCTCTTAAAAAGTTCCTTCCCTCTGCTTCCTACCCCAGACCGCGTTCTGTCATCCACCTACTCAAGCCCGATAGATTTGCCACGCGTTGTTTTCCCTTGTCTCGCTTTCTGTCTATTCGACCAGTGAGCATCAGCTTTTCCAGGCCAGCCTTACTCATTATTTGTCTCAGAAACTTCAGCTGCCTCTTCCTGATATTAAGTATAAGCCTCCTCCTTATTTGCAACCTCGCTAAGATCTCATCGTTGCTGACACGCTCGGTCCATGATATCCTTAGCATCCTTCTGTAGAACGACATTTCTGTCACCTCGAGTCTCTTCTTCATCTTTGAGAAAATCGTCACACATTCGCTGCCGTAAAGAAGGACAGATGTCAAGTACAGAATTAAAATCAACGAATAACAGAAACCATGTCACTTGAGAACAGAACCAAAAACTAAAATCGATACCACTTCAAAAAAAAAGTTTAGGCAAGAAACCCCGATCAGTAAGAGAAAGATCGATAATAATAAACTCGAGAAAATTATTTCCTTGAAAAATTGATATTATAAAAAAGAAGATTTTATAAATCCCAACCGACAGTAGCAGTGGTTTTCCGGTCAATGAATTTCAAATATTCCGTCATAGGTAACCGATTAATGTTACCATTACAAGGGAAACAGTGCGAAATTGAATGCAAGATGGCGATTGATCTTTCATTTACATTTTTGAGGATTGTAGGTGGCAGGGGAGCTATGTTATGGTCCGGTTCCTTGTAACACGGTGATAGTCCAAGGTAGAACCAATAAAGAAGAACTCGAACACGGATATGGAATAACACAGATATATTACAAACAGGAATATATACAGAGAAGTAGAAAGTGTTAGTACGGACAATCAGATTTATTAGTACTTGTCTGAACGCGACTCTGTTTCGGACTGGCTCTGACTCGACTGACTCGCTCGCTCTGACTGATTGACTGACAGACTCCTGACGGACTTCACTCCAGACTTCAGACTGAACACTGCTGCTTCTCCAATGCGTAGAATTTATTACGTATGGAATAGTCCATTATGTTATTATATAAGGTCCCATTACAAGCTATAAACCAGAATGTGAATTCCACAGGCGAGAAATGCGAGAAACTAGTAGAACAGAACAGACGCTTTCATCTAGCTAGTTTAACAGTAAAACGGTGAGACCTACTTGCCAATCAAGTTTTACGCTTAAATTGATACAGTTGAGCCACTAAGCTCATCAGAACAATTACTATGAAAACATTTGTAGAAAAGGCAGAGGGAAGCCACGTTACGTCAGTGGGAATGTGACCGAAGTTGAGATGCCAGGTCAAGATCGATTAATCACAGACGCTTTTTTAAATTCCGGCAAGAACAAAGCTAACAAAATTGTGTTTAGTAATTTATGATTGCCCAACAAAGACTTCTGGCATATTAATGTATTAATATGGTAAATAGAAAGATGCTTTTCAAAGACTAAGCAAAGTATTAAGAAACAGGAAAGCTTTGTTAGAAACTGAGGAAGTGTGTTCAACAACTATATAATATCGCCTTTCCTATTTGGTACTTAATGCTGGATAATTTACCCACCGACGTAGAAGAGACTATGATATAAGAGAAGAAACTTGAGACAATAGGGACGTGGTTCCTCTGAAGGAAACCGAGAATGCCATGAAGAGAACACGTAAGCATCTTGGACGCTTTAAGAAAAATGAAAGAATAAAACACGTGTACTTAGAATCAGTAAGAGGCAAATTCTAGGACATACAATGAGGAAAGATCGCATCAAAATTCTGACACTCACAGGGATTATTGTAGAAAGATGTGTAAAAGAAAATAATGATTACCTTAGTTAACATTCTTGTGCAAATGGATGGCAAACATAGACTGGAAGAGATTATAATGTGAAAATATATTGCTTATAAATACGACGGATTGGAAGATATGAAGAGCCAATGATCACCCGCATCCTGAAGGGTATATAATGAGGAAAGAGGATATGGAAAATCTGATGCACAAGGGAGAGTCTGAAGGCAGGTGGAGCAGAGGAAAAACGCATAACCTAGCTAGCGAGCTTTAGTAAATGGATGAGAGTAGAAGTTTTAGTAGAGATAATAAAATTATTAGGTTGGTGCAAAAATAATGACGTAATAATGTCGTTTTTTGACGTTAAAAATACGTCAAAAAACGACATTATTACGTCACTATTTTTGCACCAACCTAATACAATATTAATTATGAGATACAGAGGAGGCGAAATCGTGAAGAGCCGTGATCGCCGTGAAGTGACGTGTCACATCGAAGAAGAAGAAAGTTATTTGAGGAAAATAAATGATAAAGAAACTTGACGGATTAATCACCTTGGTATATTAGTTTTCAAGCCATTCTTACAGCCTGTTATTCCTTTCTTTAATTTAATGGTTATTAGATTTCATGTTATTAGCGCATTGTAATCTTATGAAAACGTTGTTGTAATTTTCTTATCAAAAGCGAAATTGTCTGAAAATCCTAAGTTGCTCTTCTGTAAATACCAATTTCCTGATTACTTTGATCCGGTGGCGTAGAAATGATGCGATCATTTCTTTTATGACTGTTTTGCTAAACTAAGGTTTCTTATGTCGACACGACCGAAATAAAAGATAAAACATATCTAGCGTTTTGGTTATTTAGAAAAGATTGTTCCTCTATAATTACTCATATTTTCTTTATTTACAAGGATTTGTCTTAACTCTATGCCAAGAAATTTGTTTCAACTCTATACCAAAAAAAAAAAAAAATCAGAAAAACATGCAAGCCAATTAATGACATCTCTCATATATTCGTTATGGAAACGGAACTTCTGTAAACTCATCGGATAAACGTTAGTATCTTTAAACCACCATTATTATAAAGGGTTCGGTTCTAATTTAATATACCATACTGAAAATCTGACCGATCTGATAATGGCAAATTGGCGGCTTATTGTTAACTGTGGCAAGAGATGGCGTCTTCATTTTAACGCCTCCAAACCTAAGCTAACCATTAACCATCTGAGAGACCCGTTTCTGCCTTTCATCAACGTGGCCGAAAGAAAACTTCAGGAACCTGTCTCTTTGCTCGGGCTAACGTTCTCGGCTAACATGAAGGGGAAAATCTATATCAAATCTACTGTTAGGTCAGCTGCTAAGAAATTTGGCTCACTGTGTCGTCATAGACATTTTTTTTTCTCCTGAATCTATCTTACATATCTATAAATCTACCATTCATGCTTAGAATATTGCTGCCACATGTCTGGTGCTCCCGCCATATAGCTGGGAAATTGTAGATAAAATCGAAAGAAGAATCAGCAGGATTATAACCTTACGTCACGTCATTAGTCACTTTCCCATCGCCGTAAAGTTTCTTCCCTGTGTCTTTTCTATATATACTTCCATGGTAACTGTTCCGATGAGCTCTTCGCTATGGTACCTAGACTTGATGAATTTAAACGTAGTACTAGACTGGTGACTAGGTCTTACCAATATCTAGTTGAGTTGTCTAGATGTAACAGTATGTTATATAATAACAGTTTCTTTTTTCGTAATTCTCGCTTGTAGAACTCTCTTCCGGTTCCATGCTTTCCAGGCAAATTTAATCTTCAAAAATTTAAATGCAATATCAATCGCTTTCCTCATTACTCTTCTTTTGTTCTCGCTCCTTTGTAAATTTTCTGTTTCTAATTCGCCTACATCCAGTAAACCATTGTGTCCTAATCGCTTTACTCCATTTCTTGGGTTGAAATCGATTGAAAACAAAACAAACAAACCAAAAAATATACACCCTGTGCGACCTTGTCTGCAATTAGCTGTTAATTGTAATTAATAGTAATTGTAATTTTAATGAACAATTGTGTCTATTGGAAACCAGATTAAAAGACCCGAATGTGTGAAACTATTCTTGATGTAGCTGAATTTATTATCGCCAGACATATAGCTATGATACTGTGATGACGACAGATTCAAAAGAAAATAAAATGAAAATAATTAGTCTACTCTTTAATTCCTTCTTTCTTTCTTTCCTCGACTATATTAGTCATGGGAAGCAAGAAGACAACAAAAACAATATTTGAAAGAAAGAAAACCGATTCTTGATTAAAGAGGCACAACACAAGGTGGGAGTTCAACATATGAACTTGAAGCAGGGCAGATGTTCAAATATCTGGGTAGGGTAGCAGCAAAATATAGAACGTGTGAATCAGTAGTTCGACAGGGCAAAGCAGAATTAGGAGCAGGGTAACATATCAAATTGTCCAATGTATTAGGTTGGTGCAAAAATAATGACGTAATAATGTCATTTTTTGACGTATTTTTAACGTCAAAAAACGATATTATTACGTCATTATTTTTTGCATCAACCTAATATTAAAGGAGAAACAGAAACCGATTATATTATGACGTGGGAATAAAACCTGAGCAAAGTACTAAATAAGAGTAGAAACTCTGCAAAGTACTAATTACGGGTAGAAACTGGTCAACGTTTCTAAATAGGAATATTAACTGGTCAAAGTACTAAATGGGTCCAGTAACTGGTTAAAGTATTAAATATGAGCAGTAACTTGTGAAAGTACTAAATAGCAGTAGAAACTGGCAAAGTACTAAAGAATAGAAACTGGGTGAATTACTACGTTGGAATGAATACTGAGCAAGGCCCTAAATAAGAGTAGAAGCTGAGTAATATAGTGAGAGCGAATTAAAACAAATGAGCAAATTAAAAAAATACAAATGGAGACTGAATAAAATACATCAAAAAGAACACTAAGAAATATATTACAGTGTATCATAAAGTATTTACACTTTCGCCATAACATATCTTCAGTTTGTTACACTGCTTTCTGCACATACACGCTTGTAGTTAGTACTATTGTGGTCACGTGATCGAAGTTTCAGTTTGATCGCGCCAGTTTACCTTTTGCTTTTTTCTGCTCTGCTAGTAGTGTGTACCAAGGAGGAACCAAGAGTAGTGATCCGATGTCTCTGGTCGGAAGGGGGCTCATGAGATGAAACTCATATGAGTATTTTAACACAATACGGCAATCGTGCACTAACTCGTAGAAGTATGTATGAGTGCTTCCAGAAGTTTAAATGTGGCTAGAGATGTGTAACCTACGAAGAAGGAGGAGGACGCCAGACAACCTTGACAGCTGAAGAGAAGATTCAGCAACCAAATGAGATGATAATGATGAACCGGCAATTTATCATGTTCTCTTCAGATTCGGATCACTGTTCATTGTTCCTCGTTGCACACTGCTAGCGGGGCGGCTATGACATTCGCAAGAAAACTAGGGCAATCAAGCTCAAACTTCGATTACGTGACCACACTGGTACTAATTGTAAGCACGCTTGATCAGAATCCAGTGTGACAAAACTAAAGTAGCTGTTACAGTAGGGTATATATATATATATATATATATATATATATATATATATATATATAGGTTGAAAATGTCCATTATCCGAAATTTCAAAATCAATAAACCTCCGAAATTCGAAAGTTTTTCAAGTGGTGACATGAATTCCGACAAATGTAAAATTTCAAAAAACAATGTAAATGTTATATACAAATTAAATAGGCTGTATTCCAAATTCCGAAATAATCTGAAAACCGAAGTAGTTCCGGTTCCAAGAATATTGGAAAAAAGATTCTCAACATACATACATACATATATATATATATATATATATATATATATATTTCAAAACGTGTGGTTGGTTCTGCACAAAAACTTCAAGACTATAATCAAATCATACGTGCTGGTGTCTGGGCTGTCGGTTACTAGGAACTTAGCTGCTTGACCCTCATACGTCAAATAAGACGAGAGAGTCCACCATATATATATATATATATATATATATATATATATAAATTCCAAATAGCCTCATACGGGGATAACCTATTTCGGTAGAAGAAGATAGAGGCTATTCCCCACATGAGGTAATTTTGGATTTTATCGTTTATTATATTGCTCTTTTATTTATTATATTGCTCTTTTTAATATTAATCTCTTTTTGTGGATCAGTTTTAATATTTCATATTTCTAGGATCCACTTGGATAACATACGAAATCATTTGTAACATTTACAATATATATATATATATATATATATATATATATATGCCTCTGATTTCAGCATCCCATTACAGTATATTACTTTTTGTTATATATTGTATGATATATATATATATATGTGTGTGTGTGTGTGTGTGTGTGTAAAACTGAAAAATTTAATGGTCATAGTTGAATAAGACCAGCAAACAGTAATATTAAAAAGTGCCCAATACACTTGTGAAAAATAAAATTATAACATGTAGAGATTTTAAATTAAAAAAAATTAGATCAGACGATTCCACTACCTTGGTTTCAACCTTTCGTTATCTTCAAGCAGTTTGTATCCATTGATTTCCCAAATCTTTATTCTTTAGACAAAAAATTAATGAACGCTATATTTTAAAAAAATAAATAAACAAAATTCCGATGTTGGGTAGGATAGTAAGGGAGGAGGAGGATGCAAAGAAGGAGGAGGAGAAGGAGGGTGAGGAAAGGGAGGGTATTCTAAATGTATCAGTAAGGGGGGTAATTGAAATGTACATATTTTTTATCCAGAATTAAAATTTTTTGTATGGATACAAATCAAAGGTCCGAAGTTATGAACCCTTGCGTCCATATAACAAAACTTCCTTTTAATTTCATATGAGGTTTGATAAAAAATATCTACATTTCACCTATATTTTTGCAATACCCTTTCTTTCTCTTTTTCCTTCTTCTTCGCATCCTTCTCCACCCTTCCTATCACAATAACCGTCCTGCGTCTGTTTATTTTTTTAAATAATATAGCCTTCATTAAATTAAACAAAAAAAAAAAAAAAGAAAAAAAAAGCGTTGGAAAATCAAATGATACAGACCGCCTAACCATACCGAAAGTTTGAAACCAAGGTAACGGAATCAACTGATCGCCTAATTTTTTAAGATATATCTATATGTTTAATTCCATGTCCCTTCAAGATGTAGGTGATTATGCCTCTCTATAGATACCTTCCCTTTGTGTTTGGATTGCCTTGCATTCTTGTGAACACTTGTGATGCGGCTTTCCAATGCCTTCTCCAGATGTTGGGATTCAGCGTTTTCGTTCGCATAAATTAGTTTCTGATCAAGTCTAGTGAGCCGAGTCTAACCTACCGTTTAACCCATGGTTAATAGTGTGAAAGTGAATGCAACAGCCTTGTCTGGAAACTGAACTCGTCTCGTCAATTCCAGTTTCCGCGTCAATAACCATTACGTTAACGGCACATCAATTTCCGTTTATATATATAAGTGTGAAAACACATAAAAAATATTTAATCTACGTATGTGGCGTTGTTAAATTTTGTAAACATCAATATGGTGAATTACAATCTTATTTTGATTGATCTTCCTAATTCTCTCTACACCCTGCTCATTTTATGTCATCATGCAATGCCTTGCCATCCCTCATTCAAAGGATCATTCTTTCTCTATAGATGAAAGAAATATCCCCATTAAATATTTTCTTTTTATAAAACTCCCAATATCTCTATAAACACCTTCATTATCCAAACAACCAACACGCAAGCATTGAAGCTTCAACGATCCACGTCATTTTTTAGTATAATAATATTTTTTTTCACGCTGAGCATTTTTTCTGAGAGCCTATTGAAACCAACATATTCGCTAATTCTGTTATTCTTCCCGAGCAGTTAACCTTCTTATTTTTATTTTCGTTCTCCAATACATTAAGCACAGTTTTTCAGTCGATTCACCTCTAAATAATTGTCCGGATGTGCAACCAAATTTATGAACTCCTGGCTGACAATTTCGTAATAAAATACTCTTCTTATTACGATGCAGGGTCTGCAAATCAAGGCTCGATATAAATTTCTTTAAACTTAGCTTTTCGCTATATTATTTTTGGAGCTTTAAATATTGACCGAAGATGCTTTAACAGTTTTAAGATATATGAAAGTGATTCTCCTTGGAATTAGGTTGATATATTCTTTCAGGCAGTTCTAATATTTGATAACCCTTTTCCATAAATAATGAAATTAACAGGCCACATATTTCGTCAACCCTTGGCTTTAGCAAGAGGAAATAGTAACAGACTTACGCAATAAACTAGTGAACGCACACACAAACACACACATATATATATATATATATATATATATATATATATATTACATGAATCATTTATACAAAAAACAGATATAGAATTTAATGATATAAATGGCGAGAATGATTTTTGTATGAATGATTCATGTAAATTGAACTGCACCGCATACTTGATATATATATATATATATATATATATATATATATATATATATATATATATATATATTAGGTTGGTGCAAAAATAATGTCGGTTTGTGACGTAATTTTTAACGTCAAAAAACGACATTATTTTTGCACCAACCTAATATATCGTGTGTGTGTGTGTAAAAAAATATATAAAGAATAGGAAAGAACTCGTTAGGTAAATAATCCAAAGTTCTTTAGTATTTTTGTTATTATTTTTTTAAAAATACAAAAGTAGAGCATAAATATAATTATTAATTGTACTTTAATTCAATTTAATTCAAATAATTATGTTGAAGTTTTCGGCTCTTGTTTTGAAACATGAGAACTCTTATATAGCGTTGGAATCATATTTTTAAATAAATAATTATATATATATATATATATATGTGTGTGTGTGTAAGTTATTTTCATGTAAAGAGTATATGTAAAAGAACAAAATGAATAGAAAGACAAGTGTAAGAACAATGCTTATTTTAATTTGAGAATGTTCATCAGTATTCATCAGGAGGTTGAATGTCAGTAACAAAGTGAAGGACTCAAATTACTATGTTTCGAACTCTGTTCAGACAAAAGTAAGCGGTTAATATTCAAGGGCGTCTGAACGCTGTGATAAACCAATCACATACTTGCTCTTGTATATGAACGCGTGCAACAAAATAAATCCTTACATTTGCTTTGATAAAGTCCATCAGAGGATGAAACACATCGGCTAAGAATAGGTTTTCCTCTTGCCATTTTATTCATATATATATATATATATATATATATATATATATATATATATATATACGCGCGGGGGTGTTTGTGTGATACTGTGTTTATTGCTAAGAATTATGTATGATTAAACGGAAAGAGTAATTATAGATATATACTGATAACGATAGTGTGGACACATTAATCGACACAATAGTATGACACCCTTTCATTCCTCAAAGCTATATATATATATATATATATATATATATATATATATGGGGATCCTTAAGGTCGACCCGTTTTGAAGACCACATGTCTTTCAAGTGGGCAGTAACGACAAAGAAGTGCGGCATCCAAGTAGCGTGGTAGTGAACAATGGAAAACTGCATTAGACTAGGGGAAATAGAACTTTAAAGAAAACCCCATGTAGTTTGTTTTGGGAAATGAAAATAAATTATTTGTGATCTTGTATTATATATATATATATATATATATATATATATATAGTGACAACTTTACGGCGACAGCTCACAAATAAAACTCTCTAAAGTTCAAACTTAAGAGGGGTTGAGTTGTTATAGTGAACTCTCACTCTCTCTCTCTCTCTCTCTCTCTCTCTCTCTGCGACAAGCTAAAATCAGTCAGGCAAAACCTCTCAATCTAAAACGGATTGACTCCCAGCAATCCTGTCGCGAGCATGCTAAAAATGACTATGTACGTGATTTCACTCGACTCGTGATTCGAAACTGCGCGCCAAAGGAACGCGAAAAAAAAAACAGTTGGGGCAATAAATATTAAGGAAGTCGGTACAGCCATGAAACCGTCGCGTGAAAGAATTAATGGAACTGAAGAAAAAGAATACCATTCCAGTTTCAGTGAAGTCAGAAATTATCAACCGGATTAAGATCACTTCTAAATGGAAATTAATCAACCCTGTAAAAGATACCCAGAAACAGAAATAACATTTTTTTCCATGAAAGAATAAGTCGTTGAATATAATAGAAAAAGAAAAAAGGGGAAGAGGAAATATATAACAAGAAAGAGAAAAGAAAAGAAAGCAAAACAAAAAGGAAAATGGAAAATAGAGAGAAAAAGAGGAAAGAATAAGACGTTCAATATTTTATATAAACAAAAAGAACTGGAAAAGGTAAAAGTGAAAGTATAAATAACAACAGAGAGAGAGAGAGAGAGAGAGAGAGAGAGAGGCAGATAAAACAAAAATAGAAAACAGAGAAAGAGAAAACGAATAAAGGAAAATAGTGTGTGTAGATAGGTATCGAAAAATAAACAAAGTTATTAATAGTAAATTTAATAGGGTTACTGATCCGTTAATATATATTAAGTCAATGGATAAGATATTTGTAATACGAAATAAAAATGCCGGTAGTTACAAAATACAAAGCCTGACTAGGCAAAAAAAAATATAAGTTAAAAAAGTAAAAAATATAAAGAATTATAAAATCAAATTAAAAAAATATGACCGGAAATGCTAAGCTATAATAAACGTTAAAAGTTTGGATGGTGCAAGGCAGGTAGCTGAATATGAAAAAAAAATTAAGTAACAGTTACTTGCTCACCTGTATGTGTATGTAATCGTACACATATATGATTGATCATATCTCTTTCTTTAGATCATTTTTATCTCTCTCTCTCTCTCTCTCTATATATATATATATATATATATATAAATAAAGTATATATATTTTATATATATATATATATATATATATATATATATATATATATATATATATATATATATATATTTAAAGATATTTTTGCAGGTACAAAATTTAATGATCGAAATAAAAGTATAAAACTTAATATAACATACATATTAAAAAAAAAACCGGTGAAGCAACCGGTTTCGCTTCCGTTCTTCAGGCTTCAACGGGGGATTTAAAATTAACACAGAAAAATGTACAATAAAAGGAGTTGTAAAAAAAAAAATATGCAAAAGTAACTAGAAACAAATGACAGCGAGTCCCAACAAACACTCACGTTGTTTGCACAAAGAAGGCTTACGGGACCCGATGTAAAGTGCCTCCAGAACCATTAGATGAAATAAGGAGTGAGACTGGGACAACACGGTGAACCAGTCAACACTAGTTTTTAGTCACGCCACCTCGAGGGCATCATGTGGCACAAGGCCGGTTTAACGTGGGATCTCCGATCCCATGTGCTAGGACAAAAATATGCCCTTTGAACCGTATAAACAGGTTCAGGGTCGGTTTACCTCCCCGAAAGAGACTCCGCCCTTCGGCGTAGACTCCTTCGGGTTCCTCCCCGCCCGAAGGGAGAGAGTTCAACCGAACAACCGATCAGCCGGACGTCCGACTTCAGACTGAACCAGTCAACACTAGTATTTAGTTACCGACCCACGAAGGTATCATGTGGCACAAGGCCGGTTTAACTTGGGATCTCCGAGCCCGTAGACTCGAGAAAAAATATGCCCTTTAAACCCGTATAAACGGATTCAGGGTCGGTTTACTTCCCCGAAAGAGACTCCGCCCTTCGGCGTAGACTCCTTCGGGTTCTTCCCTGCCCGAAGGCAGAGAGTTCAACCGATCAACCGATCAGCCGGACGTCCGACTTCAGACTGAACCAGTCAACACTAGTATTTAGTCACCCCCCACGAGGGCATCATGTGGTACAAGACCGGTTTAACGTGGGATCACCGAGCTCGTGGGCTCGGCCAAAATATGCCCTTTGAACCCTATAAACGGGTTCAGGGTCGGTTTACCTCCCCGAAGGAGACTCCACCCTTCGGCGTAGACTCCTTCGGGTTTCTCCCCGCCCGAAGGCAGAGAGTTCAACCGATGAACCGATCAGCCGGTCAGCCGGACGTCCGACTTCAGACTGAACCAGTCAACACTAGTATTTAGTCACCCCCCCACGAGGGCATCATGTGGCACAAGGCCGGTTTAACGTGGGATCTCCGAGCCCGTGGGCTCGGCCAAAAATATGCCCTTTGAACCCGTATAAACGGGTTCAGGGTCGGTTTACCTCCCCGAAAGAGACTCCGCCCTTCGGCGTAGACTCCTTCGGGTTCCTCCCTGCCCAAAGGCAGAGAGTTTAACCGATCAACCGATCAGCCGGTCAGCCGGACGTCCGACTTCAGACTGAACCAGTCAACACTAAATTTGGCTGCACAATCTCTGTTCTTTAATAGGTGTTCGCATATGGCGGAACCATAGGTGTTCGGGACGAGTCCATTTAACGACAAGGTGTGATTTCTAATTTTTGTAGGAACGTGTTGTTTTATTCTCATGTCTAAGCGTTGAGTTGATATATATATATATATATATATATATATATATATATATATATATATATATAGTAGATATTTTTACACTAAAAGAACGCCATATCTATATCGCGGGTAAGTGGTGTTTCTTGGTATGATGCGTTTAAGTGGCCCGGCTACTAAAAATACTAGAAAAAGACATGAAAAGATATTATTAATAGGCCACTTATCTAGATCCTTTCGTATTAATGCCGGTGTCCCCCACGTTCCCATCCTTTGTCCTACTCTGTTTTTAATTTTCATTAATGACCTTGCTAATGACACCTACTCTCAAATTGGTATCTACGCTCATGACACAACAATTTACAGCTGCTTCGATAGTAAGGTGAAAACTACAGCCGAAGACCAAAATGACATTAAGTCCGTCGTTAACTGGAGCAAAAGATGGTCTGTTAATTTTAATCATCTAAGAGACATTTGGCTGATGCTAATCCCCAGTAAAGTTACTCGCTCTACCTTCTAGGGCTCACATTCTCTGCTGATATGAAGTGGAAAGACTATATTGAAACTATTGCTAGATCAGATACTAAGAAATTCAATTACTTTTTTGGGTGAGACAATTTTTCCCATTCATCCATACTTAGAATATTGCTGCCACATATGGTCCGGTGGCTCTGCTATTTACGTTGAGTTCCATATAAGATCCAAAGAAGAATCAGCAGTATTATTGATCCTGATCTAACGGATGAGTTCCAGTCACTTTCCTACCGCCGTCAGGTTGCCTTTCTATGTCTTTTCTATAAACAATTTCATGATAACTGTTCGGATGAGCTCTTCACTATGGTACCCTCTTTGAGGAGATTTCTTTTGTTTCCGACGGTGTACCACCGGTGATTGACGATTTGTGATTGTATACGAACTGTTTATCGATTTCAACCTTTGTTTCACGTTAAGTTACTTTTAATTTTCAATTTTCTTTCGTTTAATTTACTGACGTTTTTTGCCAAAAGTTTGATTTTTTCTTTCGTTTCCCTCCCCTCATTTTTTATACTTTATCTCTTGTTATTTCTTTATTATTAATTTTCATTTTCTTTTACACGTATTTTTGAGTTTTAATTTTCCTTTTTAATTTTTTTAGTAACTTCCCCACGCCAAACTTTATTGTTTTTCATTGTTTATTTTGCCCCACGTCGGACTTCGTTTACATTTTATTTCTACGTGTTTTCATTGTTCTTTGTCGTTCTTTGTTGTAATTAACTGTTAATTCTGTGTTTCTTTATTTAAGTCTTTTTTGTGTTTATTTTTGCATTTATTTTCTGCATTTATTGTTCTATTCGTTAGTTGTTCTTTATTTTCGTTTACGTGTTTTCCTTCGTGTTTGGGCTGACTAGAATTTTCTAGTGGCAGCCATATTGTATTCGTGAATTCCTTTGGCATTTTTTGTTTCGTATTTTTTGTTGTATTATTGTAAAAAAAAGATACATTTTGTTTATTTTCCGTCTTAAATTGTGATTTTCATTTGCGTGCTCGCATTTTCGTAATCTGTAATTGTTAACAGTTTTTATTTTTAACGTATTTTGTCGTTTTAGCGTACTTTTTTTTTTGTAACTTATTTTTGCGTGTTTAACTGTTTATTGTTCTGTCTCTTTGAATTTCATTTTGTTATCGTGATTTATTTGAATTTATCTTTTGTTTAAATTATACTTTTATTTGTTGTGAAGGAAAAAAAAGTCTTGTTTTTTTAAAAAAAAATGGGTCCAAGAAGAACTGTTAGAAAGAACCTATTTGGTTCTAAAAAAAGAAAAAAGACCCTCCTGATAAAGATTCGCAAGAAAGCCCAAATGGTGAAGGATAAAGTATGGTGTCCTCTAAACGCGAAAATTTAGAGGATGAAAACAACAGTCCGGAAAAAGTATGGTGGCCTCAAACAGCCAAAATACCAATATTGACCCAAGTATTCCTGGCCAGAATATGGTGGCCGAAAGCAGCCAAAATGCTGATATTAAAACCAATTGTTAAAAACAATTCGACAAGAGTATGGTGGCCGATAGTAGACAAAAAACAACCGACCAGACATCCCCAAAAAATGACGGAAACCTAGCGGCCGGAGAGACGCCCTCATGCTGGAAGTCCCCGCCAAAATGTAAAATCAACATTAAGGAGTTCCTGGAGAAGGCAAAGAGCTACGCACATCTGGTGACAGCAGATGGGCTCTTGTCTAATCCCAAGGAATTAAGAAAAGTTGAAAAAAGAATTGTGTCAGTTTTTGTCGTCGACAAGCGCTCGCGCAAGATTTGTCGCTCCACAAAAGACACTGCGATCAAAGCCTTGACTTCTCTGGCATTCAAAGGGAAAGGCTTTTTTATGAGGGACGTACTGTTACCCACGCCTTCCGACTGTGAAGCTGCTGCTACTCGAGACCTCATCACGAAAGATCTAATTCTGAGGACCGAGTATGACGGCAGGCGGAGGACCAACGTTTCGGTATGTGAGGTTCCTCCTCAGATTGTCGTGGAGCACTTGGCCACTTATCTGGGCCAGTCTGGGCAGATACTCAGTGCTTCCTCAGACGATCTGACCGGGGGGTGAAGCTTCGGGATAATGATCAATCAGGATGCCTTCCGCTCCATCCCCAACTGTCTGAATGTAAAGGGCCAGAAGATGCCGATAATTGTCACGGGTCGTAAACCGGCATGCTGGAAGTGTGGAAAGACTGGTCACCTTTCCTCTTCCTGCACGGAGATGAAGGCCTCTGATGTTCTGGCCCCGCCCAAATAAACCCCCCTTTGGTCGAGACTGTTCCATCCGTCCCGCCTGTAGTGGGCATGCCAGCGACCGGGACCGATGTGTAAAATCCCCCGGTTGGGTCCAAACTCAGCCCCCATTCCCCGAAGAGCCTTTGCCCGCCGCTAGTGCCGTTAGGGAGAAGGGAGAGGGGGAATGGCAGGTCGTTGGTAGGACTAAAGGGAAGACACAGGCAGCGTAACCTCGTTCCACACCAAAAGCAGGAAAAGGCACATACAGCCCTACTCCCTCTACCAGTGCAAAGGGCGACTCTCCGGCCAGCTACTCGGATAAACTCAGGGAAAAAAATATTCAGTATGAACCATCATTTGAAAAGAAGGAAAAACATCATCAACTGAAAGAGGCATTAAAATCTAGAAGGCAAAATTCTGAGGAGAAATCTGGCACCTCTTTTTCGGCACCGTCTTCCCCTGTCTCTAAACTTCATCCCATGGTCCCTCCCCCTATCGTTAAACCAATCCAAAATGTTTCCTCAACCATGACCACCCTGAAGAAGGGACCTGTGCCAAAATCACCGGCCAAAAAATCATCACCCAACACTTCACCCATGCAGACTCCCCAAAACTCGCCCAAAAAAACAGAAAAACAAAAACGACAAAGAAGTCCATCTTCGGATTCGTCTGACGCTACATTGGAGAAAAAAATAAAATCAAAACCATCATACAATACAGGGGAAGACGTGTGCCAAGTTTCAAAAGAAATCGAAGAGAAGGCACTGTTACATGCGAAATAATTCAAAAATTTAAAAACGCTTTTGAATTTTAGAAAAATCAAAGATCTAGACATAGAGAACCCCCGAAACTTTCCTAATGCAAAAAGGGTGCTCACTGTGGTCAGATCTTGAGTAGCTGGCCAGCAAATATGGGTCATGATGGCCAACGCAAATGAAACATTCGGCATGTTTCCACCGATATCGTGTTTTGATGACGACAACGTTAAAAAATTGCAACAATTTTGTTCAGGGAGGTTCCCGATTTTTGTTCACCCCTCCCTGTATAGAGCGTTAAAATTAACATTTCCCTTGGACATTGGCGGCCTGTCTCCTGATGGCACCATCAATAGTGAGATGGGTACTGGCTCAATGGGAGAGGCCGTCGGTCTCCTGACCCCGGCCATGTTCAATGCAGGAGAGCAACCCTAATCGGTTTTTATCATGGCTCTCTGGTTAGCAAGTGTGAATGCCCGAAGCCTGAGATCGGAGTCTCGCAGGGCGAGGCTCTCTCGTGACCTTCACCGTCTCGGGGTGAATATTTGTTGTATACAAGAGACCCGGTTTTCTTCTCGTGACTATGAGAACATTCTGTCTAGGGGGTTCTCTCTCTATTCAGCATGTTTTGATGGACGCTCGAGGGGTGTCGCTTGGCTGGTGAGCAAGTCATTGAAGACTGCGTGTGTTCTTGTCTTCGCGGATCCGGCGGGCAGGCTTTGCGTGCTGGACGTTACCATAAAGGATAAGGCTCTTCGTCTGATTGGGGTTTATGCGCCCAATGTCCATTCTGAGCGGCCTGCTTTGTTTCGGCAGATCGAGCAGTTTTTGACGACATCACGTCGGGTAGTTTTAGTGGGTGATTGGAATGCCGTCCTTGATCCCGATATAGATCGTATAGGGACAACTTCGGGTACTAACAACCGGGACGTGAAACCATTTCTGGACTTTATCGACAGGTTTGATCTTGTCGATAAGTACCGGAATGAGCACCCTCGGGAGGTAGTGTGGACTTGGACTAATAGTGGCGGCTCGGCTAGATATGTAGACCGAGTTCTAGTTAGGAGAGTCGACGTAGGGCTCTTAGGTTGTCCAAGTTTCCAGGAGGTAGTTTATTCGGATCATAGGCTTGTCCGAGTCCCTGTAAACTTAGATAAGCCTAAGGTTAGGAGGGCTGGCTACTGGAAATTAAACTCATCATTATTTGGTGAGCAAGATTTCCGGGACCAGCTTCTACTAATGATAGAGAGGGAACTGACGGGAGCGGTAGTGGGAAATGCCTGGTGGGATAAATTAAAATCCAAAATTAGAACGTTTGCTGCTGATTATAGTCGACGGCTCAATCTAGATAGATTAGCGGCGCAAACGGCTTTAGAGAAGAAAGTTGATCGGGCGGTCAAATCCCGTGTTAGTGGGGACGTAGCTTTAGCTAAGGCAGAGTTGGCCTCCTTATCAAGAAGGATCAAGCTCTGGTAGTTAGGGCTAGGTTAAAAAGAATGTCCTTTGAGGCGACGAATATGGCCGCTGAAGTGCAGAGGAAGCTCGGAATGCATCTCGGCGACATATCGCATGCGTCACATTGCCGGATAAGCGGACCGTGACAACAAACGAGGGCATATGTGAGGCTTTTCGTGACTACTTTCAGGAGCTTTTTACCAGGGAGCCCGGTCTGAGCCCTACTCAGTTCGACGCCTATTTAGCTGACTTTCCCTGCCTTAGGGCAGCTGAAGCAGCTAGGCGCGAGGGTCCAATTACAGAGTCGGAAGTCTGGGAAGCGTTGAAACTGGTTGGCCTGGACAAATCTCCGGGACTAGATGGTCTTCCGTACGAAGTGTACTTGAGGCAGTCGCCCGTTTTTGTTCCGCTGCTGGCACTGATTTTCGGCAAATGGATGAAGCAGGGTTCTATGCCCCAACGCTTCACCAGGGGCGTCACCATGTTGTTACGCAAGGATAAAAATGGTGGGGATGGGTTAGGTAACTTTCACCCTTTAACTATGTTAAACACAGAGTTAAAGATTTTGGCTAAGATCTTGGCTAACCGTTTGCAGCTTGTCCTGTCTAGTCTGATTGGCTCGGAACAGACTTGTGCTGTGAAGGGCAGGACTATTCAGGACAACCTTCATATGGTGCGCCTGATCATCGAGCAAGTAGACAGTGAAGCCGCGCTGATTAATTTAGATCAGTCCAAGGCCATCGTTTTCTGGAGGCCATTCTTTCGGCAGCCGGTTTCGGGCCGTACTTTCGCACCTGGATCCGACTTCTGTATGCGACTCCCGGTGTGCTGGTGGATGTGAATGGGGTACGATCGGAGACTTTCGTATTGTCTCGCTCCATTCGTCAGGGTTGTCCGCTATCGCCTTTGCTTTACGTTCTTGCGTTGGAACCTTTCCTTCGCAAGTTAAAGGCGAATCCGGTCCTACGTGGAATTGCCTTGCCCGGTGCTACCACATCGGCCAGGTATTCTGCCTATGCTGACGACGTTTCGGCTCTTGTGTCGAGCAGAGCCGAGATTGACGAAGTCATCAAAGAAATCAGTTGTTATGAGATGGTGACAGGGGCCAAGATCAACCGCGATAAGTCTGTTGGCTTGCAGTTGAGTGCGTGGAAGGGAGTTTCTCTTCCCGGACCTTTCCACTGGAGAGATGTGGCGGTCAAGATTCTCGGAGTCTGGTTCGGTCCTTATCTCCAGTTGGATATGAATTGGTCGGAGGTGCGAGGGAAGGCCGAGATCGCAATTAGTTTGTGGTCTCGGTGGCATCTTTCCTTAAAGAGGAGGGCGGAAGTAGGTGTTTCACACATCTACCCGATTCTCCTTTACCGACTCTCTGTGCTTCCACTTCCGTGTGACACTTTACTGGCGTTAGAGAAGCTCTTGTTCTCCTTCTTGTGGGGAGGCAAGGGTGCCACAGTCAGTCGGGAGATCTATTGCCTTCATCCATCTGAAGGCGGTCTGGGCATGCCGAGCATTGAGATTCGTCAATATATGCTTCGCATTAGATTTCTAGATCGAATGTGTCGCAATTCGGATGAGGAGAGCGCCTTCTGGAAGGAAGACGCCCGAAAGAACTTCCCATCCCTGAGAAGTGTGCATTCGTGCGAAGAGGAGGCCTGCTGTTTACCCCGAACCGAATGCTCCTTCTATCGTGAATGTCGTATTGCTCTGAAGCGCCTCTTACGGGCGTCGGGAGGCCTCTCCAACGTCCAGGCGTTGTCTCGTAGGGCATTATATCAAGTTTTTAGGCAGGTGGGGCGTGCATGATGATCTGATTGACGATCTCGGTCTGACGAAGCAGAAGGCTCGCTCAATATGGCCTTGGGCGCCCGGGTTGAAATGCCTCAATAACGATGAGGCATCACTCACCTGGCTGGTGATTCGTAGGGCCCTCTGGGTCGCCAAGAGACTCTGCTCAGCTGGCTTGGAGAATCCTCCAAACTGCCGACGTTGTAGTGGGGAGGTCGAGACCTTGGGTCACGCCTTCTTTCATTGCAGCCAGGTAGTGCCGTTGGTCAAGTTTTTTGAAGGCCTCATGGACCGCATGCTGCAGGGAAAGTCCTTTGTCCTTCAGGCCGTTTCCGTTTGTAGCAATGTGGCACCGCCGCTGACAAAGGCTGAACAGTATGTGTTCCACTGCTTGCTAGGCGTTATGAGAGTCGTGATTTTGGACACGTCAGAAGGGATTCTATGGAGGCGAGAAGTTCACCTCTTCCCAACTGATCTTGTACTTTAAGCATCATTAAAGTCAAGATTAGGACGGAAAGGGGGCGGCTCACTTCATCAGAATTCAGCAAAAGGTGGGTGAATAATGCGCGCTTGTGTCGTGTGAAAGGGGCTGACCTTGAGTGGCACATTGATGCTGGTTAGGCATCAGGATATTGCTCTTCCTGGGTTGAACTTGTGCAACCCATCCCGAAATTAGGCTAGCTTAGGTTTCCTTTTTTGATGCTTTAGTTTCCTTTTTCAAATTAACTCAGCTAGGGTATGTATGCTCATTGGCCCCTTTTATTTCTGTCCCTAATTTTCTTTAAGTTTTATTTCCCCATCCCCTCCCTCGTTAGGTGGTCAGTGATGTCAGTTCGCTGGTGGATGCGGGGCGCCTTTCGTTTCCCGTGAGTGGTTTCGTATTTGTTGTCGTGTCTAAATGAGTGCATGTCAGTGTGAGTACTTGGGATGAATGAATGTTTTATACTATTATAGTCCCGCATTGATTTCGGCAAGTGAAGTGATGTTTCTGTTTATACATTTAGTCATTGTGGGGGTTTTTATTACTAATCTTATTTTTCCTTAGTTTCTTGTAAATAGTTTTTTGTATTCAAATTGTAAATACTCATTGGGGTTAATTTTTTAGAATTGTTATTTTATTCCCCTCCCCCCACACAGACAACGAATTGTAAATATGGGGACTAGTTAGTATTTTCATAGAGACAAAGAGGCATTATGGTGGTTGTAGTAAGAAAGGTACGTATGAATGTGTTGTTTTGGTGTAAGGAATATTGTTTTGTACGATTGGGTCAGTGTTTGCGGCCAGCTAAGTTATAGTTAAGACAGAAGAAGACCGTCCTTTCCCCAATCCCCTTTTCGGCCTTGTGCCACATTTCTGTAGATAACAGAATAAATATCGCTCTTAGCTATGGTACCTAGTATTTTATTTTTTAAATTTAAGCGAAGCACTAGGCTGGCTTCGAGATTTCATCAATTTGCATTTAAGCTGGCGAGATCTGGCCGTAAAGTCAATGCTAACAATTTCTTCTCTCATACTTCTCGCCTGTAGAACTCCATTCCGGCTCAAGGCTTTCCAGCCAACTTTAATCTGCAAAAATTTAAATGCAATGTCAATCGCTGTCTACTATCCTCCTCGTTATTTACTTCTCTTTCTGCTCATTATCGTTTTCTTTCCTAATTCTTCCACACTTTGTAACCATTTGTGTTTTAGTGACATTATTGCATTTGTTTGGAGTGATACCGATTAAAAAAATGATAGATCGATAGATAGATAGACAGATAGATAGATAGATAGATAATGAAAATAGTAGGATAGATAGATAGATAATGAAAATAGTAGGATAGATAGATAGATAATGAAAATAGTAGGATAGACAGATAGATAGATAATGAAAATAGTAGGATAGACAGATAGATAGATAATGAAAATAGTCGGATAGATAGATATATAATGAAAATAGTAGGATAGACAGATAGATAGATAATGAAAATATTAGGATAGACAGATAGATAGATACACAGATAATGAAAATAGTAGGATAGACAGATAGATAGATAGATAATGAAAATAGTAGGATAGATAGATAGATAATGAAAATAGTAGGATAGACAGATAGATAGGTAGATAATGAAAATAATAGGATAGACAGATAGATAGATAGATAATGAAAATAATAGGATAGACAGATAGATAATGAAAATAGTAGGATAGACAGATAGATAATGAAAATAGTAGGATAGATAGATAGATAATGAAAATAGTAGGGTAGATAATGAAAATAGTAGGATAGATAAATTGATAGATAGATAATGAAAATGGTAAGATAGATAGATAATGAAAATGGTAAGATAGATAGATAGATAATGAAGATAGTAGGATAGATAGATAGATAGATAATGAAAATAGTAGGATTGATAGATAATGAAAATTGTAGGATAGATAGATAATGAAAATAGTAGGATAGATAGATAGAAAGATAATGAAAATAGTAGGATTGATAGATAATGAAAATAGTAGGATAAATAGATAGATATGATCAGTATTAGATAGAGTATTTACATCATTCTGACTGTTATCCTCATCATTATTGCCACACTCACGACGTTTCAGCCGTTAAACGTTCCTACCCCCATCTGGTGAAGAACAGTCCAAACACCGCCAGTATGGCAATAAATATGAGAACAACAGTCCGAATAATGAAAATAGTGCAAATAGTTACAATACACCATTATATGAAATAATAGATAGATAGATATGAATTGTCCAAGAAAACTAGATAGATAGAAACAGATGGGGATAGAGAGATGGATAAAATCAACAAGTGAAATGACTGTGCTAGATAACCGGTCACAATTTTTTTTTATTATCCGTGAACACAATTTTTTACTTCTCATAGACTGAGTGCCAGTCGAGGCCAGAAAACCTAGCCTAACACATTGTGGAAAAGAGACGCAGCAAACTACGCAAGAATTTGAATGGGGTTCACTTATCTCAATCTCCCGCACTCTTCTCTACATGTATAGATAGCTACTCGTATTTGAGAATACCCGTCTTGTTATCTACCATGATCAACAATTTGAACAAGGCCAGCACGCTCAAGCCCTCGGTCACGATGACTTGCAACTTCACAGCTATCGACAGCTTCCGTCTACCCAATTTTACTCACACAGCTTGTTCAACCCGCATTTTCCAAAGGTGCAGACGCTCGTATCCAGTTCGATAACATCAGGAAGTCTCCTTCCCGTCAAATCGACCCTGGTGAGATTCGAACCCGGGTTTCATGAACAGAATGCAAACGTTCTAACCACTCGGTTACGTCTTCTTTACATTTTAAATAAACGTACCACCTGCAAAGAGATTACAGGTGAAAATTTATTTCGAACTGCTTTAATATAAGTAGACGCTAGCTTTTTTCCTCACGGCTAAATTGGAATAGAATTATTTTTCATACGCAAAACAAAATCACTTGCGTTTCCTTCGCATAAACTATGTTTGTCATTTTGAATCTGATATTAAGAATACATTTATAATACATGTTATATAAGAACTGCGAAATTTAATTCATGTATTGATAGTCACTTTACTGTAATCTCTAAAAAAAGCAATTGGATTTAGGACTTTTTTCTTCGACACGTGACTCCGTTTAACACGTGCATCAGTTGCCTTTGATCTACGCCATAATATCACAATTGGCACGAAAATGCGAATACTTTGAAACAGTTTTCTCCAGGAAGGACCGTGAAATGTTTACGTCTGATTATTTCCTATCGTATAAACGGTTAATAGTATTAGCTTGGTGCAAAAATAATGTCGTTTTCTCGCATAGTGACATATGTGAGAAAACGACATTATTTTTGCACCGACCTAATAGCTTGGGAACAACACCACATGTGCAGATGCCAAGGTGTCTACAAATATCTGAATTTTAACAGATATCTCACTCTCCACACGCAAACAAGTGAGCGAATCTCTATCTCTCTTTGTCTCTCTCTATCTCTCTCTCTCTCTCTCTCTCTCTATATATATATATATATATATATATATATTATAAATTACAATAAAAATCCGTCTATTCAGTATCATTAACAACCTATATAGTTGTTTTCCCATTTTTAATTTTATCTATTGGCCCCTTTAAGAAGCTTCCTGAGTATATTAAAAACTCCTTTAAAAAAATATCAATTTTTGATAAATTTATATCTTCTTCAACAAATCGCCAAATCATACTTGGAAAAACATTGTTACACAAAAAACTTCCATGTTTCACAACTAAGTAGGCGCTTCTTCAGGCGATGGTAGATAAATTAGTAATAAAAATGATTTATTAGGGGAAATTAGAAACACATCTTTAAATCTTTTCGTACGTTAAACGTAGGTCATAAGGTAAGAATTAAAAATATACTTACGGCTATGTCTAGATTAACCAACAAACGTAAGATCTACACTAAAATATAAAAATCAGACGGTGGAGGTGCTATTATACTGAATAGACGGTAAAACATCGCAATATTATAGTTGAATAAGTCAAATAAATTTGGGGTAGACTATTATATACTAATATATTCTCCCTCTAGCTATGAATAAATAGCAGGACAGACTGGGTTCTATAGCCTTGGATGGCAACTGGTCTAGGAGAAGGAAAACTCTGAATTCAAAACCTGTGGAGAGTCGTTTGGGGACCTTGTGGCACGTAGTCCACCAGGTCTCTGTAATCGGCCATTCAAAAAGTGTGGATGGTCCTGTACGAAACCTTCACCACTATAATCAATTCTCATGTGCTATACATGCGGGTTGGGCACCGCTTGTGTATTCCAAATTCCCATGAAACTCTAATATTTGAGCCGGCTCAACCCACCTCCGGTGAATACCGTTACAAGAACAAGAAGAGATTATATACTAATAAAGTAATCGCTATACAATTATAATACGTAATAATTTATGAAAACATTTCAATATATATTTAAGTTAAAAGGTAGGCAATGGCGGCATAGCACCGTTAATTTATTTCTTTGGTTTAACATGTATTTATCGTTAGGAAACTGTATAATATGCAATTTTTCTCATAAAAGAAGGGGAACAGGAATCATGTAAGGATTTACAGGTCCTAGTTATTTTTAATATTTTCTTAACTTCTCTTAGGTGCTAAAATATTTAGAAAGGCACATTCTGTTAAGATATCCATTGTTGTTGAAAGATGATATATGTTGATACTACCGACTTTTAAAGGAATTTTTCGTACAAGCGGTATAATTTTTTTTTTATCTGTTAGATTTTCTCTAGATGCAATAGTACTTAGGTAAACAATGGAATCTGTTAGACAGCTATTTTGTAATAAGCAGTCGTTAGGATTTTTACAATTACAGAAGTTGTTATCATTATTAAATCAAATCAATCAATGGGAATCTTCCGAATTAACCATTTTTTCGCCATTTAACCATTTGGTTAAATGGTGGGTTACCAAATGATTATTCGCTTTCTGTTTTTTTCCCCCCACTAACACTGTTATGTTTTATATATTCAATATCAGGGCACTTATAGCCACTATTTTTAAAGCAGTTTTGTAAAATTTGCTATGTTTATAAAATAGATTTTCATTGGAAAATTTATTACTGATTCTGTATTCTTTGGAGAAGTGTGTGTGTGTGTGTGTGTGTGTGTGTGTGTGTGTGTGTGTGTGTGCGTGCGTTTAATTATGCATGGTAGGTGATTTGAATTTGGGTGGATCTCCATTAGTTTTCATGTAGGGTTGATATGTATTATTAATTAAGTGTAGTGTTACATCGAGAAAATCTGGTTTTGTTCTTTTTAAATTAGTGCTTATTATAACTTTCAGGATTAGACTTCTAAATTCCCTACGTATTAATATCCTGACGTTGTCAATTTTAATTTTTGTAGGATTTTTGACTACCATAAGGCCGTCATCTCTATATACCTTTGTGACATTGTCTGAAAAATTTTGAGTCAAGTGTTATTAAAGATTTAGGGTTTTTCGTTTTCGTGTTGTGTTTGTTGGTGATTTTAAATTCAATAAGGGCTAGTATCTTCTTGGGTGCCAGCTAAAATCCAACTAAATGGAGGTAATATATTAACCATTTAAAATATATTATATTATTAATATATATATTAACCTTAAAATAAGGTTAATATTTTTTTTACTCAAAATGTCCGTATTTTGTTGAAAATATTCTGAATATAGATAGATAGATAGATCGTCTTTACAGATGAAACCCAAGGCTAAGAGTAGTCATTCAGAGCTTATTTATCTTTAAGCAATCAATTTAAAAGGCAGTACCTGGGTAACAGGAAACACATGTCAGTTACATATTCCCATACTTTTACTCATTTGAAAAATGAGTGGGTTCAAACAAAAGGTGGCATGCCATAAGATGTTTAAATCATTTAAATGTAAATAGCACGAAATACAATCTGAAATGATATAAAGAATGAAAGTGAAAACCATTAAAAAAACAGTAGAAAAATCATTTGTTATACACCACCATACAACCAAATGGTAAAAAAACAAATTAGGATAAAAATTGCTTGCATTAATCGTTAAACATTTTCCTAAAGATAGTAAACTCAGTAGAATTTTTAATAAGAATACCCTAAAATTAAGTTACAATTGTACTGAAAAGTTAGAAATGATGATTAAGAAACATAATGCTAATATCTTAGCATTATATCTTATATCATGGTAAATACTTAGACAAAAATAAAAAAAAATTAGAGAGTAAAATAAAAATAAATGAAGATAAAAAATAATTATAAATAACTGCAGATGTAAATGTAACTCCAGAAATCTTCAAAACTGTCCTCTCAATAATGAATGTCGCACTGAATCATTAATGTACCAGTGCAATATCTCATCTATTGAGGATCCAGACAAAGTAAAAGTCTACATTGGATTCATAAGACATGAATTCCAAAGAAGTTGGAACCAACATTTTTCTTTTAAATTTTGTAAATACCGAAATCAAACATCTCTATCGAAATATTTTTGGCACTTAAAGGAAACCAATAAAACACCTACTGTAAAATGAAAATTAATAAGAAAAGCTAGAGTTTGTAGATCATTAAATTCCCCGTGTCCTTTGTGCATACATGAGAAATTATACATTATTCAGATTATGAAAATAAAACTTTACGAAATGAAAGAAATGAAATAACTATTTTTGCAGATATTGTCATAGATTTTCCTTAAATAATGATTAAAAAATGAAGAAGAAAGATGAAATATGAAACACATATTTATACTTGATCTTCTAATATATTTATTTGTTCTAAAAGAACTATAGTCTATTACTAAGTAGAATTAGGAATAATAATTTAAAACTGTATACGACATACTCATATTCAAACAACCTTTTGGAAAAAAAATCTTTGTTTATATAATTATAAGTTTAACTGCAAAATAAAAGCGCCGAAAACCTTTTTCATTAAAAAAAAAAAAAAACAGAAGACGTGCGATAAACACATCTCATCATTTCTAGCCTACCTTAACTTAATCTTATTTATAAAGTAAATCATACTTTCATACACAGCTTGTCAGCGAAAATGAATACCCTAGCACCCCTTGTCAAAACGATTGAATTTCCCCGTAACCTTAGCAACTAATATCAAAAATGTTATGCTTATAAACTCAGTAAATTTCAAAATAAGTTATTCCAAAAATAGATTGAAAATGAAAAAGTACTACGGATTTTAATTTAATTCTATAATTTAATTTAAAGTATTTACTTTCAGATTTTGAAACATGGTAATTCCTGTGTAGTGATAGAACTATATTTTTAAATTAGTATATATATATATATATATATATATATATATATATATATATATATATATATATATATGTTTATTCATTTAGTGAATAATTGGTTTGTTGTTTCATGTTGTACGGTTGTATGATAGATTTTAGCACCACCTGGTTAAATCCGCCTAAGACAACCATGATGCTAAGGTATTTAACACATGGCTGCTTCGACAAAAAAGTTTTTACTGATGGTAGTTGCCGTCTTGTGATGAGAAGAACCTCGAACTTTTTAATGGTTTCCTTGTGTGTTTCTTTAATAAAACCCCGACACAAGTACACACTTACACGCCTCGAACTTTACATGAGCTCTTCTAAAATACACCTATTGAAATAATAAAAAACACTTAATAGATGCTGCCAAAATATGTCTTACTGAAAGGTAAGACGCAAATTATTCGAAGTTACTCATTCACAAAAGAAAATAATAACTTACAATGGGACAGAAAAAAAAAGAAAATCACTCGGTGCTGGTTTCCACTGCCTATTCTGAAAGTGTCCCCGGTGAATATGTCTAACGACAGGCGTAAAAACGGTACCACAAATCAATTTAATGTCGATTGCGATAGTCGCGTTAGTTTCGTATTACAAGTAAGAAAGATTTCTTTTTCAAACTGATAATAAAATCGAGCTATATATGAAAATATTAAAATAGGAAGATCAATATAACGGGGTTCAGAATATAGAGAGAGTGGAATGAATCAGCGTGATATATATCAAGTTAAAGAAACGACGTGAAAGGGGAATATAAGAAAGCAACAAGATAGAAACACTTTTCAACACTGGCATGAACAACATAAAAAACATGTGATAGATAGATTGATTGATTGAAATAGATAGATAAATAGATAGACAGATAGTGAATAGATAGATAGATAGATAGATAAGAAAAGATGAGACACCCAGAAATTGAATATACACATTTTACAGTAGGGAAAGATCGATGCATAGAATAGTGTAGATACCCCAGAGTAAAAGCACCATTTCCTTAAGCAATCATCCAAGTGATTTTTCCATTGAAGCAATCTCATTACCGATGTTTCTTCTGCCAAATATAATCCATTGACAATAGGTAATATTTATAATAAAGTTAAACTCGAGGGTGATTTGATTAATTAATAGCACCAATGTTATTAGCATTGTGTTTATTTTATTTTTCTCAATACGTTCTCTCCGGTATCTTGAGAATTTTTTTTTTTTTTTTCACATTCATTCGTCAAATATTTTTATTTCTCTAATGTATCTTTCAATAAACACATTTCTTTGTCGCTCGCCTTGGGTGCACTTTAAATGCGTTGTTCTAATAATGTATAATATTTTAAAACTTTTCCATTAAAATAGGCGTTGTGGGAGGAAAAAACGTATTGCAAATAAATATATGCATGAAGAGGGAGAAAGCCTTAGTACAATATGCTTTCCTCCGTCATACGCCAGATGTTTGAAAGCTCTTATCAGACCCCGAAGCACCAAAATCTATATGAAAAATAAAAAGGTATAAAACGAAACAACTTATTAATATTTATTAAGCTGGGATTACTACGGTAAACAGCCACAAGTGCCAAGCTTCCAATGATAGAATACACGCCAATCGTAAAAGATGGATTATATTCTGTTCATTGTAAGTCATTGAATTTAACATCTCGCCAAATTACCAACCGTGAGATATTAAACCCTAGAGTATGTGAGACTATTAACCGAATTCGTGGGGCATTTTAGAATGCTTCGTACCAATAAATTATCAAAGATGTCATAAATTCATAGCAGGAAAGCACATGGTGGAAACTAAATTAAATAGTATAGTACTCGTCTGCGAGACATAATTGCGAAGCATGACTTCATGATAATGCTATCATCTTAATAAAAATTGAATCACAACTCAGAACTGTGATCAAGATAGGAAAAAGCTTCCTACATTAGTATTATTAGATATTTGTCTATTACATTAGAAGATTCAACTCAGTGAATTACCTAAACTTATTTTATAATAATAATTAAGAAAACCAGACGTACCCTGCGGGGTAGTAGAAATATATTCATAACCTTCCCAATGGCGCTTTTGCGTAAGTTGGTGCAAAGATTACAGTCAGTAATTGAATTCAGCATGCCTCTCACACTAGTTCGATGGGCTCACACTGAAATCAACTCGCCAAGCTTTTGTTCACCTCTGCTGCGGCCAGGGATTGAACGCACAACTCTTTGGGTCAACTCACTGGACTACTTCAACCGACGCCTTCATCAACTTGGCTGTGTTTTGGACGGTTTAGGCACTAAACGGAAATAAACTGAGATATCCAGAAAAGCCATGTCATGTGGAACTAGAATAATCTCCCTCGGTAGACGAAATATAAGGTTCGGTTCGAAATTCCAGCGTATGTCACCTGAAGAAGGTCGGAGTTTGTAACAACCGATAAGTCGCAGAGATGTCAACAAAGATGACGATAACAGACAGAAGAATGTAAATAGTGCAAGTACTGATATAATGGAATAACCTGTCGCCCTCACGAGTGACTACACTATAGATAGTAACTACCTATAAGTATCTGTAAGTCAACGCACTACAGTGTCTAGCTAGGATCTGTTACTCAGATCTTTGCTGTTGTCGAACTCTCGGCCTTCGGCCAATGAAGAACCTGGACGAGGCTACGCCGAAGGGCAGAGTACCGTCCGGTGAGGCAGACAGACCCGAACCTGTTTATGCGCTGTTACTGGGAATTTTTGGCCGAACCTACGGGCTCGGATTGCCCCACATTAAATTCAGCCGTGTGCCACATCCTACCCCTTGGGGAGGCAAGTAAATATTGACTAGATGGAATCTGTTGAGTACGACTCTGATTTACGCGTGATCTACTGACCGTTCCAATCTTAGATTGACTTGCGACGACCTTGTGCATAACTGTTACCCTTATTCTTATTGTATTTTTTTTTTTTTACAATAAACCTTTATTTATTTTATTCACCTTGTTTTTCAAGTATATATTCCTATTAGCACGGAACGTAACAAAAACTTCATCCCAGAAATATCGACAAAATCAAGAAATTGATGTTTCATTCTATTTCAAAGAAAAAGCTAGGAAAAACCCCGCCCCATCAGTACTAGAAAATGCAGTTACTGTTATTGAACTTGAGAAACCTATTTTCCAGTATTTTTTCATGGAATGATTTTATAGGTTTCTATCGAAAGTAGCACAGGCTTTTCAGTCAATGAATGTCGAATGTTTCCTTATAAGGAAACGGCTAATATTAGCATTAAACAATCCAGACTAGCACTTTATTTTAGGAATTGTTATTTTAAATTGTCAAAATTTCCATTCCTTGAACGTCCAGATATTATTCTATTAAGAAGAAATAAGGAATCACTTATTCATCATAAAATCTAAAGTTATAATTTAAGCATAATTCAAATTCTTTTAGGAAAAGCCGTAAAATCCTTACTTGTGCTATTGTAGTTTAATGTAATAACAGCAGCAAAGGTCTATATCTACCCCATTATTCTGGTGTATTCGCAGAAATCCATTCCCGTTACAATGCTGATTTTTATACGAAGAAATTGATACCTGGTACCAACTTGCTTTTGTTAGAATCTGTTGCTTTTTGCCAGATATGAAGTAAAAAAAAGATGAATGACTGTTATAGCCTTTTTTATTATTTTTTCAAAGAAATGTAGAATAAAAACCTCTCAAAAACTGTGAATGTATATTGCGAATTGATTCATTGTCCCTGCAGTTATATCTACGTATAAAACGTAGGTATATCAATAATTCCCAGTGGTGTGCGTAATGTAATAGTTACCAACGTGGCAAATGGACTTCGCGTGTCGAGTTCATATTTCAAAGAAATTTCGCACCAATAGGCTTCCTCCCCTCTGCAGTTGAAAGTTAATATCGGGGCAAGTTTAACTCTCTAGATTTGCTCAACAACCATTACAGCACAAGGACAAGTTTGAATTCAATGCCGGTTGGACGTGGTCCGGCAAATTTCCATCTTAAAAACAGCTACTTGCAACAGAAACCAGGGCAGCAAACCTGTGTGTGGAGAGGTTGTGGCCTTATTTTCTAGAGGGAAGATTTAAAGATCTTACGGCCACATCACCTTGAAACATTGTTACCCGAACAATCACGGAAGTTAAGCTACATCGAGCCTGTTCACTACCTAGATGGGTGACCGGTTGGGAATACCAGGTGCTGTAAACTTGTATCTGAGGTGTGGGTAGTGTAATGGAAAATGTCTCGGAATTGTTAATCAGAGAACCGAATTCCAGTTCCAGTAGGATTTGTTATAATCATTTACGTTCAAGTATCCTTGGGAAAGGTATGATTCTGCCTCTTCTCCCCCAACTATGGGTAAATTAGTAAAAAAATCACTTTCATCTACAGAAAAATAAAATTTCGGGCAAAATATTTAAATTTTCGGCACTAAATAATTCATAGATATTGATATATCGCTAAATAAAAACATCCAACAATGCATACATATTGTTATAACCTAAGGAAGGTTACTGAACAGGATAATCAAACGAAGGTTAGTAATGGACGATAATACTTAGGACATGAACAACACATATAAGATTCGCCAGCGCCGACTTGAAGTAATTAACTGCTAGGAGTGAGCCAAATTAATTCCACAATGAATCTTCATCTGCAGGAAATCTACCAACCTCACCACGCAGTCAGATGTGGCACATATCTTGATTTAATGTGAGGTATCTGAACTAGGCTCGGCCAAAAATTTCCCGTATACCCTGCATAAAACGCGACTCTGCTCTTCGACATAGCCTCGTCTGGGGATCCGGAGGTGGAGAGTTTGACCATCACAGCTGGAGACGAATCTCCAACTGCAGGATATCTACAAACGCCCCCGCGGTCAAATGTCAAGGCCGAATTTAATGTTGGGTATATGAGCCCGTAGGCTCATCCAAAAATTCCCCGTAGATCACGTATAAAACGGTGTCGGGTAACGCTTTCCCGAGACGAGACTCTGCCCTTCGACATAGCCTTGTCTGGGTATCCTCTCTGCCCGGAGGCAGATAGATTGACCAGTACAGCTGGTGACGAATCTTCGAGCGCAGACCAGCATACAGTGTTTACTACTGTATTTATGTGAATGGGGACATACCCATTATTATCCGTAGGTATGCAGCAACACATATAAATCAATAATTCTGTGGCTTAATGACCACAAAACATTCATTTTACACTGAAAATATTTTCCTTTCAACAAAGTCCCTTTCGTTTTCTTAATGCAAAGATTCTTCAGAAATTACAGCGCGAACACTTTTAACTGAAACGTTCATATGAAGATTCTGATAAGCGCTCCACACCGTGTTATTTTTAAAACTTCATTAAATATAGCCTATAGATTCATATATCAAATCGTATATCATTGTCCTTTGTTTCAACTTGGAAATTCTTCTCTGCAGGTTGCGATGGATAAATTGTCATCTTAATTCTGCAAAAATGCAAATAACACTATCTCATTTTCGCAGATATATTTACCAAACTTACACAAAAGATATCTTGAAATACGAAAAAGTAAATAAATTCAATAAAATATCCATTGATTTTAACCACGGTCTCCAGACGACTTCTGGATCTCCTGCATCTCGTCTGGACGGTCTCCTTCTTTAAGTTGGTAAACTCTGTCATAATCTTTACTTTCAGTTCATCTTTGGTGTTACAAGAAGTTTTATTGATCTCTACCTCAACTGTGCCCCACACATAATAATCAAGAGTGTTGCACTCTGGGGAATTAGTTGGCCAGATATAAGGAGTGATGCGGTCGCAGAAATTGTCTGACAGCCATGACTGGGTTCGCCTATTTGTATGGCAGAGTCATGTTGTCAGACATTGGGTATTCCAGCAGCCACCATATTGTCCCAGGCCAGGACTACCGCATCAAGACACTTGATGTAGGCCTCCGTGCTGAATCTGAGGCCCTGTTTCAATATGTATGGATACATAACATCGCCATCACTAGTGATCACTCCAAAAACTTTAGTAATCACCATTATCCTCATCCAACTCTTTCCAACTCTTCTATACTGTTGTTAGATTGGCACCTAAACAATGAAATATCAGAATCCGAGTTTACGATTCGAATGCCAAGCAGTAGAGCATGTCTTTTCCAAATTTATGACGGAGTTAATTGCGCCATGGTGCTCTTTTTCTCACAGACGGTGCCCATCTGACCCTACTATACAGTGCTGTCGACAAAATCAAAAACAACGCGTATTCAAAAAATTAAAAATGTAAAAGTACAGCAATTTACTCATCGCACTTTGTATTTATAGCACATCTATGAAAATAGATATGAATTATTAATATAGCTATCTTATTCAATTTTGAAAATTAATCTGATAGATCAGACGAATATTTCTTCCAAATGGATGTCTACATATTAAATATTACAAACATATATTTTTTATAATAATTTTCGTCCTATACAATACGCAAGAGCTACTCAATGTAGAGGGTTAGTGTTACAGAGTAAGCACCATTTGTTTATGAGGATATGTAGCGAAGATAGCAGTTAACACTAGACTTGAACATATTAAGATTATAGTGAGCAAGGAAGTATCCTATTGGGAGTTGGTTCCACAGAGTAGTATATCGTGGGAAGAAGTTCTTCGAAAGACACATACATCTCACTAATTTGATAGGAAAGGTATGAGGATAGTTCGCTTAAATGCTCTTGCCATGGCGAGTCTTAGGCGTGAAGGTTAGAACTGGTGAAGTTAAGGAACTTCATTGAAATAGCGACAGATTAACGAAAGCCTTTTGTCTTTGGGAACGGAGATGTTCATGCAACCTGTGATATCGCGATATTTGTTCATTAAGAAGCATATGCAGATAGTATAGTGGAGAGATATTTGTGCGATCCGAGTTCAAATTCTGGTCTCGTCTTTTGAGTTCACTCATGTACGAATGCCTCTGGAAATTCGTTACATTCACTTACACGCAAATTCCAGTAAGAATGGTATGAATCCATTTAATCTCTAACCAGCTGTGATGAGAGATGAAATGGCAGGACAATCACACCCGTCATCTACCAAGACACAATGGGCGAGAACGGTAAGGTAATGCATCTTTCTTCCCCAGAGTACGACACCTCAGCCTTACACCCGCCATTCCGGTTTGGTTAGCGGTTTTAAACAAAGGCTGAACTTAATTGCCTACATCGATGTTTCAGACTAGTACATGAACGAAAAGAAAGCGGGATCTGATAAAGCCTACGCCCAACAAAGCATAGTCATAGTTTGTAAATGCATCAATGAACAAGTGTTCCAAGTGTGTTTTTCATTGAAAATCAAGTATTAGGTTGGTGCAGAAATAATGACGTAATAATGTCTTTTTTTGACGTATTTTTTAACGTCAAAAAACGACATTAGTACGTCATTATTTTTGCACCGACCTAATATTTTGCTTACTGAAAGAACAGGGATAATACTTATATAATATTTAATATATAACGATTGTATACACTTTGAAATTGAATGTAATCTATAGGGTTTTCGTGGCTTCATTCTGTGCTGATATATATTCTTGTCACCTGGTGTTATGATTTACTTTTACTAAGTTTACTGCAAAACGACTTCCAAAATATACATGGTGAGTCAAATGTAGGCTTACACTTAGTTGGTATGCATTTAAAAGAAAATTGCATTTACATTTATTTGTTACACTCATATTTGTTTAAATCTGTTTATGTGCATTTCTTTAACACTTTACTTACAATTTTTTCAGGACAGTTTAATCTCTTAAGTGCTAAAAATGTCCTCATTTAACATTACAACATTCCTGGATCCGCCCCGGAACATTGTGACCCACAGGACGACACAAATCAATTTCAATAAACACTTCTGAGATGTACTCTTTTTGGGAATTTTTCTCATAAAACTTGTTCTTTACCTACACCCACCTCCAAATGTATCCATTGGTGTTAGATCAGGTGAAAGCGGGTGGGGGGTCATTGGATGCTGCCCCTTCTTCCTAAACAGTGCTGTGGAATGATTTGATTAAGGTAGTCCCTTACTGTCAAAACATACTGGGTATGTGCTCCATGTTGCTGAAAGAACAATTCGGCGAAGTTGGCCGTGGTTTTCAGCTGTTACACTACCACGTTAAATAGTGA
>OZ010584.1:70350008-70425008 GCA_963932145.1 Acanthosepion lycidas
AATTATAAATATAACAGATTTTAAGCAACACACACTCACATACACACACATGATCCACACGCATTATAATGCTCATATAAGTTCTAAGATTCTGACTATTAATACTAGAATAGATTGGTGAACAAAAGGTTTAATCACATGAGGGACATGAATTAATAATATAATAATAGCAAATATCGTAACTAGTGTGGCAACTTTTTGATCCCTGTTCTAATCAGCAGACGACCTACTCATAGTGAATAAATGATTTTCTGTTCAATAATTTAGTGTAGCGAAGTTTGGTCGTCTGTCTTTACAACACCTCTTTTTTTAAGAGACGTTTTTCAATAGCTATTTTCTTCACTACCAACAATTCCCTTGGAATTATTTTTATTTTACTAACACGGTATGTTCGCGTATTTATAATTAACGTGGTCTGGTCAAATATATCGGTAAGCTCTTCCTCAGGTAAATCTTTTGTTGGGCAACTTCTGGTTTTAATTGGTTTAAATTCTTTTTATATCACCAATTTCTATTTTGCACCATATACATCATCATGCTACTGCGATTTTCATCAACTTACTCTCATTTTCTGTATTTTAAATACTGAAGAAAACCTCATCTGAGCTTTGAAAGATTTCATGAATAATTTCGTACTATACCAAGTTTTTATTTTTCTTCCAGGTAGTAATTTTTCAAATACCGATTATGGTTTTCTGGAAAGCTTTATTTCCACTCGTGATATCATAAGTACAGTACTAGGGATAGAGGTCTGTCTATAAATAAATAAAATCTGCCCCCTCCCCATTTGATGTTTTTAACGCCCCCCTTTTAAACGTATCAAGTAAAAGTTCAGTCCGTTTATTTGATCTTGGGTGGTACGGCGGTATTGTTATATGTTCAAATCCATTGTATTTGCAAAACTTTCAGACGAAGTAAATTGCGGGCCATTATTATACACTACAATTTCAGGAACTCCAAATCTCGAGAACTGTCGATGAAGAAAATTTAAAATTAGATTGGAAGAAAGTCTTCTACAGTTAAATATTTAATAGCATTTTCAAAATCTGACGATAAGAATTAGATAATACGCACCATTCAAAGGCCCCGCCTAATCATTATCCAACCTAGAACAAACTCATCTCTGTTGGTATATTTATCACAAAGTTTCAGCCGTTGTACGCTCCGGCCTTCTTAGCTGATTAGAATGGCGAACTGAACGCTTTATTTCGCTCGCTGGGGTAGACTGCTCTAGTTCCACGTGCCATGTCTAATGAATTTCAGTTATCAGTTGTCTCCTATTAATTCCCCTCTCCAAGTTCTCCACCGTCTTAAGCCCTAACCAGGTATTGAACTCGCACTCTTTAGGTACTCCAGCGAGCGAAATAAAGGGTTCAGTTCGACATTCCAACCACCTGAAGAAGACCGGAGCGTACAAAGGCCGAAATGTTGTGATAAATATGGCAAAAAAATGAGGATGATAGTCCGAACAATGTCAATATTGTGCATAATACCTCATCTCAGAAATATAGACAGAAACCTAGAACATATTTTATTAGTGTTAGGTCAGTGTCGATAATTTAGAGGTGATAATTTTGTCGCTAGATCACAATATGTTCACGACAACAAAATTTTGAATATTTTTGTCTATTTTAGGCCAATATCTGTAACCTCTCATAAGGGATTTCATTCTTGATATTTTAGAATGTCTCGCAAGAAACTGGTTTAATTTGTTTTGTTTTTTTGTTGTTGTTTTTGTTTTTGTTTTTTTTGCAAGAAAGCATGAATTACTAATCTATCAGCGTGCATCAGTACATTATCACAGATGGAAAAAAAAACTTGTTATTTTCACACCTGATTTTTTTTTTCTTTCTTTGCATTTCACTTTTACGTCATTCATCATTTTCAAATTGTTGTCATCCTTTTTGAAGTGAATTTTAATTTCGTCCAAAATCACTGGTAGCTCCCTTATTGTATTACAGAAAAACATTTTTTTATCTCATTTTCAGAAATTAAAGAAATAACTTCACTCTCTTCAAAAGGTTCCTTAAATGTTTGTATTAATCTGAACAAAACATCTACATTTACTTTGATGGAAAATTCTCCATGTTAAAATCATACTTTAGTAAAACCATTCCACAACGTTGCAACATGTTGGCAGTATGAATGGGAACCCCGTTTTTAGGAACAAAAATAGTCATTAACGGCTGGAGATCTGTTTGCAGAATAAATTTACCGTTTATCATTTTGTGAAATTGTTCACTACACAAATAATAAGCCGTCCTGGGTATGACGTTAAACTGCATCCAACAGCAAGGCCTCCGATCAGGAGGTTTTGAGGAGCGTGGAACCACCTCTTAATTGCTGGTGTTCCCAGGTCCACCCTGACCCGGGGTGGTAGCGCCTGTTAGACTCCCAGCTATGGACAAATAGTGAACTGCTAGTTTTTCCAGATCTTACCCACGTCCTGTGTATGACGTTAAACTACATCCGCGTCCTGGGTATGACCTTAAATTACATCTGCGTCCTGGGTATGACGATAAACTACATCCGCGTCCTGGGTATGACCTTAAATTACATCCGCGTCCTGGGTATGGCGATAAACTACATCCAACAGCAAGGCCTCAGATAATGTTTTCGGAAAAATAATGTTGCCAGCTATACGTTTTTGAAACAATAATGTTGCCAGCTATACGTTTTTGAAACAATAATGTTGCCAGCTATACTTTTTTCAAACAATAATGTTGCCAGCTGTGCGTTTTTGAAACCATAGTGTTGCCAGCTATAAGTTTTTGAACGTCCTGGGTATGACGATAAACTACATCCGGGTCCTGGGTATGGCGATAAACTACATCCGCGTCCTGGGTACGGCGATAAACTACATCCAACAGCAAGGCCTCAGATAATGTTTTCGGAAAAATAATGTTACCAGCTATACGTTTTTGAAACAATAATGTTGCCAGCTATCCGTTTTTGGAACCATAATGTTGCCAGCTATGCGCTTTTGAAACAATAATGTTGCCAGCTATCCGTTTTTGGAACAATAATATTGCCTGCTATCCGTTTTTGGAACCGTAATGTTGCCAGCTGTACGTTTTTGAAACAATAATGTTGACAGCTATAAGTTTTTGAAACAATAATGTTGCCAGCTATACGTTTTTTAAACCATAATATTGCCAGCTATACGTTTTTGAAGCCATAATGTTGCCAGCTATACGTTTTTGAAACCATAATGTTGCTAGCTATACATTTTTGGCTTTTAAAGTCACTCAAAATCATTTTCGGCATAAAGTGACCACTAAATTTGAGATGCCGTTAAACAAAACAATTAATCAATCAAGAACATGAAGAAATTATTTGCAAAAACTGAATGAAAAATTATATTGGATTTTTCTAAAAAGAATTGGTCTCTTATCAAAGATGTAGACTGATCTGTAAACAAAATATCCTACCTTTTACCATTTTGCAAATAAAATGTCCTTATCAAATAGAAATTCTTGACTTAAACAAAAATACCTAGGAATTTTTTGCAGTGTACAAGCAAATTATCTTTAGCTTGCTAAAAATGTTCCATACAAAATAGGCATTTAAAATTCATATATTTGGCACATATATATAAACTGGATTTGGCATTAAATAACCCACATTTGTTGATATGCCATAAAACCGAAACAAAGAAACAAACAAAATAATAAGTAGTGTTTCAATTTCGATATATGTTTTCTAGCAGCTATTCAGTCAATTATGTTACATGAATGATACACGCTTAGGCAATCATGTACCTTTCGATACATGACTAACATTTATTTCTGCGGTCGACATCCAAGGCTATAGAACCCGTTCCGTTCTACTATTTACCTATAACAAGGGTACGTGAATGAAATGGATTCGATTGGAATTCGAACTCGGCTCTCCAATTTCTCAATCCGAGCCGCTCCCCATTACTCGACTATGCCTCCTATATGTGAGACAAATGGGCAACTGATTTTATTTTACCATCCTTGAATTTAGGACAAATAATTTGCTCCAATATCATAATCGCTAGCATATAATGATATTATTATTATTATTATTATTATTATTATTATTATTATTATTTATAAATCAGTATTGAAACGCGATAACAACAATGTAGATGTTACCATGTTGTTTTTGTCTTTAAACGATTGTTTAACATTAGTCGGGCCAATTCTAAATGGCACCATAATTCAATAATTTATTTAAAGGCGCTCTCAATTTATGCAGACGTGGAACATAAAGATTGTAATAGGTTGCGAGCTCTAGAAATGATTGTAAAGTAGCAGTGTTTATTGGAGAGGCATATTTTTTAATGGCGCTTGTCTTGAATGTGTCAGTTCCACGTCCATCTGCATGAATTATTTGACCCGAGTATTTTGTATTGCTCTTGAAAATTTGGCATTTCTCCTCATTGAGCTTGAACCCGTTATCCTTTATTCCCCGGAATAATTAACGTATATATTCTGAATTTTGTTGTCTAATTTTCGCTTTTTATGAGTACGTCGTCCAAATATTAGGTTGGTGCAAAAATAATGACGTAATAATGTCGTTTTTTGACGTATTTTTTAAGTCAAAAAACGACATTATTACGTCATCATTTTTGCACCAACCTAATATATAATGGTAAAGTCAAAGCCAGATAGCATCGTATACATTCCTTGCTGGAAAATGCTAGGTGCCACTTTGACAGGAAACGGTTGCTTATTAAAAATTTATAGACCCTTATGTTTTGTGTTTGTGTGTGTGTGTGTTGATTGTTAACAATTGTTTAAATTTTTCATCCACTTCAATTTGTAAGTGTGTCTGACAGGTCAGTCTTTAAAAAATTCTCCATTTAATTTTGAAAAAATATGTAATTCGCAGGTAGGTAACTGATATATGCGAGTCGGTAGACACTTATTTAACTATATAGAAAACCTGCGCAAACACGAATATTATTATTTTTCTTTTTCACATATTATACTGGAGCTGCCTAGTCAGGATAATCTGTGGGCAAAATAACACCTAGAGTTTTTAATCTGTCAAGTTCATTGTTAACGATTCCCACAACTACAAACGGGTCACTAAGTTTAGGCAGAGACGTTAGAAATATAGAGTTGATAATAAACTTTAAAAGGAACCGGAAACACAATCCTAAACAAGGAATAAACCTCTACTCTTTTCGGGGAGATGTGGGAACCGGACACTATGGACGATCCTATCTACTCTTACCGGAAAAAGAGGATCAAAATTAGACCGAGAATTACAAGTCTTGTATCTAAAAATTTAATGTTACTTATCGAAGGTCAACTTGCACTGTTAGCATTTCTTCTCTCTTCATGAACCTCATAAGAAATAAAATAAAAAAAAGAAAAGAATTAATTAGAAAGATATAAGAGATAAGATATTTTCTTTACTAAAGCAAATCGGGAATGCCAGGAATACGCCGGGAGATACAGTGATTGAAAATGAGAGAAAAGACTGAGGATTGAGGAAAGGACAATATATGACCGGGATTCAAGAAGATAGAAAATGGCAGTTAAAGTTGCATTTAAATTTTTGATGATTGTATTAGGTTGGTGCAAAAATAATTTCGTTTTCTCACATAGTAACATATGTTAGAAAACGAAATTATTTTTGCACCAACCTAATAGTTATCCGTGCAACAAATGAACGGAAAGGAGTTCCACGGGAGGGAAGCGCGTGAAAAGAAACTGTTAGAGTAGAAGAGGCGTTTGAATTTAAATATGTCAACACTAAACATGTGGGACCTAGATAACAGTCAAGTATCACGCTAAAATCCATGTAGTCGGGACACCAGGCAAAAAACTTGACAGAGAATTTGCCATGAAAGTATTTGTAGGAAAAGACAAAGGGTAGCAACGTCACTTTGGTGAGAAATTGACTGATGTTGACATGCCAAATCAGAATTGATTACAGATGTTTCTTTGGATTTTGTCAAGAATTTCGAGATATACAGCAGGATCACCAGACCAGATATGGCATCAGTATTCGATGCATCGATGAATGGTTGATTTTTAAATGTGAAATGTGAAATCTGACGAGAAACAATTTTCTGGAACGACACAACGACCCTACATTCATTGCAGTAGATGCAGCTATAGATTCAGTTTAGTCAGTCTACTTCAAGTCTGTTGAAAACGTGAAGCCAGGAAGACGCAGTGAGTTGCTCTCCAGGAATCTAAAGTCAGCGATGCTTGATGGCGGGCAGAAATATTTCTCTATGATGGTTAAATGAGAACATTTTTGTTTTGGAGGTATTAAAATTTACAAGCCATTTCTTGCCCCAACATTTTATAAACATACAGAGACATACATCAAATACATTTATGTGTTCATTTAATAATTTAACATTTCAATAGATATAATTAAGTTTGATGTACCCAAAAATTTTAAATTATATCATTAATAATAGTAAGATACGAAAAACTATATATAAAGGGTGCCATTGGTAAATTGTCGCCATTTTACATATTAAATTCGCGCATGGTTTAATTTTTATTAACCTGCAGCAATCGTGATCATTATGTGTGGAACACAGTTGAGCGTGAGACCAAATAAACTCCTTGCAACACCAAAGAAGTTAAATCTGTTAAAATGAGATGTCAGTGTTGTTTCCATTTTAATTTAGATGACAGTCGATCCATCGTACCCTGTATTTGATTTCCTATAGCAAATTGGACTTTGAGATATAATTCTTTGTTGCATAAGCAAAAACGAGGTAATTATGTAATAAAAGATCTATTTGTGCTTGTATATTTTAAATTTGGATTTTTTAATGTATCTATAACAACAAAAATATTTCGTTTTCATTTTTACCTTGAAAAAGTCGGAAGACGAAACGCGCCGGCAAAATCTAAGTTTTTTTTTCCAATTGTCATTTTATTCCAGTCTGTATATATATATATATATATATATATATATATATATGTAGAGAGAGATATGAAAAGGTTGAAATACATAGATAAATATATAGATATGAAGAGTCTGAGATAGATAGATAGATAGATAGATAGATAGATAGATAGATAGATAGATAGATAGATAGATTGACCGTCCAAGATAGATAAAGAACAAAGTATTAAAATGTTGTTTTTCATTCAGAGTTGCTGTTGAAAATCTCGCGACCCGATCAGGTAGTCCTTCCTAATTATATATTCAGATATTTAGTCATTTTATTCGATATTGTGAAATATCTGAGGCCAAGAATTTTCAGCTCCTCCAAATGCGTATGTGTTCATCCAGCCCTTTATCAATTATATATCTTAGCTTTTAGCGCGAAAAGATAAAATCTTTCTTAAAGGTACATTTTTTATACAGTTAAAACAAATTAAATGAAAAGAAAATTACATGCTAAAAGTTACGGCTTTCGAAATTAACATGTTGCTTATGGCAAAAATTGTTGAACGTATCTTGTTTCATTTTTCGCTTTTTACCAAATCCTAAGTAATTCCCAATGACTTTTTTTATGCTTTACTGAGAATCGTTGAAGAAAATGCAAAAGTCGATTACCGATTAACAATTTATCCAGCTCATTTAGATTCGACTACTTCGCTCCCAGCAACAACATTCAGCGAACCGGGGTACACCTTCTTCTATCTGTCGTATCCGCCCTCCACAAGCCCTGATTCATTGCCTTGTTGCTATCTCTCCTTTTCTGACAACCACTTGAACAAGATCGTTATATAGGTTAATCACTGCTTTCCTCGGTATCTCTTGAATTCTGTATGTCCTTTGTGGGCTAAAACTAAATTTTAGTGACTTATTTCACATTCAGTACCCTAGAAATTTAAACTTGTCTATTAGTGATTCTAAGTGTTGTTTTTGTTTTCGTTTTCATTAAAATATCATCGTTGATCACAGGTTCTGCCCACGAAATTTACAGCATCCTTCTATGGGACCACATTTCTGTAACCTCGTTTTTTCGTTATCTGTGATGCAATTTTCCAGCATTCACTTCTATACAAGATTAATATCACATCGAAATTCAGCATTTCTTTCTTTGTTTCTAAAGAAATTTCTTGTTTCTCACTAGTGAGTTTAGCATTTAGAATTCAATTTTCGCTGACCCTGGGTTTCTATTTTGGCGTCGCATTTACCACTCTTTGTTAAAATACTTCTTTAAAATTCTGTATCTAAAATCTTGCAATTGTTTGATGTTGACATATCCTGTTTGTTTCACTTGCTGACAATCATACTTTCTGGGTTTTTTTTTTGCAGTTGATGGCTAGTGGGTTTTTAGTTTTCCTTACGACCTTGTCTAGGATGTATTGAAGATTACTATCTGCGCCTGCCATCAACTGTATAGTATATTGTTATGAATAAACCTCGTCCAGACCGTAAGTCATGGTAGGGTCTCCATCTCGTTGAGGATAGCCTCGCTATATATGGTGAACAGATCTGGAGAGAAGACCTCTTTATCTTACACCCCTTTCTATTTGCATACCGACTCAACTGATTTTCTCAATGTATGGGTGGTGTGTTCCGAGTATAAATCCTGAATTATTCTAATATCATTTTCGAACGGATCTAGTATTCCTGACAGCTTAAATAGATACCTAACCTGTCAAATATTTTAGCGTCATGTATAAAGCACAACTGCACACCCTTCTACATCTGTATTGATCTCTCTGATATCAGTCTAATAATAAATATCGCAGTTCATGTTTCAATGGCTTTGACAAACATGTAGTGTTCTTGTCCTATTTTTGATTGAATTCTATCGTTCTCTCTATCAGGATTCGGACTATATTCTTGCTTAAGCGGCTCATTAAACTTATTTTCCGATGGAACTAGCATGTATGCCCATCTACCTTGTTTTAGGTACGAAAATGGATCTACTGCAGTCAACCGGTATGTTGCATCTATCGTATATTTCGTTTGTTTCATCCCCAGGAAGGTGATAATGCATCAAGAATGAGGGGGTTACTGTTGTGAGACCGTAACATACCTACAACATGGGCTCTTCCAGGACTATATAAAGTATGCGATATAACACTCTAGGAGAAGATGAGGAAAGAGAGAGAGAGTATTCTAATACCGTAGTATCAGCCGCGTACGACTACCAATATTGGACACTAGCACATAGTAAGCTCCGCTTACACTTACACTATCTTTGTAACCTTTTTTGTTAATATATCTTTCTTACCTCTAATCCGTGTTCCGTGTTTTACTTCCGTGGTCCCGACTTTGGGCCCACATCATTTACAATGAGTGACAGAAAATGGCGACTGACGTTGCATTTAATTTTTTTCAGGATTGTAGTTATCGGGAATGCAAGAAATCAGAAATCTCTAAGATTACCCCTATCATCTGCTTATCATTTCCTTTCTATGTTTTACTTGGGACGATCTCATTCGTTTATGTCACTAGTGTTTCCTTCAGCATCTTCCATTTTTACATTGTAGCTTTGTTCACATTATATTTGTCCATAACTCTGATTATTTTAGTCATGCAAATTGGGTCTTTTTTGTAATGTAGGATAGATTTCTTAAATCAGATACAATAATAGAAACGCCTTCGAACATTACTCGCTCAGACGCCGCTAATTCCTATATATATATATATATATATATATATATATATATATATATATATATATATATATATATACCCAAGGTAGAGGATTGGTATATACAGAATAAATTCCAATAACCAACAATTAATATTTTTAAAAGAGTGCTCAATACAGAGTAGAGCGAATATAATTATTTATTCGAGAATTATAACATACATATGTTGTAAAATCCCTACAAAAATAGTCATTTTGTTTCAACACATCTGGTGTTTTATCAAGTGATAATGTTGAATATAGAATAAAGGGTTTTAAAAGGTTCAAATCAATTAACTACCCCTTGCAAAGGGAAACGCTGCTACATAAGATGGAATGATCAATCAAAGCACAAGTATACCATAATTCAAAAAAACTTGACAACAAACTAAGATTATAATAACTATTTAATGCCTTAATGTTACGGTTAGATTAAAATAGAATTTATTCTAACTAATAAGTATTAAATTATACGATAAAATTTGAAATTAAAAATTACCCCCTTTAAAAATTTAAATTTAATCTCTATGAAGTTTATGTATGCAAATATATAGAAAAATAGGAAAGAACACGTTAGGTAAAGAATCCGAACTTCCTTAGTATTTTTAAGTTATTTAAAAAAAACAGTTATCAATACAAAATTAGAGCCTAAATTATAATTATTTTTTTTAAATATGATTCCTTCGCTACATAAGTGTTCTCATGTTTCAAAAACTGGAGCCAAAATCTTCAATATAATTATGAATATTAAATTTAATTAAAGTATCAGTCTCTGTTTCATCAACAAACGAAATTTCGCTTAATGATGAAACAGACCTTGATACTTTAATTCAATTTAATTTTAACAATTATATTGACATATTTGGCTTCTGTTTTTGAAACATGAGAACTTATGTAGCGAAGGGATCATATTTTTAAAAAATAATTATAATCTATAAATATATATATATATTTCTTTACCAATCACATGATGTAATTATTTCAAGACGAGTTCGACCGTGTTTGCTCTCTGGCGATCCGTGTTCAAATGCCGTCAAATAAGATATATAGATAGATAGATAGATAGATAGATAAATAGATAGATAGATAGATAGGTAGATAGATAGGAACAGAATGAGATTGGCAGGATAGCTAGATAGATAGAAACAGAATGAGATTGGCAGGATAGATAGGTAGGAACAGAATGAGATTGACAGGATAGATAGATAGGAACAGAATGAGATTGACAAGATAGATAGATAGATAGATAGATAGATAGATAGATAGATAGATAGATAGATAGATAGAACGGAGCATTTTGTGGCTGATTCCCTTTCTACGATTTATCATCACTTTGCTGGTTATTCATAACCAGAAATTATTCTTTTAGATTCAGAGATTTTTTTCTTTTTCTGCGTGGGTAGGGATAATAATGTTTTAGTGATCCAGGTCTTACTAATTAACCCCCAGTTGGAGGTTAATTAATACCTTTCCCTTTGTGTATTTGTGCGTAAGTGAATATAACAGACAATAGCATTTGGAACATGAGCCATTATTTATTATATAAGCCGCACATCCAACCTAACAGCTGTATTCTCAAGCGGTCACCCAGGACTTGATATTCCCATGTGTTCACACTAGGCTGGAGCCTCTAGTGATTGAGGATATTTGACCTATTGAGGCAAGCTTGTTAACCATTACACTACGTTAAAATACCCATCTCCCTCTGTATATATGAAAAATGCTAGTGTTCATTTGGAGGTTGAGCACAGGACAATTAATTTTCGCTACTCACAATAATTTATGTCTCATTTAATTTTGAAATTGCTCTTCCCAATAATGAGTCTAGAGATTTGCATATTGGCATGGTGTTCTTTATTTGTGTAATTGCGGTTTAAGTACAGCTCGCTAGAGAGATAAAAAAAAATTATTGGGATTTCCTGTGTTTACAGAGACTCAAGCTATTTGATTTTATGTTTAATTATGAAAAAATTAGATTTCTTTACATCAATGGATTTGAATAATTTTCGGTTCCTGTTTAACAAAAATAACAACGAAAATAGAAAATAAATGCCAGAAGAATAGAATATCTTCCATAAAGTGCTGGTGAAATTAGAGATAATCGTGAAAAACCGGAAGTATATAAAGACAAATTTAGCAACATTTGAATGGGTTTTTATGAAATCAAATTAAATAGTGTAAAAAAGAAAACCTACACACGAAGATATATATATATATATATATATATATATATATATATATATATATATATATATATGTGTGTGTTTGTGTTCAGTTGTATGGATATGAGTTTGTGACTTTGACTTACACGCTTTTGTGATCATCAAACAAACTCATATCCATACAACTGAATATGTTAGCTCTATCACTGATATTGAGCGCTTTCCAATAAGTACTGCGATATATATATATATATATATATATAGATAATATTAGTGGTAAATATACATATATATGCAAAATCCACAGGTGTAATAATGGTAAGGAGCAATATATTGATAATATTAGTGGTAAATATACATATATATGCAAAATCCACAAAATCCAATTTCTGTTTTCTTTTTGAATTTGTAGGTCTGATGAATTGGATCGTATTTACGATTCCAATGGAATAAATTATGACCATGGAATATTAGTGTTTAAGCCTTTTTATTATATATATATATATATATATATATATATATATATATATATATATATATATATATATATCGTCATCCACAGACAGACATTTTCGATGTATCACAGCTCACCAGTGTGATTAGACATCCGATCCGATCGCTTCTAGCCAGAATCGAAACCCAACTTATTTGGCATCTGTCGGAGATTCTACCCTAAGCTATTGGCGCAGAGGAAGGTTAATATTTGCGTATTTATTTTTAAATAAATTCATCAGAAGAATAGAAAATGAACTCAGTGCGTTCATATGTAATACCTGAAAATATTTCCCCCAAAATTCGCTGGACACTTTGCATTGTCAACAACTTCGTGTAAGGCATCGGATTTGATTTCAGAATTGAGAAAAGTTCAATGCTATCGATGCAAAAATGGAATCAAGCAAAAGTGAAAAGAACTCAAATACACAATAACGAAATTATCCGGTCACAGGTCTGAAATGAACAATACGAAAAGCAGATTCAATTACATTGAAAGGAATGAAAGAAGAAAAAACTTGCCGTAGAATCTGAAATTTATATTAAAAAAACACACAGACAAATGCTTAAATATATGAGCTTAACGTAATATATGCATATTGTCTATTCTTTCTATATTTTTATGGCAATTATTATTCTATGTGCCGTCTTCTTTCAGGACGTGGGGGACACGGCCCTCCGCAATTTCCTGTCCTGTTTGGCTCTTAATAAATTCACTTTTTCTGTTATATCTCTTAAACCTTGTTCCACTATCCATTATCATAAGTTTTTTATGTAGGTTGTTTTTCTCTGCATTCTTGCCTTCAGTCTGTCTTGAGAATATCAGATTTCCTAAGCCCTCTTTCCTCATTATCCCCCCACCGAAATTTTAATTGTCTCTTCCTGATGTTAAGTACAAGTGTCCTTTATTGTTTCCATTTTCTTTTAAAATTCAGTCGTTGCTTACATGTTCGGTTGATAATATTCCCAGCATCCTTTTGTAGAACCAGATTTCTGTTGCTTCATCTAGGAGGGGTTCCCCAGCATTCATTGTCATATAGGAGAATGGATATGATGTAACAGTTCAATACTCTCTTCTTTGTGTCTAACTTTTTTTTTCTGTTCTTTATATAGGGCTTAATTTCATTGTGTAGCATTGCAACAGAGGATAAAAAAAAACTTATTATGATACTGATAACATTTGACCAAAGATTTTCCCAAGTAAGATATATGCACATTACTATCGAAAATTGGGAAATACTGGTAATGAAAAACAGACAAATAGTACTATAATTATATGGAAATTCAAGAAACGAATTCAACTGAACAGAATGATTTTTCTTTGCTAAGTTCACACACTAAATTCTCCCTCAAGATAGCCTAGTTAATGTTAGTGGTTATAATGACTGAGATGTATAATATAAAGGAAAGAGGAGAGGGTAGGAAGTGAATAGTATAAGGAAATTCAGAACAGTTTTAGATACGAACAAATAATATTGAAAACATTGATCAAAAGATTACACTACATACATAAGATCGGCGGAGACCATCGTAATGTATTTTTGAGTGGAGACGAATTTGGATTCAACGAAAGGGTGATGGAATTAATACCCAGTGATAAGACTCCTAATGAGTGTAGTTAATCAGTAAATGCAGTAGAGGGGAAATTAGATCAGGTGAAAATGTGTCGATTTTCTGTTAAGTCAATTAAAGACTCGACAAGATAGAAAAGGAAAATATTAGTTGTGACAATCAATGTTTTCTCTATGACTATCGAGCAGCTTGGATCGTGATAGTAAAAACCTACAAGGTGAAATATAAGAGAGACAAGTGAAAAGAAATGTGAATAAATCGTGATGCACATGGTTGTACAAAGCACATTTGAAAGTTATATTCATTTTACAACCGACTTAGTGAAACTTGTATTTAAATGTAGATACTACTGTAATAGAAACAAGACGTTTAATGAATACTAGCAAGAAAGATCTGTTGCATTTTTTTCATCATCATCATCACTCCTTGACTTTTGTAATAATAGGGGGGATCCGAATGCAGAAGCCATATTGAATCATCTCCACAACGTTCTATCAACGGCAGCCATCAGTAATTCTAGTATAGTCATACTTGTCCATTGTTCGACATTGTCCAACCAATATTTGCGTTGACGTCCTCTCCTACGCCCACCTTTAACGGCGCCATGCCTGATTATGTTTCACGGGTTGTCGTGCCTCGTAACGTGTCCAAACCATGCCATTTTTCTCCATTTAACAGTTGCGAGAAGAGCTTCCTGGTGGCCCACAAAACTTTCAACCATTTTCCACACAGAAGGGTTTTATGTTCCCCAAAGAAAATGCCATGGAGTGTTCTCATGCATTTGTTCTCAAACGCTTGGATCGTTTGCTCTGTTTCTGCCAACAGTGTCCACGTTTCACATCCATACAGGAGAATGGAGTTAAACATAGGTAAAATATCGTTTGATTTTTAAGTTCACACTTGGTTTTTACTATTTGATTCATGTCAAATCCATTGCATACACTTACATGCTAATACCCTTTGGAAAGGTATGAATGCTCTTCTTCTCCCCTCCCAGCTATGAGTAAATAGCAGGACTGACAAGATTCTATAGCTTTGGATGGCAACTGGTCTACCGCAGAAAGAAATAACAACCTACTGTGTGAAAAAATGTGTCTCGTCAGTCATGTATCGAAAGATACATGATCGCTTAAGCGGATATCACGCATGACACATAATTAACACTTAAATTGATAGAAGGTTAAAGTGTTCTGATATATTTAAATAAAACTCTATTTGTCTAAATGACACATGGAAAGCCGTTTCTTTGAAACGAGATTACGTGGTTCTTACTAGGCTCCATCAGATCAACAAAACGAAAGAAAGAAATATTTGTGTATATTAGTGTTTATGTTTAAATCGTTGGTAGTTTTTTCTCCCCCTAAGCAGGCGATTCTCGTGATAAAAGAAGTGAATTACATTGTGCGACGTTTGTAAAAAAAAAAAAAATTCGTTAATATTTATTCAATTTTCCTGTTCTTCTTGAGATTTATTTATAAATTCTCCCGGTTTTTCTGCACTGAATTTAAGGTAAATCCTATTCCTATATTGAAAATATTTCGAAATCAAAAGATTCAGATAGGCTTTTGTGAAATGAATGTAAGGTAAATCTATATGCAATTTTTCTGCAAAGTGTGTTTATATGTTTTTTAGATTTGTCCTTGTGTTCCATTGAGGGTTCCAATGAATCCTGTACAGGTTGCGATGTATAAATTGTCATCTAAATTATGCAAAAATGAAAATGACACTAATATCTCATTTTAACAGAAGTATTTACCAAAGTTACACAGAAATATCTTGAAATAGAAAGGACTAAATGTATTCAATAAAATCGCCATTGCCTTGAACTAGAGCCTCCACACTACTTCGGAATCTCCTCTAAGTCTTCTAGAAGTCTCCTTGTTTAAGTTGTTGAATGTTAGCATAATCCTTGCCTTCAGTTTATGTTTGGTGTTACAAGAAGTTTTTTTTTAATTTTTTTTTAAATTTTTTCCGCACAACTGAGTTCCAAATATAATAAGCAAGAGGATTGTATTAGGTTGGTGCAAAAATAATGACGTAATAATGTCGTTTTTTGACGTATTTTTAAAGTCAAAAAACGACATTATTACGCCATTATTTTTGCACCAACCTAATAGTTAGTCGGCCTGATGTAAGGGGTGATATGGTCGCAGAAATTGTCTGAAAGACATGACTAGGTTCTCCTGCCTGTGTGGCATCGTTTAGAATCCTGTTTCCAGACATAGGCTCTTCCAGCAGTAATCCTCTTGACCCAGGGCAGAACTCTCTCCTCAAGGCGCTTGATATCGAGCTCCGTGTTGCTTCTGAGTCCCTTACCAAAAAAAGTGGGGAGTTCTTTTTTTGTCAGAACGATCAGAGTAAATTTTCCGTGCTGCCGTACCTAAATACTCATTATTAGACATATCCAACTCTTTCCGAATCTTTTTCACTCTCCTCAGAGTGACACCCAAATACTCTGAAATATTCTTATTAGAGCTTCCGGTGCGAATGCCAAACAGTACATCAAACCGTTTCCAAATTTCTCGCGTTCTAGTTACATGTTTCTTGGATCATACTGCTCTTTTTCTCACAACTGACCCTGCTATACTTTGCTGCCGACAAAATCCAAAACAAACACCGCGTATTCGCGAAATTAAAAATATCTCATCGCACCCTGTGTGTCATTTTTTTTCATTTTTTCTAATTTTTAAAATGTACATATATTATATGGACAGTCTGTATTTTGTACGCAACTAGATTTGTTTGTCTCGTTGTTTATTTTATTTAACGGCATATCAACTCTTTATAGTTCATTTAATTTCGAATGTAATTTATTTTACAAAAATATGTTGCAGGTAATATTTTTTTTTTAAATATCTATTTCTGGCAATAGTTTTTTTTTTCCTTACAGAAATGTTTTGCTGGCACCTTCACTATAAAGAAAATGTATTCATACACTTTCTTAGTGTTTTACCCCATCTCACTATTTGCCCATATCTGGTACCCTAACAGGTGCTACCGCCCCGTGCCACGGTGTACATGGAACAACAGTGTTTGCACGCTCTTCGAAACCTCCGGAGCGGAGGCCTTGCTGCCAGATGGAGTTTATCGTCATGCCAAGGACGAACCAGCTGCTTATTGAATGTGTCTTCCATACGAGAATGACTAGCATTTGGTCCACAACTATTTTTCACTCTCGTAATTTCGTTACATTTAGATTTTAATTTGAGCTGTGTATTCTCATTTATTTTTAATTAATACATTATTTCTATCTTTTGTCATGTAATATTAATTATCCCATTCTTTCTATTCATCAATAACCCAATTTAATGCCGCTTAATTGCCGTTGGGCGATGGTCCTCTGTTTTCTTTTCAACTCGAGAACTATAGAAACAGACGATGGAAAATGTTACACGTTAATTTGAAGAGCCATAGCAATACCGAAAGTGGTTTTCCAAAACCGAAACGTCAGAGTCATATATCGTTAGACTATTTTATAACTATTCTTCTACAGAACAGTGGACGTTGAACAATTTTCTCACAGATGAAGAAGATATTGGTAGCCACAGAATAGCAGTTCCACTATTTATTTCGGAGATTTCTTGATACATATTACGCGAGAAACTAGGAAGCTTCGGAGGGAATCGGAACTACAATTACACGTATAATTACAATCAGAAAGACACAATTAAATTTTTCTGGATCACATAGGAAGGAAAGAGGTCCTATGGAATATCACACTCAAAAGACGTACTGAATCCAAGCAACAGGAAACCCCAAAGTTGCTTAACAAGTAGAACTTGGACAAAGATGCATAGTGAAGTGCCAAAAATACAATAAAAGAGACATATTTTTGGAGAGCCTGAACCAGCAGCGATTTTTCAGGATGTAGCACAGTAAAATGAAGGTAAAGATCTTGTAAACATGATTTCTGGTAACCAGTCATTAATCTGCCTATCTAATGAATGAAATTTTTCCTTTTGAGCAGCTTAAAACGAGACTCCAGGGCATCTATTAGGTTGGTGCAAAAATAATGACGTAATAATGTCGTTTTTTGACGTATTTTTAACGTCAAAATACGACATTATTACGTCATTATTTTTGCACCAACCTAATACTATCTGCTGTATATTGTGGATGTTGTCTTTTTGAACCGCATTAATTAACGGAAAATTTAATACTTGAAATATAACGAATATTTGACCATTTTTAATACATGAAATTAAATTCATGAAATATAACGAATACTTAACAAAAAAAAATTAATGAAATTTAATTCATTTTTATGAATTAAATTTCATTAATTTTTTTAATAACGAATATTTCACAAAATTTAATTCAGGAAATGTACTTAATATTCGACCAAATTTAATTCATGAAATATAATAAATATTTCACAAAAATTAATTCAGGAAATTTAATTCATCAAATATAACGAATATTTCACAAAAATAATTCGTGAAATATAACGAATCTTTCAAAAAATTTAATTCAACAAATATAACGAATATTTCACAAAAATAATTCGTGAAATATAACGAATTTTTCAAAAAATTTAATTCATCAAATATAACGAATATTTCCCAAAAATAATTCGTGTAATATAACGAATCTTTCAAAAAATTTAATTCATCAAATATAACGAATATTTCACAAAATAATTCGTGAAATATAACGAATCTTTAAAAAAATTTAATTCATCAAATATAACGAATATTTCAGAAAAATAATTCGTGAAATATAACGAATCTTTCAAAAAAATTTAATTCATCAAATATAACGAATATTTCACAAAAATAATTCGTGAAATATGACGAATCTTTCAAAAAATTTAATTCATCAAATATAACGAATATTTCACAAAAATAATTCGTGAAATATGACGAATCTTTCAAAAAATTTAATTCATCAAATATAACGAATATTTCACAAAAATAATTCGTGAAATATGACGAATCTTTCAAAAAATTTAATTCATCAGATATAATGAATATTCGACAAAAATGAGCAAGCTTTGTTGAATCTCAATGTGAGCATTTTTTTTTTTAAGTAGAGGTAGAGTTCATTATTCTACCTCTGTTTTATGACATTTTGTCAGAATGTCAATCAGTTGCTATTTGTAATATTTAAAAACAAATTGAGTTATTCGGGTAAAATTCTAAGACGAAAATGAATGTGATACTTATCTGTCTAAAGATGCTTTATTAAAAAGTTTGCTATTATTAACAGTTAAGAATTTTCTTTTAAGAATTACCTGACATTGAGCAAATAATAACATCTTTGCCTGGGGGGGGGGGGTAAATGTTTCACCGAAAGATTTGCAATATAGACAGAACATTTAATCCATTTTACAATTAACAGAAACAAGGATCGTGTCGTTCAGCGACTGGTCAATGAGTTAATGCCTTATTTAATCTCTTAGCTAAGTGAATTCGCCATTAATTATATTAACTTTATTGGTTTATTCTTTAAATTACTACTTTACAAAACACACACACACATACATATATAATCAAATGGAGAAATGAATAAAAGAATAAATAAATACACTAAGTAAATAAATAATATTATTAACAAATCACGGATAAACGCATAATCCGCAAATAAGTAAATTTAATAATAATAATCAACAAGAAATAATTAATGTCTAAATACAAAATACCTTAAGTAATCAATAATAATGAAGTAACTAAAAATACTATGCTATATATATACCAATAACCACATTGTCACGAATTATAATTTTTAATAAATATCCTTTAGAATATTTAGAAATATAACAGTTACCCACTACCCAGTAACCATTACGATAATACAAAAAACCGGAAAGACCTACGCGTATGACCCATTGACCTTATTATATAAATATTCTAGCCACCACGAAAAACATACGACCGGAAGAGGGCGTGAAAGCAGGAAACAGACGTCCACTACTTGTTTTGACATCAGGAAACACTTTTATAAACACACACACAAACACATACATATATATATATATATATATATATATATATATATATATATAGAGAGAGAGAGAGAGAGGAAGAAGAAGAAGAAGAAGAAGAAGAAGAAGAAGAAGAAGAAGAAGAAGAAGAAGAAGAAGAAGAAGAGCGATATGCACAAGCTGAGGAAGACGCTCACTACTTGGTTTGACCTCAGGATACCCTTTTATATTTATAAACACACACACACACACACACATATATATATATTTATATATATATATATAGAGAGAGAGAGAAGGGAACGTTATGCACAAGTTGAGGTAGATATTAAAAGTGAGAGAAATAAATTAAAATAAAAAAAAACTGAAATAGAAAAATAGCTAAACACACACACACACACACACACATATATATATATATATATAGATAGATAGATAGATAGATAGATAGATAGATAGATAGATAGATATTGCAGTGCGTTTCTGTGTTTTTGTAGAAGAAAGTTAATTTCAGTGGAATGTCCAGACGTTTAATTTTTGTAAGCATTGCTGGCAAAAACAAGACGACGAGCGAAAGTATAAATTAGATTTGATCACTCGCGTTTAAGACTAGTTTTTCTCTTCATGAATATGGGTGACAGATACTTACATCGCCAAAGTAGGTGTACGTTAATTCTTGCTATCCCCACCATCAAAATAAAACAGTATTGAAGTAGGTAATAGAAGAACATAATTGTATTTACGCTCAACTTTCTGCTTCTTTTTAAGCAGATAGCCTTTTCGAGTGATTACTTAAACTGGAAAACTATTTAAAAGTATCTGCGAAGTACTCAATGGTGATGACTGTAAAAGTGATACTGTACCACATTTGCCGATCTTGAACTTGGTATCTTGGCTAAGCCCGGCACAAGGCTGTAATAGTTCGACATTCAGTTAAAAACAAAAAGTTATTTCCACGTTGATTTACAAAGTTTTATTACAAATTTATGCGCAGTACTAGACTGGCGTCAAATTCTCATCAATTTACTGTTGAGCTGACTAGATGTGGCCGGAACCTTGTGGAACTCTTTTCCGGCTCCTAGCTTTCCAGTCGACTGTAATCTTCAATAATTGAAGTGTAATGCCCTTCTGATTAATCTTTTCTTTTCCCGCTCATTATTAATGTTTCTGTTCCTAATTCGTCCACACCCTGCAAACCCTTGTGTCTTAGTGGCTTAACTGCCTTGCATCGGGGGAAATCGATTAAAAAATAAGAAAGGTAATATAACTTACACCAGGCGTTCAAAGATAATCGACTTTTTTGCAATCGGAATGAATTCCACTTTGGCTAGTTTTCTTTCAATATTTGATTGCAGATGATCAGGTGACTTTCGAGAAAAAACGAACCCGAATCAACTCCCTTCATTTCACCTTCTAGACACCCTGATGTTGTTAAACCGGACGATATCTTTTAATGTGAATGTAACCCATGACTCTATCATTAAACCTTCATTTGTCCTTGATATTCATAATTGAGCCACCGGATGTCATCAGATATGCACTCTGTATAAATGCCGATGAAACAGGTATATTCTCCTGTGTTAATTGTAAGTTTGATAGGTTCGATTAATTCAAATTGGCGGCCGATATCGAAAATGCTCTTCAGTCCATTGTTAACTGGGGCAAGAAACGGCTTATTCATTCTAACAACACAACAAGATACTCACCTTTAAACGTACAAGAGAATAATTTCCTTCAAACAGCATGGCTAATGCCAGCTTCTCGCAAAGTATACAATTGTGCCTTCTCTGGTCTTACGTTTCTCATTGACGTGTACAGGAAGGGTTTTATTGAATCAACTCCATGGTCTGCTGCTAGATATCATGATGTACTGTGTAGTCCTAGACAGTATCTCTGGTCAGAATCTGTTTTGAATATTTATAAGTCTACCATTTCTCCGTGCATTGAATATTGCTGCCACGTTCTGTCTGTTTTTTGTTTGTTTTTTTCCAGCTATTTATCCAGTGGTAATCGACATAATCCAAATCAGAATCCTCAGAACAGGGGCCAACATTATCCAGTACGGGACATTTTCAGTATATAAGGGACGCCTGGCAACCTTATTTTTCTTTCACCTGAATACTTGGAAATATAATAAAAAAACATTTACAGTCGCTTAGAGCCAGGCAGGCATTTTTCGGGTTGCTCCTTTTTTTGTTCTTCCTAATCATTTATTCCGAAATTATTGTTTGAATGAATTGACTTCGGTGCTTTTTTTTCAGTAAAATAATAATAATAAAAGATTACATTAAAACTTACACCCAACTAAGAGTCTTTGATGTATGGCTTCAAAGGGAACATTTCCGTAATTTTCAAGTGCTTATAAATATTTTTACATTTTAGATGAAATGATAATTACATTGTCCACGAAGATATTTCCCCACGAAAAAAAGAAAATCCAACTGACTCGCATTATTTTTTTATCTAAACATGAAAATGCATAGCTTTATTTTCCCAGACTCAAAAAAACTTGCTATGAGATTTTTTTTTCATCTCTGTTGTCTTCTAATGCCTGTAAAACAATTAACTCATTACCACGATTTATTATTCGATATTTCGTTTGATGTAACACCGCTCATATCTATGTTAGCTACTTGTGTTCAATTAAACAAGTACGTAATAGACTGTGTAGTTCAGTTCTAACGTCAGGAACTAATATATGGTAACATAGTGTATGGAACTCAAGACGTACTGGAAAGTTAGACTCAAAGTTGTCCATCTTGGAAAAATAAATCCTATTTTTTTATAGATTATATCAAAATAGCATAGGTATCTGTAACACACTTACTGGCTGGTAAAGAAAAAAACAACAATATTTCAATCCTCATATTAATAAAAATTAACATTAACAGGTGTAATTTATTAGATATGTATTAACAATACCCAGAAAACAACGCTAAAAGTCATTTCGTTTCATATCCATGAATATGTGTGTGTGTGTGTTTGTGTGTGTGTGAGTTTATGTGTGTGTGCGTGAGAAATATATTTTTAAGGCGTGCTATATTTATGGGATAAAGTGCTCAATATCAGAGATAGACCGTATGTAAATATGAATATAAAAGTGAACATTGAAGTCGACACTTAGAGACTACAGGCTGTTTCCTGCTAGACGCAATCGTCAGGCCCCCTAATGATTGCGTCTAGCCTGAAACAGCCTGTCGCCTCTGAGTGTTGACTTCAATGTTCACTTATATATATATATATATATATATATATATATATATATATATATATATATATAATTATTTATTTAAAAATTATAACATAAATATGTTATAAAATCACTACAAAAATAGTCATTTTGTTTCAACACCTGTAGTGTCTTTATTCTACAATCTACATTCAACGTCATCACTTGATAAGATACCAGAGGTGTTGAAACAAAATGGCTATTTTTGTAGTGATTTTATAACATATTTATGTCATAATTTTTAAATAAATAATTATATTCCCTCTACCCTGTAGAAAGCACTCTTTTAAGAATAGTAATTTTTGGTTATTAGAATTTATTCCGTATACACCAAGGGTTAATCTTTCGGTTTTTGTAACTCATGTTGAATTTTGTTTGTAAGATGAGAAGGCCCTAAGTAAAAGAAACAGACAGTTTCGACCGTGACGCGAGCAGAGAGGAGTTGGCAAAATCTGCATCATTATGTGGCCTCGGGGCTGCCCACCGGACTGCAGGGACACCTTTCCATGCGTGACATGGCATTACAAACACCCCGGTATTATACAACTTTTTGATCAGAGCGGCCGCTCAAGACGCTACGCAAGAGTTAGGGCTCCTAACTACCAGTCGGAAACAGCAATCAGAGAACTGTCAACCGTGCACCCTCAGAATGAAGAGGTGATGCCACAGACTGCACACATCACGAGAGAAACAGTGCTACACTAATACAGAGGCCGGAGAGAGAAAGAGTACCGGGAACCCCTTCCTAGACACGAAACAAGGTGTAAGTCTCTACTCATGTCCAATAGATGGGGGAGGAGGGTTGACTGGGCGGTAGAAGAGACTACCTACTATTACAGATAACACAAAAAAAGGACGACACAAACAGAGGGAAGGATTGGGTGGGGAGATAACAGGTAAGGAGACCTGGATCACACTTGGCTATACCCTATCACATTAAGTTTGAACTTACTATGTCCCATTGTCTATTCTAAACAGAAATTGAAAATAAGGTTACCCGGATTATTATCGCATCTAGCCAAAGACATTTAATTTTCCATTTTTCCTGTTTGTTTTGTTTTTTTTTTCTTTCGAACCGGGATTTCTTACTAAACTATCAAATAAGGGAGAATCATTGGGATAAAATGTCTTTGAGTGGGGGGAGAGAAAAAATAGATAAATTTAAAAACTTAGAAAAAAAAACAAAAAAGAACAAACAAAAAACAAAGAAAAACGTAAATGGGTTTCTGCTAGAGCGAAACTATACTCACACGGACCAGCAAGTGGTTGTCTGTTTTCTTCCTCATGATGGTAACTGAATGTACGGCTTACCTTATGTCCAAGCGTCGACCTGGTGGGGTGGGGGAATCAAAGGCCAATCCTCCGCCCTCACCAAGTACGGGGCTTGGGAGATATGCTTTCAAAAAGATTAAGAACAGGAGAAAGAAGCGGCTAGAACAATTCCAAGTTCAGACAATATATCAAGCAAAAAGATACTGTCACAACATCATTAGAATACTGACGAGACACTTTCGCATCTAGCCAAAGACATTTAATTTTCCATTTTTCCTGTTTTTTTTTTGCTTTTTTTCTTCTTCTTTCGAACCGGGATTTCTTACTAAACTATCAAATAAGGGAGAATCATTGGGACAAAATGTCTTTCAGTAGGGGGAGAGAAAAAATAGATAGATTTAAAAACCAAGAAAAAAAATCGAGTATCTCATAGTCTTGAGAGGATGGAGAGCGGTAAAGGAAGAAGAGATAGCTTACCGCATTGAGGAGAGAGAGTCAGAGACACATGTATGACTGGTCTGGTGATTCGAGAGAGGACTCTCTCAGTCTGGAATCTTTCCTCACTGCAAACGGCCCGGATATACTGGCTCTCTGTGAGACAAACCTTGTCTCGTCTATCCCCTCTTCTGATCTCTCGATCCCTGGCTATCTGCCTCTCCTCAGAAAAGACTCTCTAACCCACATGCACGGTCTTGGTGTCTACGTCAAGGAACATCTCCCTCTGGCCAGAGAGTCCTCTCTCGAATCCTGCAGCGCCTCGCAACTCTGCCCTCTTGGTAACTCTGATCATGCAGTAGTATCAGTTAACATCTCCTTCAACTCCACTCCCTATAAAGAACCTCCTACCACTATAACCTCGTTCTACTATCAACGAGCTGACTGGGACGCGTTCCGTGATTTCCTCCGCGATGTCCCCTGGGATGGAGTCTTTAAGCTCCCCGTCCAAGAATGTGCTTCTGAAGTCTCTTCCTGGGTTCAAGCTGTAATCAACGCTTTCATCCCATCAAGGAAATATAGGGTCAAGTCACGCTCCTCCCCCTGGTTCTCGGCTGCTTGCTCAGCTGCCATAGCCCATAGGAACCACTACTTCCACCTATTCCGTAGCGACATGTCTGACAGCAATAGACGTCTCTTTGCCTCCGCCCGTAACGAATGTAAGCATGTCATCAACGATGCTAAGTCACTATTTGCGGCTCGGATGAAGGAACGTATTGCATCTCGCAAATTTGGCTCCAAAGATTATTGGCGTCTCTGCAAGAGCCTATTGAACAATTGCAAACCCTCTATACCTCCTTTATTCAACCAGTTCGAAGTCCTGACCTCCTCTACCGACAAGGCTGAATGCTTTGCTCGGAAATTTCCATTCAACTCGACGCTCGACTCTTCCGGTGTACCCATACCCGACTTCCCTCTTAGAACTGAGGCCATATTGAGTGGGTTAAACATAACCCCATCCTTGGTACTGGGCGTTATCTCCAATTTAAACCCCAACAAGGCTACTGGTGGAGACGGGATACCAGTCATTGTCTTGAAGAAATGCGCGCCTGAACTGGCGCCCGCTCTTTCTAAACTATACAACTACTGCCTCAAGGAATCTTGTTTTCCTGACTGCTGGAAGTCCTCTTCGATCGTTCCTGTCTTCAAGAACTCCGGCGACCCCTCTGACCGTTCCATCTACCGTCCTATCAGTCCCCTTCCCCTCTTCGGCAAAGTCTTCGAAGCCCAAATCAATACCGGGGTGGTTAACCACCTCACATCCCATAATCTGCTCTCAGACAAGCAATATGGTTTCCGATTTGCCCGATCTACAGCCGATGTGCTTACGGCCATCACAGCTCTTCAAAATAACGGGGAAGCCCGAGCCGTGGCACTAGACATCTCCAAAGCATTTGATAGGGTTTGGCATGCCGGCCTTCATCGCAAGCTCCAGGGTTATGGCATTACGGGTCGATTATATAACCTAACACGATCATTCCTGTCAAACCGTAAATTGAAGGTCGTTCTCAATGGATTCTCCTCCAGTTCCTATCCCACGAACGCAGGTGTTCCTCAAGGCTCCATCCTAGGCCCCACTCTATTCCTTATCTACATAAATGACCTTCCTGACGCAATAACTTCCCAAGTTGGCATCTACGCGGATGACACCACAATTTATTCCTGTCTCGCTGACAAAACTCGCCTGGTCGTGCGTCTCGAAAAGGACCTCCAATCGATTGTGAACTGGGGCATGAATTGGCTGGTCAACTTCAACGCTTCTAAGACAAAACTGCTCTCTATTAATCACCACAGAGATCCTTCCCTTCCCTCCATTAGAATGTCTGACGCTCAACTTCTCGAGGGCAACTCTCTGCGGCTTCTCGGTCTCACGTTGACTGCTGACCTGAGATGGAATAAATACATTGAATCAATTGCCTCATCCACTGCAAGGAAAGTTGGCTCCCTGAGCCGCGCCAGAAAGTTTTTCTCCCCGGAGTCGATCCTCCAGATCTACAAATCAACAATTCGCCCTTGCATGGAGTATTGCTGTCATATATGGTCTGGTGCCTCTTCTGTTTGCCTCGGGGTTCTTGATAAACTCCAGAGGCGGATATGCAATGTAGTTGGCCCTGCCATGGCGTCTCGTCTACAGTCACTTTCTCACAGACGCGCCGTCACCTCCCTCTGTCTGTTCTACAAATATTTTCATGGAAATTGCTCCGAGGAGCTGCATTCGCTGGTTCCAGACGTCATGAGTTCCAGCGCCTTACGAGGCTGGCATCCCGCTCTTACCCCTTCACTGTCGAAACTCCTAAATGTTGCCGTCTCTTCTACTCTAATAGCTTCATGTCTCGCACCTCTCACCTGTGGAACTCCCTTCTCTTTTCCTGTTTCCCTGTCAGCTATAATCTCCAGCTATTCAAGTGTAATGTCAATCGACATCTCCAGTTGACTTGATCTATCCACTACCCTCATCCTTTCTTCTATCACTCGAATCTGATCATGCTCTAAATTTTCTGTAACCTCTTGCTTCGGGTGAAATGCTTAAAAAAAAAAGAGAGAGAGAGAGAGGACAATAGAAAAGCAAGAAACAAATAGACAGAAGACAGCGATTGACATTGCATTTAAATTTTTTTTGATTCTAAGCGTCAGGGTAACAATAAGTCGGAAGAGAGTTTCACAGGGTGAGACGTTCGAGTAAAGAAAGTATCATAATAGATCTTACCTAGTTATTTCAACATTAAAACTATGAGACCTAGTTTCTAAATTAGTAGTATGCTTAGATTCATTCGGTCGAGGTACCAAAAAGAAGAGCTCATGAGAATAATCGCATTGGAATTATTTCTAGAAAAGAGAGAGCGAAGCAGCGTCACATCAGTGGGTATGTAACTGGGACCGATCAATTTACAGACTTTTTGGATTTTGTCTATAATCTCGCGATATAAAGCCGGAACATCAGATCAGTGGAAATATATGAACAATATCCGCGTTTTATTAGGCAGAGCGCAACACTTAAGCGGACTTCTATTACCGATATATTAGGTTGGTGCAAAAATAAAGACGTAATAATGTCGTTTTTTGACGTTAAAAATACGTCAAAAAACGACATTAATACGTCATTATTTTTGCACCAACCTAATATGTATTAAACTGGGAAATTGCAGACTTTTCACTAAAATTAATCATGGCATATGCTTTTTAAAATTCTCTAGCTACTAAAATCCTTGCTCTCAAACGCGTTCCCAATAATGTTGGCCTATTAGTCTTCTTTGTAGGCCACGGTGTTTTTGAGAAAAGGCTGTGTGAGATATTCCTTTTACGTTTCCTTTTGTTCGATTAACGGTCGTTGATAAATTGCCTATTAACATTTTTTTTCTATTGATCTCGATGCACGAATACAAAAAGCACAGGTCCGCTTCACACGCACGGTCGCACAGGCTGGTGACGAGACATCCCGCAGGCGAGATACAAGGAGATTAAATCCATTTGTTTCGTTTTCGCTACTTGCAGGCTGTACCGATCTATTTATCCCTTTCTCTATTGGTCCATATCATTTTCCACATTTTCTTTTCTTCCTTTCTCTAGTTTTATTAAACTTTTTTCAGTTTTGTTATTTATTCTCTTGGATTTTCTCTCTCTTGTTTTCCTTAACATCCACTTCATTCCTGCGAAATTTTAAGCGCTTCTTTTTCTGACTAACACTTGAATTTTACCGATTTTTCTTCTAATTTTATGATAGACTAGCAGCATGGCCCGGCGTTGCCCGGGCTTGATTCAAAAATCGTACGACTCATACAGCAATCGCTTTCACTTGACTTAAAATATTTTTGCGCTTCCTTGCCTTTAAAGGAGTGCCCATTACCGTGCTGATGTTGCTACATGCCTTACTTCTTGACTGTCTCACACTGCGAATTTTTTCTAAGCTCTATACTAAACATTAAATCTGTTACAAAAAAAAGAACTAAACAAAATGAACACAAAACGATCAGCTTTAAAAAAGGACTCGTAACTGGAAAAACCGAATGAAAAAAGAATCTTAACGACAAATACTTGTTCCCATCCAACCCAGTTCTGCGGAATCAGAATCAACGTTGAGTTTAAGCAAGGGAATGTGCCATTTGGAGTAAAGTGCCATGCAGATTTAAATTTTTCGCACTTGTGACGAATGCAGCTATCGATTTTTTTTTTTTTTTTGCATGCTAGCATGCTACTTAATATTCATGTCAGTCATCTGTTAGCTCTCACGCTGGCCAATAGAATCTTCCTACCTATTCGTGGCAGCCAGCTATTGGCTCTCACTCTGGCCAGTGCAAAATGGCCGCAAACTACATGAAAACTGCTGTAGAAGCATGAAAAAATCGATTATTTCCACTATCGATGGGAGTTGGGAAATGCAAATTCGGTCTTGGCCTTCCCGCTAACTTGGAGCATGTGCATGTAAATTTTGGTGCAAATCCGTCAAAAATTGTGGCCGGGCATTCGTTACACACACACACACACTTTTATAAATAGAGATAACTTTCTATTTCCTCTCTTTTTTCTTCCAAGTCGTCATCAACGTGTAAAGTGGAACTGGCGAGCCAAGTTCAAATTCTAACGGAGGCAGTTTTCGTACAAATGATACCATTGTAGGAAAGGATAGAATCAATTTTTTCTTCCAAAACAAGAGTAGAATAGGTTCTTAATCCTTGCATATAACCTAGCCTCAGAGAAGAGCAACTCTGGATTTTAAAAAATGTGAAGAATCTTCATCGAATAAGGGATTCCAAGTAATTATTTCTATTAGTTTATAAATACATTTCAAATTTAGTATTAATGAAATGTATATCTATGCTAAACATTGAAAATTATCAACAATAGGATCATCAAGCGTCAATAATTAATTGAACCATTACTAATAGAATGGAACGACTATATACGGCTTGGATTGAGGAATTGGAGAGCAGAGTTCGAATTCCATTCGAATCAATTATATTCACTTACGTGGTAATACCCTTGGGAAACGTAAAAATCCTCTTCTTCTCCCTCCAGCTATGGGTAAATAGCAGAACACACCGGGTTCTATAGCCTTGGATAGCAACTGGTCTAGAATTCAAAACCTGATGAGAATCGCTTGGGGCCTTGTGGCACGTAGTGCACCGGGTCTCTGTATTCGGCCCTTCAAAAAGTGTGGATGGTCCTGCACGAAACCTTCACCACTATAATCAAATTACACCTGCTAGTGTCGGGCTGTCAGCTCCTAGGATCTAATCTGCTTGATCCAAACACGTCGAATTCGACGGGAGATTTGTGTATATATATATATATATATATATATATATATATATATATATATATATATATATATATATATATAAACAACTAAAAAGTTGCAAATTAAAAAAAACAATGTTTTTTATGAAAGTATTTATTTATATTTGATATTTCAGATCAACCTCGATCTTTCTTCAGAAAGAACTGCTTTTAGAGGTTTGTTTACAAGTAGCGTCCGTCGCAAGATGCGGACGTCACGTGATATGGAACGCCACTGTGTTCGAATATTTTTAACGTAAATCTAACTGTAATAATATTTGAGATGTTGTTTCAAAAAGTTTTTTAACTATATCTAAAAAAATGTTTAACTACTGAAATATTTATAAAGATTTAAAATACCCAAGTCTTTATTTAACCCTTATTTATATGTATTTAATTTTAAAATCCAGTATTTTTCTTTTTTTCTGAGTATGTATGTCAAACTGAAATCAGAATATATCAATAAACATTTACAGTTTTCTAATAAGTTTCCTGATTGATTAAAGTGTTCAGCTATGGGAGAATAAGGATTGTTTTGACGTAGGGTTTTCTTATGATTGTTGAAGCGAAATCAAAAATTATTTCCAGTTTCACAAATATATCCACTATGGGACATATTGTGCAGAATAGATAGTAGATTATATTATGGCTATCATAGGTGAGGCGATGTGGGTGTATCTTGATATTGGTGTTGGGTACAGAAAATACATTATCTATTATTAAGTGTTTGCAAACTAAGCAACGCGGATTGTTACATTTGTAATTTCCTGATTGGTTTGTAATTTTTAGATATTTGGTGGAGGTGAGGATAGCTGATAGGTTAGGTGATTGTTTCTTTGCATGTATGGATGGTTTATCGAAAATTTCTTTGATCTTTTTGTCTAACTGGAGGTTCTTGTAATCCTTTTTTAAATTGTGAATAAGTGTGTGGGAATACTGATTGTGGTTAAAAACCATAGGAATCCGATTGTTGTTTTTACTTTTCTTGTATGTGAGAAGTGTGTTACGATTTATGTGGATAGTTTTATTTAGTGTTTCTTTTATTATTTTTATTGGGTATTTACATTTTAGGAATTGTTTTGTTAAGTTATTAATGATGTATAGAAAATCTAGATGGTCTGAGCATATGCGTTTTATTCTTAGAAATGACCTATATACAATAGATTTTGTTTTTAATTTAAGGGGATGACAGCTGTTAAAGTGTAGGAATTTATGTTGGTCTGTGGGTTTGTTGTATAGACTGGTAGAAAGTGTATGTTTGTTTAATTTTATCATAACGTCTAAGAAAGGGATGGATGTGTACGAGTGCTCCATGGTAAATTTAATTGTATCGTGGAAGTTGTTGCAGAAAGTAAAAAAGTTTTTTAATTTTTCTGATCCATGAGTCCATAGTAAGAAAATGTCATCAAATATATATATATATATATATATATATATATATATATATATATATATAGCCCAACACGAGGTAGCCCCATGGCTCTCCACACTGTTGGAGACTGTGTTGCAGTGCTTGGATGGATATTGTATAAAGGATTCCTTTTCTTTCGTCGACCGCGTTCAAAATTTGTCTTCTTCTGGTAAGTTCATGTGTTCCTTCGATGTCTGTTCCCTGTATACCTGTGTCCCTCTAATGGAAACCGTCGATATTTGCTGTGATTTTCTTTATTGCAGTTCATTTACTCCACCTAGTATTCCTGAGTAAATATTTTGTGAAGTGATGAAAATTGCCACGTCCTCCGTCGAATTTAGTTTCAACAACACCATGTACCGACAGATTGACGGAGTCGCTATGGGCTCGCCTTTGGGTCCGGCACTTGCCAACATATTTGTTGGCTTTTACGAAGAAAAGATACGAAAGATTCCACTTTGTCCTCATATGTATTGTCGGTATGTTGATGATACCTTTTGTTTATTCAACAATGAAGTTGAGGCTGATCAGTTTCTTTCGTTTTTAAATGGCATCCATCCAGCACTGAGGTTTACTGTTGAGAAGGAATCCAATCTTCAATTGGCTTTTTTGGATGTATTAGTACATCGTACATTAACATGTTTTCTCACTTCTGTTTATAGAAAACCTACTTTCGCAGAGTTGTATACGCGTTGGGACTCTTTGTGTCCCACTAAGCGCAAGATTAACATTATTAAAACACTCCTACATAGAGCATTAAATATCTTCTCTGAGCCCTTCTTGAACGACGAAATCGACTTTATTAAGGATACCCTATGTAGTGTGGGTTATCCTCTTGATACTGTTAATTCAATTATCCGCAGTAAAGTTGAAGAGTTCAGAAGTGCCGAACTCTACACTGTTAAAAAATGCCCAGTTTACCTCAGATTACACTGGATTGTTACCAAATGTGAAAAAATAGCTAAACAAATTTCACCCAATGTTCGTCGTTGTTTTTTCTCTGCCGAAGTTCGGATTATTTTTCAAACTCGGCCTATGTTTCGTTCTGCGTGTAAAGACGTTCTCCCTCCCCATCAAATTAATTCAATTATTTATAAATACGTTCGTATTTGCGGAGCCGACTACATAGGGACTACTCAACGCTTAGACATGAGAATAAAACAATACGTTCTTACAAAAATTAGAAATCACACCTTGTCGTTAAATGGACTCGTCCCGAACACCTATGGTTCCGCCATATGCGAACACCTATTAAAGAACAGAGATTGTGCAGCCAAATTTAGTGTTGACTGGTTCAGTCTGAAGTCGGACGTCCGGCTGACCGGCTGATCGGTTGATCGGTTAAACTCTCTGCCTTTGGTCAGGGAGGAACCCGAAGGAGTCTACGCCGAAGGGCGGAGTCTCTTTCGGGGAGGTAAACCGACCCTGAACCCGTTTATACGGGTTCAAAGGGCATATTTTTGGCCGAGCCCACGGGCTCGGAGATCCCACGTTAAACCGGCCTTGTGCCCCATGATGCCCTCGTGGAGGGGTGACTAAATACTAGTGCTGACTGGTTCAGTCTGAAGTCGGATGACCGGCTGACCGGCTGACCGGCTGATCGGTTGAACTCACTGCCTTCGAGTCTACGCCAAAGGGCGGAGTCTCTTTCGCGGAGGTAAACTGACCCTGAACCCGTTTATACGGTTCAAATGGTATATTTTTGGCCGAGCCCAAGGGCTCGGAGATCCCACATTAAACCGACGTGGTTTCACATGATACCCTCGTGGGGGTGACTAAATACTAGTGCTGACTGGTTCAGTCTGAAGTCGGACGACCGGCTGACCGGCTGATCGGTTGAACGCTCTCCCTTCGGGCGGGGAGGAATCCGAACGAGTCTACGCCGAAGGGCGGAGTCTCTTTCAGGGAGGTAAACCGACCCTGAACCCGTTTATATGGTTCAAAGGGCTTATTTTTGGCCGAGCCCATGGGATCGGAGATCCCACGTTAAACCGGTCTTGTGCCACATGATACCCTCGTGCTGGGATGACTAAATACTAGTGCTGACTGGTTCACCGTATTGTCCTGGTCACACTCTTTATTTCATCTAAAGGTTCTGGAGGCACTTTACATCTGGTCCCTTAAGCCTTCTTTGTGTAAACAACATGAGTGTTTGTTGGGACTCGCTCTCATTTGTCTCTGGTTACTTTTGCTATTTTTTTTTATTTTTTTCTCCTCCCACAACTTCCTTTTATTGTACATTTTTCTGTGTTAATTTTAAATTAAATCTCCCGTTGAAGCCTGAAGAACGGGAGCGAAACCGGTTGGTTCGCCCGTTTTTAATATTTCTCGTAATATTAAGTTTTATACTTTTATTTCGATATATATATATATATAATGTATTGTTAATAATTTTATTATAGAAATGCATAGCAACTGCAATGAAAATGATTGACAATTGTTAAGGTCATAATGCAGGTATTCATAAAAGAAGATGCAGATGGGGATATCTTAACGAGAATGGAATTGGTCAACTGTGTTCGAATTCCACTCGTATGTAACCCTAACCCTTTCGCAATCTGACCTTGGAAAATTATGAATACATTTCATCTCCTCTCGACTTCTGCTTAAATCGAAGATTAGACTAGGCAAATAGAAATACGCTGTTATTTTTCTAACAAGTCATAGCAGTTCCTAAAGAATAAGAAGTGAAATGGTGGAGAGCCACGATCGCTGTCCTTATTGAGCATGCCAATTAAAATGTATTTTTATTTCTTTCCTATAAATTAACCCCGTCTCCCTTAGGCGTTATTATTCCTTAAAATATCTATTTTATTTAATTGAATTCAAACTTCATTTTTGCCTTTTTTTATTCTCTGAACCTTGTTTTTATCTCATTGGTAACCTTTTCCCTTCTAACGCTTTTTCTCTTCCTATCTCTTCTTTACTATTTTTTTTCTTAGCTAATCTTTACGCCTTTTCTCTTTTCTCTATTTTTACGCTCTTTTTCTTCTTACCCAATTTCTACGCTTTTTCTTTTTACCTATTCTTTACACTTTTTCATTTATCTATTCTTTACACTTTTTTCTTCTTGCCTATTCTTTTTGCTTTTTCGCTTCTCATCATACGAATTTTTCTTTTCTCTTCTCTACGTATTTCTTACCTAACCTTTTTATATTTTTTACTTTACTTTACGTCTTTTCTTTTCTCATCAATTCTCTACGCTTTTTTCTTACCTAAACTTTAAGCTTTTTCTAATTTTATTTAATCTTTACACTTTTCCTCTTCTTACCTCTTCTTTATGCTTTTTTTTTCTTCTTGCCTATTCTTTACGTTTTTCTCTTCTTAGCTACTCTTTACGGTGTTTTCTTATTTAATCTCTACGCTTTTAATCTTCTTATCTATTCTTTAAACTTTTCTCTTTTTATCTTTTCTTTACTCTCTTTTTCTTCTTGCCTAATCATTAGACATTTTCTCTTGTTATCTATTCTTTACGCTTGTTCTCTCTAATCTGATCTACTTTTACGTTTTTTCTTACGTAATCTTTACGCTTGTCTCTTCTTATTTCTTCATTACACGTTTTAACTTCATATCTGTTATTTACGCTTTTTTCCTTTTTACCAATTCGTTACGCTTCTTCTCTTCGCATCAACTTTTATACTTATTTCTTCTTCCCTAATCTTTTCGCTTATCCTCTTCTTATTAATTTTTAAGGTTTTTTTCATCCTACCTAATCTTTACGCCTTTTCTCTTCTTATCATTTCTTTTTCTTTTTTTTTCCTGCTTCCTTAATCTTTACGCTTTTTCTTCTTACCAAGTCTTTATGCTTTTTCTCTTATCAATGTTTTACGCTTTTTTCTTACCTAATCTTTTCTCCTCATATCGATTTTTCTGCATTTTTCTTCTTAACTAATCTTTACGCTTTTTCTCTTCATATCAATTTTTTCTGCTTTTTTTCCTTCTTACCTAATCTTTACGCCTCTTCTCTCCTTATCACGTCTTTACGTCTTTTTCTTCTTATCTATTCTTCACGCTTTTGCTTTTTCTTGTTTATTCTTCTCGCTTATCCCCCCCTCGACCTGAATTACTTTCGATCACTTTTCTTTTTTTTCTCTCTCTCTTACAGTATTTCTCCCTAACATTGGTTTATTATTTTTCCCTTTACATCTCTTATCGATTCGCCTACACCGTTTATTTCTCCGTTCCTTCTTCTTCGCTTATCGTCGTGACCAGAAACCATTTAACCAATTGAAAGCTGTTTTGAACAAGCGACTCTAAATGAAACTTGATAGAAAAGTGAAGAAGGGGTGGGGAGACAAGTGGCCAGAACGAGAAGCGAAATTCCTGCTTTTTCAGAAATATTTTCGGATCGATGCTCGCCAGAAAACTTGTGTGACATCGAGACAGATTGCGTGATCGGCCGCAGGCAAGATGGCTAACATCAACAACCTGACTTCTCCCCTCTTCGCTGTTACTAAAGTCACTTCTAGTTACCCATCATTCAACTGAACAACATGGCACGATTTTCGGCCTCTTCAAACTTGATTTTATTCTCGACTGGGCCAAACTTTTATACCTATGATCAACAAATTATATACAGTCAGCCTTGCATGACAACCGTATATCATTTTGGAAAAACTAACATTTAAACGACGCGATGTTTCGTCATCAATATTATGAAATACTTATGATAAAGAAAGTATGATCGTACTGTCAGTAGCTTTTTTCTGTTTTACAAATAAATAAAAAGCGTTATATATATATATATATATATATATATATATATATATATATATATATATATATATATATATATATTTGTGTGTGTATAAATATATATATATGTGTGTGTGTGTTTCTATATATAAATACACACACACACACATATATGTGTGTGTGTGTTATAAATATATAGAAAATCGTTAGGTAAATAATCCAAAGTTCTGTAGTATTTTTGTTATTATTTTTAAAAAATAGTGCTCGATAAAAAAGCAGAGCATAAATATAATTATTTATTTAATTATTTAATTTATTTATTTATTTATTTATTTAACGTGTTAGAATCATATGTTTAAATAAATAATTATATACGCACATATATATATATATATATATATATATATATATATATTGGCAAATAATATTTCATCCGAATTTTTTTAAATAAGCTGATCATACATACAATTATATTAAAACAATATGTTCGTATATATATATATATATATATATATATATATATATATATAGTCATTATTATTATTATTATTATTATTATTATTATTATTATTTAAAAATATGTATTCATCGTAACAGATGAAATTACCGTGTTTCTGAAATAAAAACTATACTTTAAATTAAACTTAAATTAAATTTAAGATCCATTCTCAAGCGATGTTGAACTTATGAAAAAATGATTTACTTTATTTAGCTAAATTATATAGTTTAAGCTGCAGGTTTACAAAATTCTAAAAGGGTGTTGCCTTTTTTGACGAATCAGGATACAAGTCTAATTTAAGATGGCAAAGTGTAAATACAGGTTAAGGATTAGCTGTGGGTTTGTAATTTCTGGCAGTCTGTTCCTTATTTGAGGACGTGTGCATCTTGTTTGTTTGTTTTTTTTTTTTATTTAAGGCATACATAAGATACACAAGAATTCATTGGCATTTTTATTTATTCTTTATTTATTTATTTATAAAATATATTGTGATCATCTTAAAGGGACTTCAGATATTTTTAAGTCATATTTTATATATTTATAATGTTATTTATAAAGATCTAAAATACGATATTTATTACATTTATTAGTATAGTAGATACGGTATTGTTAAAATTAGCAATTTTAAAATGTAAGAATTTAATTACTCATTTTTTTTTTTACTTTGTGATCAAATAATACATAGATAATTATGATTTATTTAATTAATTATCCTTTAAAGTAAACATATTGCAGTGTCTACAAAAACAGTTAATTCTTTGATTTAATACAACTTTAATTTTTAGAAACTATATAAATTTTCATGTAGACACAAAGGACATGGGTCATTTAAAGACCTACAAATTATCGTTTTTTTTAATTTCCATTTTAGTGTGGGTGTTTTATTTGTTTCATTTTAATACCAAAAATATTTGAATAAGGATGTTAGGTTACGATACACAATATTTTTGAAAAAGACAGAAGTTCGATCCATCTTAATTTAAAATTATTTTTAGTGCTACTAATATAAAAATGTTTTACTATTAAGATTCCAAATAAATGAGATAGTACATTGATAAAAATAGATTCTGTGAGATATTTATTATTCAATGAACAATTTATAGGATCCTACAGTTAGATAATTTTTCTTTACTATTATTTATTCTTATTTCTGTATCACTATTTTTTGATTCCAGTATAAGTATTTATTTAAATTATAGTCTTGTGCTTTTTTTTATTATTGTGTTTGTTTATTCGAAAGTTATTCAACATCGCTTGAGAATGGAACAAAACTATTTTAAGTTTAATTTAATGTTTACTTTTTATTTCCGAAACAGGGTAATTTCTTTGTAGCGAGGAATACATATTTTTAAATAATGATATTATAATATTATACTATACTCGAGCAATGGTTTTAAAAATAAATGCTAATGAACGGTGGAATATAAATCTGACTGTTCTGTTTATATATATATATATATATATATATATATATATATATATATATATATATATATATATATATACGTGTGTGATTTTGTAAGGCATTCCATATATATCGGAAAAGTGCTCATTATCAGTGATAAAGTGGATATAAACTAAGTGTATATCAAGGTCAACCCCAAGCAGCGTCTGTCTGTTTCATCCTCGAAAGACTGAAACAACGTTTCTATTGTAGTTTATCCCCATCTACAAGATAGATAGATAGATGAGTAAAAATTTGTGTCATAGCTGATTGTTGATATTTTCAGCATCCTGACTCCACTGCAAAGGTTCTTTATACGGACCTGTCCGGTCCCTCTTCATCGGGTATCAGCAATTTACACACACACACACACACACATATATATATTAGGTTGGTGCAAAAATAATGACGTAATAATGTCGTTTTTGACGTATTTTTAACGTCAAAAAACGACATTATCACGTCATTATTTTTACACCAACCTAATATATATATATATATATATATATATATATATATATATATGCTCAAACACACACACACTCATATACATATACATATATATATATATATATATATATATATATATATATATATATATATATATATATATATATATAACTCCTTATGGGTCAATTAATGCCGAAATTTACTTTTCTTTGAAGCACTAGTAATTCCTTTAACAATAAATTCTAGAAATATATTTTTCCTTACAGAAATCTATTTCTGAGTAGAAGAGATGGCTACATTTAGTCGTTTCAACAGTGAAATGGGATGACCGAAATGCCAACCTAGTAGCAGGCTTAAATTCATGCAGTTTGGAAACCAGTGAAAGAAACTTGGTCCATGAAAATTATTGTAGAAAAGACAGAGGAACGCCATAGCACGTCCGTAAAATAATGCAAATTAAATGAAACTCAGTAACGCCATGTTTTACAGTTTAATTAACGCATACCCGAGATGAAACGATTCAAAACGACAGAAAAATCCGTCAAAAATCCAAATCAAACTGTTGCAAATACTTGCATTCTAAATATTTCACTATGCCTGTGAAACATGGATATTAACTGCAAGATTACTACAAAGAAATCTGCCTCACCTCGTGTTAAAATGAAATCTAACTTCTTTTTTCCATTTCCTACCAACTGCCAGATATGTATAATGATTTGGGCGATTAAATTTGGTCAGATTTGTTTAAGCTATACAGGCTACTTAAAAGTATCTATTTTTGTGTGTGTGTGTGTTTGTCTTTTTATTTTTATTTTTTTTGTATTGAAAATGAGAATAAAGGGCTTTTGAAAGAGAAGGAATTAATGCAAAATTTAGTGTATTTACATGATTTGGACTGTTGTCCTCATCTTTATTGCCATATTCACGACGCTTCGACCGTTGGAGGAAAATAACTGAAACTGAGAAACATTGTGAATAGGAAAATAAAGATGTGGACAACAGCTCGAACAATATAAATAGTGTAAATAGTTACAGTAAATATAGATATAAGATTTACTGTTATTATGCTTGCAATACTTGACTTGTAACGATTTGATTATAGTAATAAAAAAAATGTAAATCAGGACAAAGCGACTGTCGCTTTTCAGGAGTTAATGCAATTATTAGTAACGAAATAAGCCCATCATATTTATATATATATATATATATATATATATTTGGTTGGATTGATGTGAGTTTGTGACCCTGGGTTTCACGCTTTTGCGATCGTCAGACAAACTTTGAAACCCAGGGTCACAAGCTAACATCAATCCAACCAAGCTCGCATCAATCCAACCAAATGTGTTAACTCTATCTCTGATATTGAGCGCTTTCTTAAAGTACCGCGCATATAATATATATATATATATATATATATATATATATATATATACACTTTGCACACACACACACATATATATATATATATATATATATATATATATATATATGATTCAGCCTGACGATTGCATCTTGCATGAAACAGGCTGTTGCCTCTAAGTATTGATTTCTATGTTCACTTTTATATATATATATATATATATATATATATATATATATATATATATATATATATATATATACATATATATATATATATATAATAACAATCCATTACAAATTTTATTTAAATATAATTTTGAATGCTTTTATTATATAAATTTACTTAATCATTTTCGAATAATTAAGTAACTGGTGTGAATAATTTTATTGTAAAATACATTTGCAGGCATAAAAATGTCGTAATAAACTTGCCGAATATAGAAGTAATAGAGATAGGAGAGAGCTATTATCGTATTATAAATGTGCTTGTCCCTCCATTCGTTAGTTCGCACGACCATTACGACCTGCCAATACCTCATAAATAATGGACTATTCCATTGTGATAACACGGAAAATCACTACTTGGTTTAAGAGAAAGAAAAAATAAAGTATCCAGTCTCCTACCAATACCTCATAAATAATAGACCATTCTATTTTGCTCGCGTAGAAAAAAGAAAGAAAAAGGCGCTATTTCATTTGAATGAGAAAAAGAAAGAAAGAAAGACCTCATAAATAATGGACTATTCCGTTTTGATCTCGGGGAAAGACGGCAAGAGACACTACTTGATTTTAGTGAGAAAATAAATAACTGAATGAACGAAAGAAAGGAAAGGAAAGGAAAGGAAAAGAAAACAATGAAATACCGTTGTGATAACGGAAACGTCCATCATTTAGAAAAACGAAAATTTATTATTCATTATTCAGAAAACGATTTTTTTTTTAATATTTCTTAATAGCTTGCTTAGTTTTTCTAAAGCAAGAAAACTATCCCAATGAGCTTTTGGATTTCAATGTCGCACTCTCCACCCTCTATTAAAGCACTTCTCAAATATTTAAATTGTTGTACTTCTTTCATTATTTGTCTCTGCCATTAGTAATTTGCATGTTGCTTTGTTCACTTACTGGTAAGTAATTTATAAAGGAACAATGTAAATAATAATATTTTAGTTAATATATTGTATCTTGTAGAATATTGGACTTATCATGTCTTGAGAATGTCTGATGATTGCATACCCAAGATCCTAATGTACAGCCAGTTAGATCAGGGCTACAGGAACGTAGGAGGCCCATGGCTAAGATACAAAGACAAACTGAAGAGCAACTTGTCAGCTGTCAATATACCTCAGAACACCCTCGAGCGCTTAGCCTTGGAGGGGATAGAATGGACATCAATATGTTTGACTTCTACATATCTCATAACGAAATCGATCACAAGTGGCCAATCCTAATTGTTATATATACAGTATAATTGATAAAAAATGAAAAATTCGCCTTTTTACTATAGAATTGCACTTGTACTATTTTTCTCTAGTAATTCATTATGAAAATCCTTTACGACAAAATTGCAACTCTAAATGAGGAGAAAATGATCTGTCATTAGCTTGCTGTAAATATTAGGTTGGTGCAAAAATAATTTCGGTTTTTGACGTTAAAAATTACTTTATTATTTCATTATTTTTGCACCAACCTAATACAATAGTGACTGGGGAAAGATGGCTTTGAAATGCATATATGTATTATTGTTTTAATATTTTTTTTTAAATAGTTAACATATTAATGGCATCATTGTTTATCAAAAATATAATTGATTGATTCGTTTTATTACGGTTTATCAACCCTTTGCAGGCTATTTGATCCCGGAAAATATTTTTAGATTGAAAGAGTTTTGTTTTAGAAATAATAATGATTTAGTGATACAATTCTAAATAAACAATATCTGGGGGAGAAGAGGTGCATCCATACCTTTCCCAAGGGCATTTGCGCGCAAGTGAATACAACGAACCCAACAGGAATTTGAAGTCAGCACTCCGATTAAAAATTCCGAGCCATTATACATTCCGCCTTGTACACAGTCAAAATTATATCACCTGGTATATTATAGATGATACCCATCTAAGTACTGACTAGTTTGCATGTTGTTTAAATTCGGTGATCGTCTGGAAAACCGGTTTTTCAACACTCCATGACTGTAAGCCTCAAAAAATTAAATAAATAACACTCTTTATCAAGAGACATTTATATTAATATTAAAATTCATATTTTACTGTCTCTTACATTAACCTATTAGATAACAAGTAACCATTTAAATATTAGAATTTATTAGCGATTGCAATAAAGAATTATTGCCATCGCAAATGATGTTGGAAGAATCGCCCCAGAAAATACATATCTCTTGATGTCATACTCTATCTTTGGAAAAGTCTGACCCGACATTTGATGTATTTTGAAACTCTATGGACTACAACAACTGAATTGGACATACTTTCGTCCTTGTGCCACATCTAAGCTACGCTTGGAAAATCAATTTGAATACCTCGTGGTGGTGTAATGGTTAGCAAGCTTGTCTTGCCAGCACAATTATGACTGAGTAGTGAGTTCGAACCTCACTGGGTGCCCCATACTTTCGGCCCTGTGCCACATCTGAGCTACGCTTGGAAAATAACTTCTGCACTGGACATTCAATAGTTTTAGTAAAGGAATAGTGCCCTCAATGCAGTGTGTGTGTATATATATATATATATATATAATCGTCGAGGTTCAAGCAGATCAGTTTCCAGGAAACCGACACCGGCACATGAGATTTGATTATAGTGGTGCAGGACCATCCACACTTTTTATTTAAAAAATATATATATATTTGTGAACTTGAAAGCAATAAAGCTAAAATAAATTATACATTTAAATTATCTAAACATACATGGTTGAATGAAAATATCCTGCATATATATATATATACACACACACATATATATATATATATATATATACCGCAACCCCCATTGTCCAACAGTGATTTTCCTAAAAGAATTGATTACCCCTTGCTTGTGCTATTTCTTTCCTCCCTCTCTATTTTCTTTTTTTCTTTTTCTCTTGCATTTTATTTTTTGCGACAATCTCGCTATGTTCCCGCACTGATCCTTACTCGCAAAAAATTAAAATCTTTCAACACTAATACCGCCCCTACCACTGATCCAGCAACACGTTTTTTTTTCCATTTGTTTATCCTCCCACCCTCCTACCACCCACCACCAATCGCAATTCATAAATCTGCGGTTATTTTCACGTTAAGTTTCGCACAACGAGAAATCAAACAGGGGACGGATTTTTTTCTAATAATTCCACCTTAAAGCGTAATCTACCCATTTAAAAAAAAAACGTATGTTGGATAGTCTTCCCCGTCACTTTGTTTATTTTTCGTATCCGCTGATAGAGAACACTTTGAATCTCAATCTCCGTGTTTCATTTTTGTCACCTGTTTAATTTTAATAAATGTTTTGCGCACTGATTTCATCGGTACCCTTTCGTTTGACTTTGTTTTATTGACCAATTTATCTATTCTACTTTATATATATATATATATATATATATATATATATATATATATATATATATATATATATATTATATATATATATACATACATACATTTATATATATATATATACATACATACATTTATATATATATATATATATATATATATATATATATTTATATATATATATACATACATACATTTATATATATATATATACATACATACATTTATTTATATATATATATATATATATATATATATATATATATATATATATATATATATAATCGATTTAAAAGGATTACTGAATATGATATATAGGCAACACCATACAAGGCATTGATGAATTCAGATGGGCATTAGAACTTCTTTCCATCATTTGATTCTTAATAAATCAATTTCCATGCATTTCTTTTTACATCTATGCGTCAATAAGGTATTGTTATTTTCTTGCCTTTCCAGGGGAACAAATATATCACATATACGAGTTCCATTTTGGGGTTCTCGCGGTTTCTTGTGATAACATCCAAAATTGTCCTGTCTATACAGGATCTACTGTAGAGGTATCGGGGCTACACGCGATTTTTTATTTTTTTTATTTTTATTTTTTTTAGTTCAAGGATCAGGCGTTATAGAAGATTTCGTATTTCCAATCACAAGACAAGTCAACATCAATCGTCTTTCGTATTTTGCATGAAGACAAGAAAAAAAAAATGATCCCCACCATTTTCAGATAAGAGATTTAGCCTTATAACTGGCGGCCAATTTCTACAAACACTATCTGGCTATCGATTCTAAATAATTACACTTTGGTGACTAAAAGACACGATGGTGTCGTTTACTTTTTTTTTTAAAGAAATTTTCCGATCCCTCGAGCTAATTAAACCATTCCGGGTATTAATTTTATTCTTTTTCACCGTTTCAATGAATTTTCGAACTCCGTTTCAATGATTTTCCGAACTTTGTTTATTGCATATTGAGAAAAAAAATCGATACCCCAATTATTAAGACCTCACATTGAAATATGTGGAGAATTAGATTTAGCTTTGCAAAATACGATACAACGAGTTGGAAATATGGGTAGGTAGATTATGTTACGCCAAGCTTAAAAGTGGAGAGGCATGTCTTTTCTTGGAAGACAGCATTCAAAATTCTGGCTTTGATATATAATGACAAGATTTCTGAAAAAAGTGAATGATTTTTATTTATTTTTTTTTATTACTTAAAACCTTATTTTTAGTTGATATTTTATATTTGAGTTTATTTTTTCAGCAGTATATGTATCAGGTTGGTGCAAAAATAATGACGCAATAATGTCGTTTTTTTACGTTAAAAATACGTCAAAAAACGACATTATTACGTCATTATTGTTGCACCAACCTAATATTTATTTTCGTATACCGGCTTGAATATTCCAGGAAATCATAGTAAAGAAAAATATGCGTTCTCCGACAGGATTCGAACATACGATCACTTGGCAGAAGAAAATGTCGTTAGATCCGATGTTCATTAGTCCAATTCGGCCATGGAGTTCGTCGCTGACCAAGCAAAGCTAAACAGTGCGTTATAAACGCAAATCTACTCAAATATGGATCTGCATTAAAATAACGTTTAAGTTATAAAACACAGGCTTTACAGATTAGGATATGCTTAGATTGTCGACGCTGCTCATATGTAATAGAGTTAATTTTTTTTTTTAAATCCCCATAAATGTGATTAACCCTCCACGTGTGTCAAACACTGTAGTCGTTGGAAATGACAGAGACGCATTGAAGCATGTTGAAATTATTGCAATAGGTTAAATAAAACCCTGCAACTTGTAAGAATAAATTATTTATTCCAAAGTAGATTTTCGTGGAGAAGTGAAATTAGTAGAAACAAGGTTGAAATAATTTATATTATTATAGGTTCTCATTATTTTTTGAATCTTACCTGGTTCATATTCTCTATAAAATATATATATATATCAATCAATTATATTTTTCATTGTTTTTCACATTTTATGTAATTCGGGTGATAGCAAGTTTATCGTGATTTTACTCGACGTTATTGAATATTCATGAATGAAGGATTGTTTCCCAATTAAATACAGTTATACATACATATATATATATATATATATATATATATATATATATATATGCCTTTGGGAAGTTTAAGCATCTCCTATGGGATGTTCCAAGGATTTCACTAAAAAACGAAAAATCACTGTCTATCGAGCAGTCATTCTCACCACACTTATTTTTGGGTCAAAATCAATTTGAGGCTTTTCATAAACGCTGACTTCTTTCAATATGCGATTATACGGAACGGGCAAAATCTTTGATCCTTTCATCAAATGTGGCGTCGATGGTATCGAATCCTTTCTGATGTAATCACAGTTCAGTTTGGCTCGTCATGTCATAAGAATGAGTAATGATTGGATGCCGAATATCCTCATGTATAAACAACTTTTTCATGGTAAGCGAAATGTAGGTCGTCCTTGGTTACGCTTCAAGGACTAACTTAAATACAATTTAAATTCTGCAAACATTACTATAGAGGAGTTCAAACTCGCTGTTGAAAATCGAACAAATTGGAGAAACACCTTCTACCGAGATATAACTAATTTTGAAAAGAATCGCCTCATTCATCTGAGAGAATTATGAACAAACACTAAATCTTGGGCAAAAAACGTCAGCCCATATGACAGTCATCCCTTCAGTATGTCCTCCGTGTGGACTTTTTTGCAAATCCCGTGCAGGATTGTTGTCTCATACGAAACATAAACATAATACGTAAACTGAAAGACGCTCATATGTCGAAAACAATGAAAGAGTCTATCTTATTAGGTTGGAGCAAAAAATAATGACGTAATTATGTCGTTTTTTGACGTATTTTGTAATGTCAAAAAACGACATTATTACGTCATTATTTTTGCACCAACCTAATATATATATATATATATATATATATATATATATATATATATATATATATATATGTGTGTGTGTGTGTGTGTGTATATATATATATATATATATTAACTGCAATGTCAACAGCTGTGTCATGTCCTAATTACTCTTCCTCTTTTCTTGCTCCTTTGTTTCTGTTTTCTAATTGTTCCTCACCAAGTAACCACTTATGTCTTCGTGGCTTAGTTGCCTTACTTGGTATAAACTCGATTACAAAAAATGGCATATCCCTTGTTGAAGATGGGATGTTTTGTGCCTGTTTCGATAGCCTACGCGTTGAGCCTTTTAATTTACTGCTGAGTGGATGTGTGTATTTTGGTCCGTGTTTTTTTCTTTCCTAGTTATCTAAGGTTTTACTGTTTTTTGTAAAAAAAAATGCTTTTAATGATATCTTTGCAGGTAATCGGTTGGCCATACTGACAATTTTTTTTGGGGGGGAGATAGATAGATGTATCTTTCATTGAAAACGGCCAACAAAGAAGATTTAATTAATCTTTTATTGAGTTTTTCCAACAATCTAAATTTTTTTCCATTTTTCAGGGGTTAAAGAATATTATAAATGTCAATAGTTATAACAGTTTCAAATACTTTCGGCTACTTAGAGAGATAAATACGCACATACTTATATTTTTATACACAGACGCGTATATATTCCCGAATGTTGGAGATCACTGCCTGACCTTATAAACATGAGTAGATATGTATGTATCAATACCAGTTTTCTTATTTAATTATTTAATTGCAACATTACTTATCTATTTCTTAATATTGATGAATTTTTTCTACAAAGTTCGTTTACCTTAAAAGCGACACCCTTCAGTAATACACTGAACGACGGTTTTTCTTTGTTAAAAAATCAATTGTTCTTATTTCTCTCCCACTTTCGCTTTCACTCTATATACCTATTTATATATCTCTCTATTCATATAATAATAATAATAATAATAATAATAATAATAATAATAATAATAATAATAATAATGGACTCTCCTGTCAGTTTCGACGTATAAGGATCTCACAACTTAAACAATTGAGTCAGTTAGGAAATCTTGTACGATAATCTTAAGTGGCACTTAAAAACCACAAGGGATTTACAAAACAGGTCGCATATGGAGCCAGTGTGAGGATTGTGGGATGAGATCAGTGTTAGATTGACTGACCTTTTAACTCTTGCTCTCGCTTCTTCAAGACAATTCAGACAAGCAGATTGAAAACTGCTGTGTCAACTAAACAACTGACCCTATCATACAAAACAATATTCCTATCACCAAAACAATACATTTATCAATACCTTTCTTACTACATCCACCAAAATACCTCTTGTCCCAATGAAAATCCTAAATAATACCCTTATGTACAAATATTATCTGTGAGGGGAGGGGCATAAATCAACAATTTTTAAAAGATCCCCAATGAGTATATACAATTATGACATATAAAATATTTACAAGAAACTAAACAAAAAGGAGTTAGTAATAAAAAAAACCCGAACTTTAAATGTGGCAGATATATCAGTTAACCGGACGAAATCGATGCGGGACTTTGTAAATAAAAGAAACATTCATACCTCCAAGGCATTCACACAGGCACACAAACATTGATACACAAACAACAAATACGAAAAACACACACGCGAAACGAAAGGCGCCCCGCATCCACCGGAGAACTGACATCACTGACCACCTAAACGAGGGTGGGGATGGGGAGTTAAACTAAAGGAAATAAAGTGGGGACAGAAATAAAAGGGGGCCAATGCGCAAACACACCCTAGCTAAATTTACTGAAAAAGGAAAGAAAAACTAAAACGTCAAATACAAAAACCTAATTTAGCCTAATCACGGGATGGGTTGCCCATGTTCAACCCAGGAAAACAATATCCTTATGCCTAACCGGCATTAAAATGCCACTCAAAGTCAGCTCCTTTTACTCGGCACAAGTACGCAAGATTCACCCACCTTTTACCAAATTCTGATGAGGTGAGCCGCCGCCTTTCCGTCCTAATCTTGACTTTAAGCTGATGCATAAAGAACAAGATCAGTTGGGAAGAAGTGAACTTCTCGCCCTCATAAAATTCCTTCTGAAGCGTCGTCCAAATCACGACTCTCATAACCCCTTGTAAACAACAGAACACATAGTGTTCAGCCTTCGTCATCTGCGGCACGACATTGCTACAAACAGAACTGGCTTCAAGGACAAAAAACTTTCCCTGCAACATGCGAACCATGAGGCCTTCAACAAACTTGCACAACAGCACTACCGCCTTGCACTGAAAGTACAGCGACGACAGTTTGGATATTTCTCCAAGCCTGCTGAACAAAGTCTCTTGAACGGCCCCCCTAACGAACACTCGATACAATGCCTTATGAAACAACGCCTGGGCGTTGGAGAGGCCATCCGACGCCCGTAACAGGAAGTTCAGAGCACGACGACATTCGCGGTAGAAGGAGCACTCGCCTCGGGGTATACGACCGGCCTCCTCCTCGCACGAGTGCACATTCTCAGGGATGGGAAATGTTTACAGACCATTTCTTTCCAGAAGGCGCCCACCTCATGAGATAAGCGACACATTCGGTCTAGAAAGGTAATACGAAGCATATGTTGACGAATCTCAATGCTAGGCATAACCAAACCGCCCTCAGAGGGATGAAGGCAACAGATCTCGCGAGATAACATAGGGGCCCTGTCTCACCACAAGAAAGAGAACAAGGTCCGAAATAATAATATTAGTTTGGCATACGAGAGTGGAAGTACAGAGAGTCGGTACAGGAGGATCGGATAGATGTGTGAAACACATACTTCCGCCCTTCCCTTCAGGGAAAGTCTCCTCCGAGACCACAGATGAACCGCGATCACGGCCTTCCCTTGCACCTCCGACTGATTCATTTCCAACTGGAGATCAGGACCGAATCAGACGCCGAGTATCTTGATTGACCCATCCGTCCAGAAGAAAAGATCCGGGAAGAGAAACTCCCTTCCACGCCCCCAACCGCAAGGCCACATACTTATCACGGTTAATCTTGGCACCTGTCACCATCTCATAGCCACTGATCTCTTTGCTGACTTCGTCAATCTCGACTCTGCTCGACACAAGAACCGAAACGTCGTCAGCATAGGCAGAATACCTGGCTGAGGTGGTAGCCCCAGGCAGGGCAATTCCGCGCAGGACCGGATTCGCCTTTAACTTGCGAAGGAATGGTTCCAACTCAAGAACGTAAAGCAAAGGCGAGAGCGGACAACTTTGACGAATGGAGCGAGACAATATAAAAGGGTTCGATCTTACCCCATTCACCTCCACCAGCGCACCGGGGGTCGCATACAAAAGTCGGATCCAGGAGCGAAAGTCGGCTCTGAAACCGGCCACCGAAAGGACAGCCTCCGGAAAACGATGGTCAACCCTATCGAAGGCCTTTGACTGGTCTAAATTGATCAGCGCGGCTTCACTGTCGACTTTTTCTAAGATCAAGCATACCAAGGTTATCCTGAATAGTCCTGTCCTTAACAGCACAAGTCTGTTTGGGGCCAATCAGACTAGACAGGACAAGCTGCACACGTTTGGCTAAGATCTTCACCAAAATCTTTAACTCGGTGTTTAACATGGTTAAATGGCGAAAGTTCCCAAACCGATCCCCACAGTTCTTGTCCTTACGCAGCACCTTGATCACACCCTTGGTGAAGCGTTGAGGTATAGACCCCTGCTTCATCCAGTGGCTGAAAATCAGTTCCAGCAAAGGAACAAAAACGGGCGACTTCCTCAAGTAAACCTAATAGGGAAGATCATCGAGTCCCAGAGATTTATCCAGGCCAACCTGCTTCAGCGCATCCCAGATTTCCGACTCTGTAATGTGACCCTCGCACCTAGCCGCTTCAGCTGCCTCGAGGCAGAAAAAGTCGGCTAAATAGGCGTCGAACTAAGCATATCTCAGACCGGGCTCCCTGGTGAAAAGATCCTGAAAGTAATCTCGAAAGGCCACGCATATACCCGCGTTTGTACTCACGGTCCGCTTATCCGGCAATGTGACGCACGCTATATGTCGCCCAGCCACGTTCCGATTTTCCTCTGCACGCAGTTCAGCGGCCATATTCGTCTCCTCAGAAGACATTATTTTTAACCTAGCCCTAACTACCAGAGCTTGATCCTTCTTGATAAGCAAGGAAGACAACTCTGCCTAAGCTAAGGCTATTTCCCCACTAACACGGGATTTCACTGCACGATCAACTTTTTCTTCTGAAGCCGTTTGCGCCGCTAATCTATCTAGATTGAGTCGACGACTAAAATCTGCAGCAAACGTTCTAATTTTAGATTTTAATTTATCCCACCAGGCGTTTCCCACAACCGCACCCGTCAATTCCCTCTGAATCATTAGTAGCAGCTGGTCCCGGAAATCCTGCTCACCAAATAATGATGAGTTTAATTTCCAGTAACCAGCCAATCTAACCTTAGGCTTATCTAAGTTTACACGGACCTGGACAAGTCTATGATCCGTATAAACTATATAGTGGAAGCTTGGACACCCTAAGAGCCCTACATCGACTCTCCTAACTAGGACTCGGTCGAGGTAACTCGCAAGCGTCACAGGAGCCGAGTTGCCACTATTTGTCCAAGTCCACGCTACCTCCCGAGGGTGTTCATTCCGGTACTTATCGACAAGATCAAACTCATCGATAAAGTCCCGAAATGGTTTCACATCCGGGTTGTTAGTACCCTGTTTTTGCCCTATACGATCTATATCGGGATCAAGGACGGCATTCCAATCCCCCGCTAAAACTACCCGACGAGATGTCGTCAAGTACAGCGCGATCTGCCGAAACAAATCAGACCGCTCGGCATGGATATTGGGCGCATAAACCCAAATGAGACGTAGAACCTTATCCTTTATGGTAACATCCAGCACGCAAAGTCTGCCAGCTGGTTCCCCGAAGACAAGGGAACATGCAGCCTTCAAAGACTTGCTCACTAGCCAAGAGACACCCCTCGAACGACCATCAAAATATGCTGAATAAAGGGCGAACCTCTTAGACAGTATGTCCTCACGGTCATGAGAAGACAAACGGGTCTCTTGCACACAACATACATTCACCCCGAGGCGCTGAAGGTCACGAAAGAGCCTCGCACTGCGAGACTCGGACCTCAGGCCCCGGACATTCAGACTAGCTAACCAGAGAGCCATAGTGAAGACTGGTTAGGGTTGAAGTACTGGTTTGAACATAAACGGGGTAAGGATACCGACCGCCTCTCCCATAGATCCATTGCCCATCTCAGTCTTGATGTTACTGTCTTTAGAGATACCGCCGATATCCCAGGGGAAGATCAATTTAAGTGCTCTATATAGGGAGGGGTGAACTAAATCTGGGACCCTCCCTGCACAAAATTGATTTAAATTTTTTAGATACTCGTTCTGAGTGATTGCTATTGGTAAAGTCATTTTGTATGAATTGATGGCCTCCTCAAGCATTGCCCAAATCTCTTTTGCTCTGGGTCCAGTTCTGATCACTGTGAAAACCCTTTGGGCCACAGAGAAATTTTGAGGCACCTCAATGTCTTGATCCGCAAACTGTCTTATCGATAGTAAATATTTAATTTTAAGGTGGTTTCCATAATCCCTGGCTCTCTCGGCTTGGGCAGGGGAAATACGGTAAACATCTTCTCCCATGTTGTAAATAGGCTTCTGTGCCTTCTTTTTCTTTTCTTTTTCCATTTGTGAGGGGCTTCTCTGTCGCTTGGAAGCGGGAGGTGGCATATGCTTCTTTCTTTTTAACAGGGGAATGACTGGGAGCATGCATAGGTACGCTGGAGGGTTTATGTTTAACAGGGGAAGGAGCGGGTGTGTTGAGGGGTGTATAGAATGATCTATGCTTGTAAGGGCTGGGATTTCTACTGCGGGGAAGCGATTTGGAAGGAGTTATCTGGGGAGAAGGTTGTTTCTTAGGAGAGAGGATGAACCGGGTAGAGGACGGAGAAGAAGTTGCATTTTGGAACTGCGAATGTAATTTTTTCTTAAGCTCCTTAATTTTTTTCGTTTTTTCAAATCCGGGGTTGTACTTCTTTTGCTTGTCCTTGAAAGATAGTTGAGAGGCCGCGGTGGGGCTTTTAGTGCCTTTCGTCCTTGGGGCTTCAGGGCACTGAGGACCGCTGTCTGGCGCTTCCCTTACCAGCAACTAGCCATTCCCCCTCCCCCTTCTCTGCAACTGAACTAGCAGTGGGCGAAGGCTTTTTAGAGAATGTGGTCTTTTGACCAACCGGAGCATTTTCCCTACCGGTCCCAGAAGCTGGCATGCCTATTACAGGCGAGGCGGTAGGTAAAGATTCGGTCAGAGGGGGATTCTGGTCAACGAGAGATTGAATTCCAGAGGCCTTCTTCTCTGGGAAGGAAGAGGAAAGGTGACCAGACTTTCCACACTTCCAGCATACCCGTTTACGGCCGGTCACAATGACCGGCAATTTCAATTTCCCTACTACCAGTGAGTTGGGGATGGAGAAGAAGGCTTCTTGATTTAAACCGATATCGAACCTCCATCCCCCGCTCCAACTATCGCAAGATGCGGCCAGAATTTCACCGAACTGGGACAGGAAAGCCGAGAGATGTTGCCCGAGAACCCGAGGAGGGACCTCATATATTGAAATTCTGGTCCTAGGTACTCTGTTCTCAGGATCAAATCTTTAGTGATCAAGTCCTTGCTCGAAGCTGCCACGCAATCTTCCGGCGTGGGTAACAATACGTCCCACATGAAAAATCCGGCTCCTTTCACAACTCTGAGGGGCTTGAACACCAAGAACTCCAGTGATTTTATCACTGTGTCTTTTGTCGAGCGACAAATTTTGTGCGTACACTTGTCCACAACGAAAACTGACATTATTCGTGTTTCAATTTTTCTTAGTTCCTGGGCGTCTTCTAAGAGTCCAACTTCTACGACAAGGTGTGCGTAGCTCTTAGCTCGCTCCAAGAAATCCGCTACATTGATAATACAACTTGCGCGGGTGGACTTCCAACAAGAGGGCAATTCCTCGGCCTCAGTCTTCTCTTTAGAGTCATTCTTGGCTCTCGTGTCAAGTAGGGATTTAGGCCATTATTGGCCTCCGTACTTTTTTCAATTTTCTTATTCTCATTTTTCTTATTGCCATTACTGGCATCCATACTGGAAGTAAGCGAACTTTCATTTTTCCCAGCGATATCCTCCTCACTAGAGGAACTTGGTTCTAGGGCTGGGTAATCTTTAAGATTGTCCTCATCCAGTGGGTCCTTTTTTCGCGGGGTGGGTGAATAAGTCTTTTCTTATAGACTTCCTGTAGTCTGATAAGTTGGGCTTTTTTATAGCTAAAAAGGAAGGAGCTTTTTTTTCCTTCTTTTCCATTTTTTTTATATTTATAGGGAAGGGGAGGGGAAAAGGGGGCGGGAAATAATAAAATAAAATATAACACAAAAACTCACCCGAAAGCAAGACAACAAGCAAATAAAAACACGGCAAGAAATAAAACTTACAATAAAAATTAGACAAAGATTAAAAAGTTCACCTAGACAAAAATGAAAAACAAAGAAAATACGAAAGTATCAAAACTAAGCAAAGCTAGTTACAAATTACAAAATGGCCGACAGCAAAATAATCAATAGAAAATTATACAATATAAAACGTTAGAACAAAATAAATGGACAAATATATGGACAAATAGACAGCAAATAAAGGTTAGAAAATTTAAATAGACAAATATACAATAAAAAAAGAAAAAACACGGAAAACTTAAAGGATATTAAAAAGGAAAGAATAAAAAAATTATTAACGGTAAGTCAAAACAAAAACGAAACACAGACAGAGGTTATAAAACAAAAGAAAACGGAGATAAAAATAAAAGAGAATTTAGAGAAAAAAAGCGGGGAAATCTAGAATAAAAGGAATAAAATTAAAAAAAATTAAAATAAATAAAAAATTTTAAAAAAGTGGGGGGTAAATAAAGGAACAGGAAAATTCAAAATTGTAGAATATTGGTTAGCTTGCCAGTGGTTTATCACACAAGTAGGCAAGTGTAGCCAAAGCTAAACTGACTTGAGTCATTTATGGAGAAATATATGGGTGAATAAAGACCACTCATGTAAATGTATTTGGCAGGTCCATTCTAGCAAAATGGACCAACCTAACTGGTGTATTAGGCACACTCCTATAAAATGAGGTAAAATCAGCTGGCTTGCTTTACAAGGAAACAGAAGCCAGCCATGTTGGCAGGTAAGTCACTTGACTTCTACATTACCCTCCTCTCCCCATTGCGGAAGCATATTGGCCATTGGGGTGGAATTAGTTCCCTATTGCCTGGCTGATTGTACAAGAGTAGTCGGAATAGCGCCCTGGGAATCCTGGTTCTTGATGGCTGTGATTGAGTAGGGCCCTGGGACGCGAGGTCATTTTGCAATGTAATGTCACCATTTCCTGACTCTTTGGCAGATTGATGTGGTCTACATGTATCTGTAATTGTCGGCTCAGGTGACACAGGCATGGCGCTTGGTATGGGGGTCTTGATTATGGGTGCTTCAAGTTTCCTTAGGAACCTACGGTTCCGCAGGGTTATTCTGCCTGATCATGCGACTCTAATTCTATATTGACGGTTGGGAACTGTCTCTACTATTCGCCCAGCTATGTCCCATCAACGGCTATTTGGGTTTTGAATGGAGACTGTGTCACCCTTATAAAGTGGGGATAGGGCATGTGCAGTACGGTTGTACCTCTCGATGAGGTCTGCATTGCGTTTGGATAATTTCTGTTCACGTTTTTGCGCTGCTGCTATCCATTCAGTGTGTGGTTTATATAACTGTGGGTGCGATGGGATAAAATCTCGAAGACGTCTATGAAGCAGGAGTTGCGCTGGTGATAAGCCAATGCCTTGGATAGGGGTGTTTCTATATTGCAAGATTGCTTGTGCTGCCATGTCATTGTCCAAGGAACCCTGGTGTCCTGTGCAGTCTTTTATGAGTCTTTTTGCAGTCTTGACTGCTAATTCTGCACGTCCGTTAGACTGGGGATAGGCCACTGATGAAATTCTTTGTTTAACAGCCCAGGTTTTTAGGAATTGTTGGAATGAGTAAGCTGAGAAAGGTGGTCCACCGTCTGTACTAAGTTTCTCAGGTGCACCATATGTTTGGAATATTTCTCTGCAGATGGATATCAACCTGGATGCAACTTCTTGCCCTTGCTTGATGCGGTACAGAATGAGCCATCCACTGAACCTGTCTGCACAAGCAAGATATATGAAGGATCCAACATAGAACAAATCCATTACAATTTGTAGAAATGGCCATTCAGGTGTAGGTGTAATGTGGATTGGTTCATGTGGTAGACTTGGGGCATTCCTTGAACAGGTAATGCAATTATACCTGTAATTGCGAATTGAGGCATTCATTGCAGGCCAGTAAACTGAATCATTGGCACGCGCATTCATGCTAACTACTCCTTGATGAGCCGAATGTAGGCACTTTAATATGTTCTTGCGCTGGGAGGTTGGTATCACTACCCTCCTATCAAGTAGTATTAGGCCATTTTCATTGCTGAGGCGTTTACGAACTTCCCAGTATTCCCGGATTGTAGGCGGTGTTGCTTGACGACTGTTTGGAAAACCATTGTCTAATAGGGTGTATTGTGTGTCTTTTTGACCAGCAAAATAAATGTGGTCAGAGGTAGTTATGGCAGGGTTATCATCTAATTGAGATATTGATGTGAGGGCTGTCAATCTCGTTGTTGCACAAGTCTCATCTGATTCATCAATTTTTATAGGGGAGGGTTCTATGGCTTGCGGGAAATAGCATCAGAGGCCCTGTGCCATTTCCCAGGGCAGTGTGGCATGGTGAAACGATATCTCAAGCTTTTTTTTTTTTTTGAGTCGGAATAGGCGAGTGTTGTGAATTTTGCTGAGATCTCGATCACCAAAAAGTCACTTGAGTGGCTCATGGTCGGTCACGACTATAACGTTTGGGCAACCTAGTATGAACATGCGGCACTTTTGAAGTGCCCAGCTGATAGCTGCTGCTTCACCTTCTATGAGTGCATATCTTTGCTCAGCGTCAGTACAGAATCTGCTTCCAGCAAACACAAGGTGCCAGCCTTCAGGGCAACAGATGGGGCTCGTTCGATTGCACATGTGCAGTGTTTCTGAAGAAGTAAAAATCCCATGCCGTCTTTACTCCAGTCAGGGGCTAAGCAGATAACTAGTTTAACAATGACCCGCTTTGATTCATGAAATGCTTTCTCAAGGATCTGGTTCCAGGTGAATTTTGAGTTTTTTTTTTTACAAGGTCCCGAAAAGGTAGCATAATGGTGCTTAATGAATATGCCCAGGCAAGTTGGTTTACCAGACCAAACCAAGACCTTGCATCGTTGATGGCTTTCGGAACAGGGAAATTTAAAATAGCATTAAGCATAGATTCAGATGGAGATACTCCCGATGAAGTTATTTGAAGTCCACCAAACTGAACCGTGTCCTTACAAAACTGGAATCTGTCTTTGCTAAGTACAATCCCATTTTGTGCACATCTCATTAGAAAATCAAAGGTATGATAGAATGCCTCTTTGATGCCGGCGTCGTAGGCAAGTGTAGCCAAAGCTAAACTGACTTGAGTCATTCTATGGAGAAATATATGGGTGAATAAAGACCACTCATGTAAATGTATTGGGCAGGTCCATTCTAGCAAAATGGACCAACCTAACTTGTGTATTAGGCACTCTCCTATAAAATGAGGTAAAATCAGCTGGCTTGTTTTACAAGGAAACAGAAGAAGGCAGCCATGTTGGCAGGTAATTCACTTGACTTCTACAATATATATATATATATATATATATATATATATATATATATATATATATATATATATATATATATATAGCAGTGAATTGACATATATATATAAACATATATGTACGGATCTATTGGTTATTGCGTGCGTATTGTATTCTAGATGAGTGTTGAAATAACGTGTTTTTAGTGTCGGTTTTACTTAAGAGATATCAATTCTGACCGATTACACGCTAGGGTGTACTGTTCAACAAGTGAATCTTCTCGATCACGATTACTGTAGGGAATTTTCTCCTGTAAGTATAATAATTCATGCCAAAGTATTTGCGATGAATAATTAACATTACAAACCTTTCAATACAAGCTAGTAAGTTAATTTTTTCTATCAAACCACACCAAGCAAGGCAATAAAGTCACTAATAAAGAAAAGTTTACTCAGTGAGAAAAAATGAGAAATATAAAACTCAAAACATTATTAAGGAGACAGAGAAATAACGGCACTGGAAATAAAAATACAAAAGATAACGATTGGCACTGGATATACATTTTTGTATATCAAAGTTCACTGGAAAGGAAGAAGACGGATGAGGGTTCCACAAGCGAGAAGTAAGAGAGAAGAAACTGTTAGCATTTAAGTCTACATCTAGAAATGTAGACTGAAAAAGGATGAGACCTTGTTGTCAATCTGTTAGAACGCTTAAATTTGTTTTTTAAATCGAGGTACTAAGAACAAATTTCATCAGAACAATTATGAAAATATTTATAGAAAATTCAAAGTCGAGTACGTTATGGCTTTGAGAAACGGACTGAATTCAATATGCCAGGTCAAGCGCAATAAAATTGCAGATTCTTCTATGAATTTTATCAAGAATCTCTAGATACACAGCAGAAGCACCAGATCAGATATGACTGAAATACTGAATACACGGACGAGTAGCAATTTAAAATTGTGTATGAAAGTTCCTGTCATGCTAAATTATCTAACGCCGCATAGGGAACCACCATTCTTAGTGCCATACCTAGCAACTGATTCAATATAATATTTCCACCTGATTTTTAGCAAAAAACATTACTTCGAGAAGTGTCAATGAGTCACACTCCCGGAGGTTAGTATCAACCAATTCCGATTAAACACAAAAAAAAAAAAAATTCTCTAAGACGTTATACTGGCAAAGGGTTTATTCGCTGTATTCGTCGACTGTTTTTAGATGTCATCTAGAACTGAAGCCTTCGTTCAATATGCGGAGATAAAGTGTGCTCATTCCGATTTCTATGCCCGGATGGCATGATATCTCGTATCAAGTAATTCTCTCTTATCTACAATGTGGTGCAAAGAAAGAAACAGCCAAGCCATATAAAGCTAACTAGATTACAGAGAATACACTGTTACGAGATATATACTAAGCATGAAGACACAAGATTAAGTAAGGAGGGTTCAATTACAGGAGGGTACAGTTGTGTGTACAATAGCTCACCTAAGATTACTTCATCCCAAGCAAGGTAATATAACGACTAAAATGCAAGGATTTACTGAGTGTGAGAGAATATGTGAAACAAAAACACTAAAAGAACTGGAATTAAGAAGACTAAAGATAACGATTGACGTTAAATTTTTAAAGATCAAAGTTCACTGAGAAGCAAGAAGATGGAAGAGAGTTCCACAAGGATGACGTGCAAGAGAAGAAACTGTTAGCATAGAACTTACGTTTGCATGAAGCCATTTCACCTGCAGAATTATAATACCTTAGCGCGAATAAAGTGAATGCTTGTTCACAACAGACAACTGGACAGATTTCGAAATGTTGTGGAGTAGAACACAGAATATTCTTTTCTCTTCCCTAATACTGAGACAATGAATTGCCCCAACTTATAAACATGGTAAGTAGCTATATTAGAGTGTGATTTAAAGAGGAGTTGATTTACTCAGGTTCTTCTGTTCTATGTATGCGTATGAAATAAAACTTTCTGCTTTGCTTTCCCTGCCAAGTATTTTGTTCCTTCGATACGCTCCCTAATTACAGCCTTCCTAATTCTCGGTTATTTTAAACAAACACAACACGAACCATCATGGGATTTTGCAACACCAACAAACATGGCGTGGAGATGGCCCATGTGAATTTGACCGAGGTCAAACCTGAACGTCATGAAAGGTAATAATCATATCAAATGAGTAAATTCTCGTGCAATTTAAATAATTATTCCCCTAAAGCATGTCAGGTAAATCATTATGCAGTAGTAAACAAATCTGAATTTATTGCCCTTTGATATTTACTAATCTGTACAAATAAAATAACTTTTTTTATTCAGGTATAGTTAGTTTACAAGTAACGCAATAAAAAAATAAATATGACAAAAGACTAGTAAAATATTATCAGTATATGGCTTATGTGGGACCATTATTAGTCATAAAGGGTAATAAGTACGAAATGTCTAAGATGGTTGTTAAAGAATGAGTAAAAACAGATACAGATATGTAGCCTCTTTCGAGACCAATCGAGTATGTCTTTGACGATGAGAGTTATTTAATTGAAAAAAAAATTTCCCTCTTATCTTATTTGATCATATATATATATATATATACTGATTTTTGTGCAAAATATAATTCTTTTTTGTTGCTTTTTATCAACTTTCTTGTCATTGATTATGTTAAAAGAGAAGTAATTTCTGTTCTTGGAAACCAACTGTAATGACGAATGTATCATGCTAACAATTAAACATATTAAACGTGACAGTTAAGAATAAAAATGGAGTTGACGAACACATGACAATGTTCAACAAAAGAGACAGTGGATTAACAATAATAATATCCAAAGAGCCTGAGCTTCATGGATGAAATTCCATGTTTTCCACGATCGTCGGGGTGCTATATATTTAGAATTTTTATTTAATTTATTTTGATTTACAGCATATCAACCTCAGGGGGTTATTTAATGCCAACAAGATTTTTAGGATAGGTTCGTATGAATAGAATATGCATTAATATTTTTTCTTTACAGATGTATTGATGGTATTTTACTATACAAATCTATTTTTATTCTTTCATAGTGTTGAACGCAGTTTTGGGGTTAACTATTTGCCCATAGCTGGGACTCTAACAGCTGCTACCTCCAGTTTATCGTCATACCCAGGACGCTAGAATTCTTCTAAAAATTAATGTAACAAAAATTCAAATTTATACAAGCAGCTTCAATGTATCCATCACTGTTTGGTCAAAAATCCCTCTACGCTTGTCAGTTGACAAAAAAAATGTCGTCCTTCCGTATGACAAGGCAAGGTGTCATCCAGCAAGAATAACATAGCAAACTATTTCTGTTCATCTGTTCTAACCCATCCGCCATATTTAAATAACTTTTCATATATACATTGTTACAATTTCGATAGCAGCAAAGCACTTGATTGGAAAAAAAACTTTCGCTAATGAAAACTAGATTCAAGAGATTTAAAAATAGGGTTCAATATTCGAAAACTTTTTATTCACTGTAAAACTGACCTGAAAATGTTTCTACTCAAAACTTGGAAACATATTGCAAAACGACTTCCCCAAAGATAAGGTCGAGTTCGATTGTTCTGAAATATGAAAGAAGAATAGAATACTTAATACTGATATTCGTTATGGGAATTTCCTAGAGGATAAAACTTACACACAATGATCTTAATTTCGGTTACCCTTAATTAATAGAGCCACCTATTTTTTTAATTTCTCCAATATTATAACTACATTAGATCGGCCATATTAAAAAAGATCGTTGACACTTATTGCAAATAACATTTTATTATATAGACAGTGTACCACTTTTAATATTTTTTAACTGTATTATAAGCACTGTCTTTTTTTTCCGGGTCTGTTTCCATCTAATCGTATATTTTTCTTTAGAATTTTCTATCTAAACCTATTTCCTTCTTTCAAAATCGGTTTATATATATATATATATATAGTCATCCACAGACAGACTGTTTTGCTGTATCACAGCTCATCAGTGTGTCTAGCCGTCCGGTTGTCTCTAGCTCGGATCGAAACACGACTGAATTGGCGTTGGCCGTTGGCGCACGGCAGCGATGAAGGTGAATTTAATCGTATTTAATTTTAGATAAACACACTATATATCTATAACCCTATTTCTTGTTTTCACGTTTTCTATCTATCTATCTATCTATCTATCTATCTATCTATCTATCTATCTAACTGTTTTCTTTCTTTTTTAATTTCTTGAAAGCCTGGTTACACAAACACGCGCACACACACACACACACACACACACACATATATATATATATATATATATATATATATATATATATATATATATGCTTATTTCTTTCTTTAGCAGAATTATAGACCGATGCACATACACACACACGAATATATATATATATATATATATATATATATATATATATATATGTTTGTGTGTGTGAGAGAGAGAGAGAGAGAGTGTATCTATGTTTGTATCTATAGCTGATGTTCTGGCATAGAAAGTGATTGTATTTATAAGTGATCTACTTTTTGTCCGTTACCTGCGGCTATAAGAAAGCTTGTCTATCATTAAATTCCACTTTGTGGTCAAGATGGGCGTCGCATCTAAAACCTATATTTTTGACTATATTTTAAAAGTCTATTCAACAAGTACCATGATTCGACCGACACCATTGAACGCATAATGTCCATGGTCTCCATTGACGGTCTTCGTATCCTGGGGGTAACTGACCAAACAGCATTCAATTCGGTCGATGAATCCAACGACAGATTCACTTAGCTTTATGGCGTACCCCGCGGAACAATGCCGTCAAGAAAATCGTTTTCAAGCTCAGAAACCTAAGAGTATTTATACGAGGGAAGTATTGATATAGATTAATGGATATACTACAGTAAGTCCTTATTTATGTACGTATTCTATTCGACTTTATTTCAATAAACAATATACAGCGAAATTATCTTTTAACGGACGCTTCATTAATAAGACCTAACATGGAAATTAGAGAACTTCTATTAGGTTGGTGCAAAAATAATGACGTAATAATGTATTTTTTTGACGTTAAAAAATACGTCAAAAAACGACATTATTACCTCATTATTTTTGCACCAACATAATATAATTGTCTATAAACATTATGTTCAAACCTTTTTGTTTTATTTTCCGCTGTTTCGTTTACTGCTTTTTCATTTACTGCGGTATGATTCAGATCAAGAAACATACGACATTTCTATGTTCCCTAGATTTGTCTTTATGATGTTGACTATGTGGAAAAATAACACTGGAAATTATAAGGTTTCGAAGAGAATCTACAGCTACATTTTTAAATGAAAAGATCAAAACATTAATAAACATGCCATACTGAAGTTGCTATGATTTATTGTTAAAATGTCGCGTCTATCTGTCAAATAATTTTGACAGCAGTATATAATTATTATCTTGTTATTAGTTATTGTTGCTAACTTCTTGTTATGACTAATTTATGAATTAAACTTTCTGTGTCTATCAGAATATATAGCATAGATGTTATTATCCGTATTTTTAATTTACGAAAGTGGGTGCTCTCCAAAATTCAATTAATAGCTTTATCAAGAATATGGATTTCGTTAATAGTACATGAGGTAGGTTTATTTTGGTATGTGCATCTCCAAGAGCGTGGATAAATTTGTAGTATAACGATAAACTACACACGGCTGCAATGGTTCTTAAAAGGAGATTGAAAACAGCGTGGTATCACCACATAATTGCTGTTGTTCCCAGGTCTACCCTGATTCGGTATGGAGGCACCTGTTAGAGCCCTTGGCTATGGGCAAATAGTGACGCTCGAAGAAAAATGAAGCTCTATGAATGAATAAAAATACATATTTATATAAAATCTGAGCAGCAACATATATATATATAGTTGGTGCAAAAATAATGTCGGTTTTTTACGTATTTTTTACGTCAAAAACCGACATTATTTTTGCACCAACTTATATATATATATAAATATATATATATATATATATATATATATATATATATATATATATATATATATATATATATATATATTCATCGTAAAATTCCCAGCAATAAACATTTATAAAAGTTGCCAACAATATATTTTATCTGTCGGTGAAGGCATACAATTGCGTTCAAAATTAGATTCCGGCATTAAATAACCCATAGAGATTGATATGCTGGTAAACAAAATCAACCAAACCAATCAAAATATTTAGATTTCGGCATTAAATAACCCATTGTGGTTGATATACCGCTAAACAAAACCAGCCAGCCAATCAACAATGCATATTTATAGTAAAATGACCATCTGTATTTTAAAGCATACAATTGCGTTCAAAATATTTAGATTTCGGCATTAAATAACACATCAATTAACCAACTGGATATAGTTGGCAAATCAAGGGATTGTTTAGATTCCCTGTATTATGGGTGATACCATGATGACCATGATAAAATGGTCTACGTCTAAGAAATGATTTCCCGCCAAAATTTAAATGCAGTCTTATTCATTATCTCCTGTCTTCTTAATACACGTTCTTTCATCATTCTCTTGCCTTAATAATGTTGGCTTTATCTTTTCTGCAGTACGGTTCACCCTGTACAAGGCCCGGGGTCCACTCGAGAGTTACGTTAGGAGGCAGTTTGTAGGAATAACGACAACAGCTCACCCTCGACATGAAAAGGTTAGGATTGCAGTGTACACGGAAAATATCTCCCCGGAAGTCTGTTCCACAGAGCAGTAGTTCGTGGGAAGAAGCTGTTCGAATAGAACTTACTTCCCACTGATGAAATACAGGGAGAGTGTGGGTGATTTGCTACAATGTAAGTGACATGGCCGGTCCTTGCCGTGAAGTTTAGAACTAGCGGAACCAAGGAATGTCGTTTGTCCGAGCACTTTTTGTGAAAGTAGCTAGAGAACAACAAGAGGCTAGACACACCTAACCTGTGCGGGTGGAAAATAATTCGTCAACCACAAGTACTCGGAGACGCTTTTTCACGCTATCAAGCCTAGGGAGTGCGGTCTGGGCAGATATCACCCAAACATGACAAATTTACTCAATGTTTGCTCAGATCCAGATCTTGTAAAGGTAGTGAATATCACGTGAATACGTATAGGGAGCCAACAATGTAACCTGCATCTTTAGCGATGGCTCTTATATTATTTTACCATCTGTAAACCACTGCGTATTGTCTTTTTGGATATGAAATTTTAAAAAAAATAATCGTTGGTCGTTTAGTCCTGTTTCATGAAGATGACAATTTCAAAGAATTTGTAACACTTCCTTTTGTACGTATACACCAACGTTCCCGAGAACTGACTGAAGTACTAATCGTAACACCTGTTTTTCATAGATTTGTACGAATTAATCGCATTCCTGCTCTTGGTACACAAGGTGATATTTTGATCGGTCACGCAGTCGTAGTTCGCTTGGAAACAAATACAGAGACATTTCATTTGCACGTTTAATCTTGTGTGTGAACAAATGTGCTTGTCTATAAATACATGCAAAACAATTGTTAGTTAGGTATCTCCATGAAAATAAAAGAGCATAACATGACGAAAAAGACGCCAAACTTGACGAAAACAAAATTTTATCGTTTAAATGTTTATGCTATTATTAAGAGGAAAGATCAAAGTATTTTGGGGGTGTTTTTTTACATTTTTTCATCGTTCCTAGACCGTCCGAAATTTTCGTTAAATATCTTGTTTTGGAGGGGGGTTGAATCATCAAAATTAACAGATAATCGATCATGGCAACATTTTTTCCATTTTATAAAAAAATGAAAATCTCAGTTTGAAATTCTTTTAAAAATCAATTATCATTTTTTCAAAATTTATTTTAAGAAAATCAAAAATTATAATGCTTACTTAAAATATTTTGAACCAAGCTTAACTTAGTTTCTGTGCCTAAAAGATGTAATTTGAATATAAAACAAAGCAGGTCATAACTTTTAGCGTCACTTGACAGGTGATGAATGGCATATTGACAGATTACGCGAGGATAATTTTTTCTACGGAAGGAATGAAGTGAAATTATTTAGATTTAAGTGTTCTTTTTAAGGAAAACTTTCATTTCCTAATTTTTTTCTTTGTTTTTTGTACTTAGCTTTCATCTTTACATTTACGATGCTTTATGGAAAATATATTATAAAGGAATTACAATAAGACTGTTAAGACTGAAATTAAATTTTATAAGAAAGTTATCTAATTAATTTATATGTATCTTTCTTATGAAATTTTATCAGAAGTGTACATAAAATACTATAATTTTATGTACATTTACTACATTTTACTGTGTTATTTATATTTCGATTCATTAGTTTAGATATTTCATTCATGAAAAAAAATGTTATAACAGAGATTAATATAAAATAAGATGATATAAATTTCATAAGGATACTGATACTTGTAGGTTGAAATTGAAAAATCAAATTAACTTCTCCACACGTGTTTCGCAAAAGTAAAGGCCTTAACAGCGGAGAACAATGCTTAACTCAAATAACGCAACTTAATTGTATTCTGGTTGGTCTTCCGTACTTTATAATTACAGCCCGATTATAAGCACAAAATTACATTTCTTAATTACAGCGGGTCTTCTGATTAGTCAAAACGATACAATTTACAACGCACTAAAAAAATCTATCACATAAGGACACTTACGAATGTGGAGGCATCTTTTAACTAAATTTATATTTTAACACCTTAAATGTAAAAATCTATTATAATTAAAGAAATAACAAATAATTGTATTAAAAATTCCTTTTTCATCGAAAAAATCTTTTGCTTTCAAACAATATTGTCCATATTCATGGAAACAACTAAAAGGAAATAAAAGCATTTGAAATTAAACAATATCTTTGTTTTATTGAGGTTTGTATGTTACAGTTCCAAGCTGATTTTCAGGTAGGGAGGTCCAATTAAAAACAAAAAAAACATAATTTGCATTCCTCAAACCCTTGTGCTTTTAACTATTGTAATTATTAAACTGGACTCGATCGAATATCTAGAGTTTCATAAAATTAGTCATGGGGGGTAATAAATATAAAAAAAATATCTCTGCCATGATTTTAATAAAAAAAACATATTTATAAAACTTCCGATCATTTGTGAATAGTTTTTGAAAGTTTAATTAACATCCAAGAATTATTTTCATTTTTGAAAGATTTTCGAAATTAATGTGTGTCATACAAAGAAAAGCGTGTTAAATTGTATATGTTATTTTATTAGTGCCAATGATACAAAGAGAAATAAGGATTTTTAAATCAAAATTCAGCATGTTCTAAAAAGGAGGAAACATTTTTAAAAATAATTAAAATAAACATTGATCTTTCCTCTTAAAAATAACAGAAACATTTAGACAATCAAATTTTGTTTTCCTCAAGGTTGGCTGCTTTTTCATCATGTTATGCTCTTTTTGTAGCGCTCCCGTGGAGGTACCTAGGTCAGAGTTAGAATGTTAATTAAAGGATTCAGTGTATCAAATAAACATCGAAAGAAAAATTATTTTATAGTTTTCTCTTTACTTTTCTACAGGTATTTACGACATATATATATATATATATATATATATATATATATATATATATATATATATATATATAGTAACTTATAATATTTAAATTTATATATATATATATATATATATATATATATATATATTTGTAAAAGGAAGAGATGTCACAACAAAGTACCTTATAATATCTAAAACTATATATATATATATATATATATATATATATATATATATATAAAAGTGAACATAGAAGTCAACACTTGGAGGCGACAGTCTGTTTCATGCTATATGCAATCGTTAGGCCACTGGCCTGACGATTGCATATAGCATGAGACTGTCGCATCTAAGTGTCGACTTCTATGTTCACTTTTATATTTACACACGCTCTATCTCTGATATTGAGCACTTTATCCCATAAATATAGCACACCTTAAGACTATATTTCTTCAGATATATATATATATATATATATATTATATATATAACAAATATGACAAATTGTAAAAAAATTTGTGACGCATTTCATCCGTTAGGATTTCACCGGACGGAGCTTTGTTGACGTCCATTTTGTCTAAATAGTGTTTGTTGATATATAAAATGATACAAACATTATATATATATATATATATATATATATATATATATATATATATATATATATATATAAGGTAGATGTTCTATTTATTACAATGAGATAAAAGTTTATATTGTAAAGTGAAAAGAGAAGATGTAAACTTTTTCGGTTATTATGTATATATCTTTTTATACATTACTATTTATTTTCCATATTTTTACTACGGATCTTGTGATCTTCATCAGGCGAAGAAAGGTTCTTTCAACCTATTATTTAAAGGAATTATTTTTCTTCTTTTCAACCATTGGTACAAATTGGATTATTACTACACACAAAAGACAATGTTTAAACAAAATTAATTCCTTTAAATAATATGTATAAAAAACCATTCATAAAATTACAAACCATATATTTTAAGTATTTTGTTTTTATTTTTGCCAGTTCAATTGAGAGGATTGAGGAATGGACAAAAGATGAACGGAATTCAAGAAAACAGAAGACAGCAATTTTCTTTGCATTTAATTTTTTGAAGATTGTAGTTATCAGGGAAGCAGGTAAACGGAAAGGGTGTTCCATAGCCGAGAAATAGAGAAAAGGTACTGTTGGTGTAGAAGCGGCGGTTGCATTTAACTATTAAACAGTAAATGAGTGGGCCCTAAATGCCAATCTAGTAGCACGCTTAAATTCATGTAGTAGAGGAATCTGGGAAATAAAGCTCGTCTGAGCCGTTGCCATGAAAGTATTTGTAGAAAAGCCCCACTCCACGTTTGTGAGAAACTGACTGAAGCCAAGATGCCAAATCAGGATCACTTCCATTACAGATTCTTCGTTGGATTTTGTCAGGAATCTTGAAATTAGTAGCAGGAGCACCAGACCGGATATGACAGCAGTATTCAATGCACGGGCAAATGGTTGATAGATTTTTAAATGTGCAAGATAACTTCTGGAATGACACACTTGCTCAACCTTCATTAGAGTATATACTTCAGTTGATTCGACGTAGTCTTACCACTTCAAGTAAGTTGAAAAACGTGAGCTCATAAAGGCACAGTGTGTTGCACTCATGGCGTCTCGTACCAGCCATACTTATGGCACGCAAAAAAAAAATGAGAGAAATTTCGTTTTGGTGTCTTTAAAATTTACAAGACATTTCCTGTCCTAGTTAACCACTGATTAGAGATCCTTTTCAAGGACAGCAATCACGTTTACTTTGTCAGCGCTGCAGGATATTCTATTGAGAAAGGAGTTAATTGTAGTGTCATCTACATACACTGCGTACCAAATTATTATCAAGATAACTTTTTTCTAATATTTCTAAAACCGTTGTATCAATTCACACAGAATTTTCACACAATATTGGCAACACTGACCTGCGCAATCACTGAAACTTTCGTACTGATTTGCGCAATGTAAACAAACTGGCACCATATTAGTTATCAGCACGGTGATTTGACCGTGCCAAATTATTAGGAAGGTTTAGTAAAATTTCCTGAATTGAGCAAACAAAACGTTTATTAATGTTGCACGTGAATGTTTATGATCAAAAGACGCTAATAAGATAATCAAAAAATAATAACAGATACAAAGGCACAGTTTTAAACAAACTAATAGGGAAGTTGCTTTCCCTGTTTTGAAATTACTTGAGGAAGTCGACGATCCATAGAATTTGTTAATTGTAGGATGTCATCTGCTCCTGAAATGTCGTCCGTTGGCGTACCGTCTTCGCTTCATGATGCTCCAAACGTTTTCGATTGGGTTCAAATCCGGAGAATTTACTGGCCACTTCATTTTTCGAGGTCCATCGAATCCTAACTGTTTCAAATATTCAGTAGTCTTGTGAGCAGCATGTGAGGGAGCATTATCAAACAATGGCCCTTCTGAAGGCAACTCTTTGCCTTTTCATCCACGGCTAAAGATGCTCCTTCATAAACGCTATGTATAACATTTTGACGCCATCTGGTACTCTCCATGGGCCGACTAATGTTTTTCAAATAATACCACCCAAGATCATTATGCCTCCACCGCCTTGGTGGCGTCTCAAACTCTGATGGCGATTCTGTCCGTTCATTACCCAGCCTTTGCACCATCTATCTGGCCCATCAAGTGTTGCTCGAGTTTTGTCTGTGAACAAAACTTTAGAGAAGTCAATTTTCATATTGTCCTCGGCCCATTTCAATTGATTTTGAATGTGATTTCTCGTCAACGAAGGCTTCAATACAGGTTTGACTGTAGTTGCTATTTTCACTTAGATACTTTTAGACACAGTAGGATCCCCAATGCGACTGAAAAGCACTTGATTAGTAAGTCCAGGATTCTTCGTGGCCTCTCGTTTAAGCTGTGACATGAAACGACGTGAAATAACCAACGGCTTGCTTTTATCTGCGCTTTTGCGTACTTGTGTAGGGTAAGCGGTGAACCTTTTCACTGTTGGATGACACCTCCCTATCATTTTAAAAATTTCTACAGTAGATTTACCTTTTGAGAGTTCTGAGGTGATAGTTTTCTTTTCAGCATCACTTAAACTGCTCTTACGGCCCATTTTTCACTAAATTGTTACACTTTTCTAATAATTTGGCACGGTCAAATCGCCGTGCTGATAACAAATATGACGCCAGTTTGTTTACATTGCGCAGATCAGTACGAAAGTTTCAGTGCTTGCACAGGTCAGTGTTGCAAATATTGTGTGAAAATTTTGTGTGAATTGATTAGACGATTTTTTAAATATTAGAAAAAAAGTTATCTCGAAAATAATTTGACACGGAATGTAAATACATATTGGAAATTAATTATATCAGGAAGGTTATTAATAATGATGCTCAGAAACAGCATAGGATCCAAGATAAAACCTTGGAGGACACCCATGTTCGTGCGAAAGTATTTGGAAGCGAGATCGTTCAAAACGAATTTCATGATATGATAGGAACGATTGCATTAAATCAAATAAACGTTCTGTAATACCGTGGCCCTGGAGCCACAGCTGGAGGTTAACAATTATTATCAAGTGCTTGACGTACACATTCAGTGATAGCCGTTAACACATGAGCGGTAGATCTGGGGAAACGCAAGCCATATTGTTTGTCCGGGAATAGATTATGAGAATTAAGATGCTTAACCACTTCAGCATTGAAGCATTCAGCCTCAAATACTTTGCCGGATAGCAGTGAGAGACTAACAGGGTGATAGTTGGAGGTGTCTGAGGGTTCTTCAGTGTTCTTAAAAAACAGGTACAACAGAGGAGGGCTTCCAACAAGCCGGAAAGCAGGAAGCAGTGAGGCATCTGTTTTAGAGCGTGGAAACAGTTCGCGAGGATATTTCCTTAGTATGACGCCTGGGGTCCCGTTACCTGCGCTTGCCTTGTAGGAATCTAGTTTCAGAATGATGCCTGCAACTAGTGACGGGGTTATGCGCATATTACTGAGTTGAACCTCTATTCTAGACAGGAAATCAAGTATGGTTACTCCAGATTAGTCAAGCGTGCAATTGGAAGAGAATTTCCGAGCAAAGCATCCAACTTTATCCGCTGTCGATATCAAAATTTCAAATTTATTTAATAGAAGAGGGATTGGAGATTTGCTGTTGTTCCTTGAAGAGATGTCAATAATGTCTCGAAACGAACTTGCGAGATGCTATGCGTTGTTTCATTCTATCAGCAAACAGTAACTTCGCTTCTTTGAGAATACGTTTGCACTCATTACAAGCAGAGGCTAATAGTTGCAATCAGATATGTCGCTCTTGTACAGCCTCAAGAATAGATTCTTGTGGGTTACAGCGACTAAACATGCAGATGATAACCGAGGAAATGAACGTGATTTCACTTGGTATTTTCTTTGATTGAATGAAAGCTTCGATGACAGCTTTCACGCAGAAGGAGATATCAGAGGCGCATTTTTGGACAGGATGATTAAAGACATCATTCCAAGGGACGTCACGAAGGAAGTCACGGAATAAATCCCAATCATCTCGTTGATAAGATGTTCTGTCGGTAGGAGGTTCTTGTCTGGTGGTAGAGTAGAAAGAGTTTCCAGACACTACCGGAAAGCTACCAAGAGAGCTGAACTGCAGAGGACGACAAGAGTCAAGATATAGACAAGGAAGAGATCGAGAAGATAAGCGTGTCTACCAGGGTTGCTGGTGAAATGCGTGGGTAAGAACATCACTTGTGTGAGAGATTACGACGTTCAGCGTTTGGATGCCAAAGATGTCAGTGAGAGAGTGATTACGCCACCTGGCATGGCGGGCATTAAATATATTTGCGAAAGGGTGTAGAGAGATGGACTTCTTTTTATTATTAAAAAAAATAATATAGATATTAATTCAACCTTTATTGTAGTGGATACATCACACTTGAAATAGATGCCACATTTTTATGGATAAACAGTGTTTATCAGCTTTTTATAGTAATACAAATGTCGGATTAAAAACAAATCCATTAATTATATATACGTATATAACTCCAGAATTCTCAAAGAGATACTGTATGGGGAAATGTCTGAGGGCACATTTAACGTTGGACGACCCAAGCTTCACTTTAAGAACCAGTCTTCAATACCGATGGTGGAATTTTCTATCAATGTTGCGAGAACGAATATGGTTGGCTGGAATTTAGTCGGAGTTATCGCGGGAGCGAAAATCTATGAAGACAACTGAGTCTATCGTGCCAAAGAGGCGAGAAAAAGACGCGAATACTCCAGGGTGGATGAATCCACAGTATTCTACTAATGTGACTGTTGCCAAAAACCGTGCCGATTCCCGCACTAGTTGTTTCAGCTATGAGCGGTGCTACGTTTTAAGAAAACGTATTTTCCGCCATCGACGAAACAGGCCACATAAACCGGGTGTCACAGCATAACTGCCCATCCCACAAAATTTTTCATATCTAAAAAACACTAAACTAACTCAATTTCCTTTTCCAGGTTTTCATATAAGACGTTTAACCATACTGATATCATTTGTCGCAAGAATCTCTGAACACTTCTTTGAGTTATTCATTATTATTTGAGTTGCGCCATTATCTTCTTAACTGAGCAATGGTGAGAGAAAAAAACATTCAGTCCTTCAATAGCGGTACCATATTCCTACTCTGGATTCCATTATCACAGTCAAGAGAACGGCGAAGAAGTTTAAATAAAGGAACAGTAGAGAGGAAAATAGGATCAGCAGGTCACAACAGCAAGAAAGATCAGCATTTCAACTTAGAGCTAAAGAGATCAATTAGAAAAGATCTAATCAATCCATAAGACACGTGAGAAAATAGTTTCAGCTATGACGGTCCAAAGATTAGTGAAAAAAAAAATTGAAAATAAAATCGTACATGAAATATGTGAGGCAGCTTGTTACTTTAGGACAGAAACTTAGAAGTTCAGAGAGGGTGAAGATCATCATGAATAAGTTGGAAAATGATCCTGACTAAAATATATATTTGCACATTATTTCAATCTTTCCTTAGCGTCCTGTACTTATACATGATTAATTAACGATGAACAAGTTATTTTCGTTTATGATCAATTCTTCTGTTAAGCTTCAAGAGGAATTATACATTCTTATTGCTGAAAGTAGAGTCCAATAGGGTTATAAAACCTCGGAGAATTACAGTAAGATATCTTTAATTATTTCTAAAATACAACGCATATATAATATATAAATAATATATATAGAAATTTCACATATATATATACATATATATATATATATATGTGTGTGTGTGTGTTTGTTTGTGTATTCATATATACATACATGTTATACATACATACATATACATATATATATATATATATATATATATATATATATATATATATATATCAAAGGAAAAACTTAACACATCTTCGAAAACTCAATTATAAATTATAATTTACTTCAAGTAAATTTTTAAATCAGACTGAAATTACAAATGTTTTAAATTTACAAAAAGGTTTAAATTTATGTGTACAATATTTACAAAAAAAGATAACAGGAAGTTTAGACGTTCGACCTAGAATGTCTATTTTCTGAGGATTTAAATTATTGAAGACATGGCTGGGGGAAGAGAGGCAGCTGTCAACCCAATGTTCATGTGTGGCGTTTAGGAGAATATAGCGTCTTTTTGTTTTGTTTTGTTTGTTTTTTTTAATTGTGATGGCTTGAAGAATGCGTAAGCGTTTTTTGCAATTGTTTTTGTAGAGGATTTTGGTATTGTCGGTTAGGATTTTTCTTATTGCGGAGGATTTGATTCTGCTATTTGTGGTACGGTAGATAGTTATGAAGTGATTTTTTAATTCGCTGGTGCCATATATATATTTATATGTGTGTGTGTGTGTGTGTGTGTTTGTAATAAACAATAAATTAATATTTAAATAGCATTAAATCTCGTAGTGTTTGAATTTCCATTGGTATACATCAAAGTAAAACTGATATAATTGAAATATGCATTCTCAGACACAAACATACGCGGGAACCACACACACAAAAACGGAAACAAATTCTTTCGTAACTAATGGTATTCATTTCAAATGCTTGTTATGCAATTATAATTGACTAATTGATTAATTAGTTTGCTAGGGTTGATTTTTTTATTAAATTATATTTTCCGTCTGACACAAATACAAATTACCGGAATTGAATGAAAACAAATATGCTGTCAAATATAAACAAATTATTTAGGTGCGAAAATAGTCAGAATTTTTTAAAGCAAATAAAGACCGAAGCGTTTCGTTTTTTATTCCTAAATAGCATGTCTCTCGATAAAATAGATGATCATTCCTCTCCACAAAATCTTTAATCTTTTTTATCTGTGAATTGCCATTGCTTGTGCAAAAGTTAGTGAAGAAAATTCTCACTGTCTTCTGTATGGTTTTAAATTCCGAGTAGACTTCTTCCGATGTTGTCTGCAATCTAAAGATCTGCAAGAGAAATCGTCTTGAGGGGTCCCTTTTAATATATTAACTGAAAAGTTGAAATACAGATTTTTGCTGAATTCTCTTTGCACGCGCCAAATACTTCAATTTACTCTACGTTAAGCTAAACACAAATTCTTCAAAACATTCGAGAAGAAATTTCTAATATAACATCCCTGTCAAAATCTCTATAATTCCTGCATTGAAGAAAATGCATGAAGAAAACTCATTTCATATATCTCTCGTATGGATATAGACATGAAAAAAATAAAGTGTCGCTTTTGTATAAAAGAAAAAAAAAAGCTGATTAAATGGAAGCATTGACAATCATATCATTTTTGTCTGATATTATTTTTAATCTCACCAACCAATTACATTACTGTAAAGATTTACGAAAAAGCCTCTCCTCATTTGTTCTTTTATAATTTCATCAAATTCAGTACCATTTATTTTTTGGTCTTGGTTTTTACTCTTTTCTCGTCAATATAACCTTTACTTTTTCTTCCTCACCATAACTAAACGCCTCATCTTTTCCTTCATCTTCTCTTTGACGCTTCATTTCATCTCTTTCTTCTTCAGCATGTTCGATTAGGATTTTATCCTCCACATCAATATAATCCGAAACATTGTATTTCGTTTGCTTCATCGTCATTTTTTTTTTTTTAGAATAGGAATGAACCTAGAAAATAATTCACCAATTGGAAATTCGATTTTTTTTTTCTCGTCAAGGTTTGCGTAAATTTCGTTGGACGAAGTGCCGAACTGATTGGCTAAGGGGATACAACTTTTATCTACCGTCCAGTTTTGGTGCTAAATTTTCTCTGAATACATGATTTTCACAAAAAGCTTCCAGGGCACACATAAAACATTCATGTTCATTGTCATGCACATTCGCGCAAGCTACCTCTTGCCCTAACTAACTCGAAAGAAAAAGGTAAAAAAAAAAAGCAAAAGTCAATTCAGCAAATGAAGTC
>OZ010584.1:70430008-70455008 GCA_963932145.1 Acanthosepion lycidas
AGGAAAAGCATCATCTCTTACTAGACGAAATTCGGGCAGGGGAAGAGGAATTGAGAGCAGCTATGATGGTTGGTTTAAACAACAAGGTTCATGGACAAAGCGGGAGACGATGATACCTCGTAAAGTTGGATGGTCAGATCTATGGTGTAATGAATTGGGCATAAACTTTTTGATCCGATATGTTTATGACCTCCTACCAAGCACCGTTAACCTACAATTATGGACCAGAACAGAATCGCCTTCATGCCCTTTATGCGGTCAAATTGGTTCTTTAAAACACATACTTACCAACTGCAAATCAGCTCTAGCAGATGGTAGGTATAGATGGCGCCATGACCAAATATTAAAAGAAATTGCGGAGGTCGTTAGCACAGCCATCCATACAAACAAACCGAATTCAAACATGAATTTTATAAATTTTATTAAAGCTGGAGCGAAACCGAACCTAAAGAAAATCACCACACCCAACTGTTTATCATGTGCAACAGACTGGGAACTCAGAGTCGATTTAGGTAATAGGCTAGTCTTCCCCGAGCACATTTTCAAAACCCGATTGCGTCCAGACCTAGTCCTTTTTTCGAATAAACTAAAGAAGGTCATTATGTGGGAACTAACAGTCTGTTATGAGGATAACGCTGAAGAAGCTAATGAAAGGAAAAAACTGAAATACGATGAACTATTGGAAAGTTGTAGAAATAATGGATGGAAGGCATGCTGCAAACCAATCGAAGTAGGCACAAGGGGTTTTGTGGCAAGATCATTAGTCAGCACCTTAACAGACATTGGGATAGTGGGATCAAAAAAACGAAAAGCCATTCTAACCATCACCGAGACAGCGGAAAGAACTGCCAAATGGCTATGGCTAAAACGGTCAAGTGTATGGTCAAGCAAACTGGGGCAATCATAAATTTAATGTAAAAGAGGTTTTTTTTTTTGTTTTTGGTTTTTTTTTACATCATTGTATATTAAATGTAAATAGTGTAAAATTATGTCACTTTTAATTAACTAAAATCGCCGTAACCGGTTTTATTTTTATTTTTATTTTATTTTATTTTTTTTTTTTTACATGGTTCGTTAAAAGCCACTGTAAATAATACATACGAACCTTTAAAGGAAAAGAAGAAGGAAAGCGTCTTCGTTTCATGCTATTTCTTATTATACATATTTTTCTCTTACTTCTCCTTTTATTATTTATTTTCACTATGGAAAAAAGAAAAAAAATTTTTTTTTTTTCGCATAATCATTATTCCCCCGTTACCCCAGTATCTAGAATAATTGCTTAATATCGATACGTTCCCAAGAGGGGTCCATTTTCGATAGTTTGTTCCCCCATTTTCGTCCTTTATTACCGATGAGAAATCCCCTGTGTTTTGACTTTCTATTGACTTTATTTTCCGGTTTCCTTTTTCTTCCTCCCATACTATTTGACTGTATGCAAAGCATGTTTAATTACGAATTTCTCACCAATAGTTTTTTTTTGTTTTGTTTTTTTACCCCTCTTCGCGTTTCGTTTCGTTTCGTTTCGTTTCTAACGTTTTATAATCAATAGTTTAGGGTTTTTACTCGTCAACATGTTTTAAACGTTTCATTAAGATTTTTAATAGCATCCTCGGTTTAATGCGTTGTATTTATTCCTTTTTAATCGCATAAACGAGAGTATAGTTAGCTTTTTTTCATCCGTTAACGTGTTTTAAACGTTTTATTATGATATTTTTAAGCCCTCTTGGGTTAACTCGCTCTAACTTATTAATTATATAATTTATTTCTATGTCATTTTTTTTTTCGTCAAACAGCTCTTAGATGTTTTATGTAATTTATAAGATCTCTCGGTTTTAATTCGCTGTAATTTATTTATTTTATATATATATTCTTATTAGTCGTAAGGTTTGGAACGGTTTTATCTATAAGCACTCTTGGCTTGACTCGCCGTAATCTATTTATTAATTTTTTAATGGCTATTTTTCTTATCCCTGTATATAGTAATTATTGCTGGTGAAATGAAACGTGAGGAGAAGTGGGTAAGAACGGAAAATTACCTTCTAAGTATCCGATGAGGGGGTGTTCACCAAGGAGGGAAATAAAAAAAAAAAAAAAAAAAAAGAAATTACCCGTGAACAGCTTAAAAAGAATTTGCACCGTTGTGATTGGCTGTTGGTCAATCTCCAATCAAATGTGTGACTACGGGGTATATTTATAAAAGTTAGTGTTAACGAGCATTTTTTAGAGGGCGTTTCAGAGTCTGATCAGCTCTGAAGGGGTCGATTTGGTGAGGTCAGTATGATGTTTGAAAGACCCGAAACTGCCCAATGATCCTTTTCTAGAACATCACTGACGACGCCCTCTAGCGCTAAAAGAGCGTATATTCAAAGTATATATATATATATATATATATATATATATATATATATATATATATATATATATATATATATATAAATTGCATATATATATATATATATATATATATATATAAATTGCATATATATATATATATATATATATACATAAATTGCATATATATATATATATATATATATATATATATATATATATATATATATATAATTGCATATATATATATATATATATATATATATATATATATATATATATATATATATATATCCCATGATCAGTGCATGGTATTCTCAACATTTATGTCACTTCTTCATCTATACGTATATAAAAAAAGATTCTTAAGGAGGAATATCATATTATTCGAAAAGTACACATCATTATATTAGATTCAAGATTAGCGTGTCTTAGTTTTCATAGGTTTTTCCTCTAGAATAATCAGTAAAGTTTAACGTGTCGTTTGCCAAAGTTAAAAAAAAATTGGTTCTTCAAGAACTTGTTGTGCCAGACAAGTCACCATTTATGCTCATCGTTATCTTATCATCTTCGTCGAAACAAAAATGATCATAGATATATCATTTGCAACGTAAAATTTAAAAACAGGCTGCGGTTAATATCTTAAATGCAACGATGCCGCGGATTCTACTGTGTACGAAGCTTTGTTTGTCGGAGTTAAATTGAATTCTTTGATATTAATTCTTCAATCTTGATAGAATGTTAATACGAGAGTAAACGATTCCTACCTTTGAATGCATTCGGAAAGAAAGGCAAGAGAAAGATGAGTAGAGATTTTGCGGTGTGCAATATTATTATCAAAAGTAATATCCCAAAATTCAAATTACAAATTGCAGATACCAAAATCATACAAATAAAGGGTGTTTCATTAAGACGGATCAATGTTATCAGTAAATAAATCATTGTTATTTATTCATTTATATTTATTTCTCTCTTGGATCATGTTATTTAAGTCATAGCAAATATGTGTGAAAAATAATATCGCCCAAATATCCGCAAAGGCTTCGGTGACACACCTCCACACGATCGTCTAAATTTCTGATGACGTCTCTGCATAGTTGGTCCTCGATCTCACCAATATGCCTTATTATCTCATCCTTCAGCAGTTGAATTGTTGCTGGCTTGTTGGCATAGGCCTTTCTTTTTATATGACCCCAAAGGAAGAAATCTAAAGAAGTAAAGACGCACGATCGTGGTGGCCAATTTACTTCGCTGTTTCGGACATCGGAACTTCTCATTGCAATTCTGTTTGAACGTCCATTTTGGTAATAGTCTTCGATAATTTTAACAAATTGTTTTATTATTAACCTTCCCATGGTTGAAAATGCCAAAGACCTAAGTTGTTAAATCTGAAAGAAAAAGATGAAAAATCAGACGCTTAAACTTCATTTAAGACGCTTAAAATTAATTCATATTTAAAATCAGTCCACATTATTGGAACACCCTTTATAACAATTTAAATATCTGGGAATTTCTTTAAAAGGAGACGGAAAATGCGACACTGAAATTTTAAGTTGCATTAAAGATTATGAAACAGAAAAAGATAATTGCAAACAAAGAAAGAATTCTGGAACTGTTTTGTAATATCAATTCTCCTATATGCCAGTGAATGCTTGACAATATCTAACCGGATGAAGAGACCTGAAGTAACCGAAATTTGGTTCTCCAAAAGAATACGATGGGCAGAACACGTAAACAAAAACGAAGTTGTAGAAAAAATGCAATAAAAAAGACACATGCTTAACACCAGGAAGGGTCAGTTGAAATTTCTAAGGTACATACTAAGGAAATAGGGCTCGGTAAATTGGAAACTCGCAGAATATATTGAAAGAAAGAGGATCAGAGTTAAAAAAAAAAGAAAAGAAAAGATAACTTAAGTTTTTTTTTTTTGAGAGGTAACAAAATACAAAATTGTTGCAAAGGACAAGAAATTGTGGAGAGCTATGTTCGACAATACGCTGAAAAAGACACGACACGTAGAAGATAGAATGTGAAGAAAAGTTCTATCTTCTATATTGTTTTTTGTTCTTATTAACGCTATGGCTTTCTTTACAAGCATAGTGTTACAGCCTTTTCACAGGTGTTGCTACTGTGGTTTCCGAAGCAAATAGGTTTTTTCGGTTTGGAATTGCTAGCTCCCTGCACAAAGCTTTCTGAATTTAGTTATGTTTTTCATAGACTGGTTGCAGACTCTCCGGTTATTAACCCATAACTAGTGGGAGAAGAGAAGAATTCCTATCTTTACAAAGGTATATTTGCGAAAGTCAACGCAATAGAAACGGCCGTAATATGGTCTTGGTACAATCCAACTTTCTGATAGGATAACAGCGACGTTACCTGACTAGCCTATGTCAAGATTCTAGGAAAATTAACAAAACCTTCCACATTTTCGTTGAAACTTTCGCTTCAACAGTTCCAACAATTTCAAGACATCGAACAATTTAATTCGGAATCTTTATTTATCTTTTTATGAAAAAAATGGCCTGAGGATATATAAGATAGTACTTGAATAATACTTAACATAATTATTCTTTTTTTTAATAAAATCTTTTTTTATGTGTCGTTTTCTTTCCCGAAGCGAGCGTCTATGTCTCTCCAAAACTTTCTATCCCATGTCGAACTATACAATATATATATAGCAATATTCTTCCGTACTCTTGGTATGACGATCAACTACATCCGGCAGCAAAGCCTCTGATCGAAAGATTAGAGGTTTTGAGGATTGTGGAACCACATTTTAATTGTTCGTATGTCCATCTTATCCGAGGTGGTAGTACCTGTTAGACCAGCTATAGACAAGAAGTTAATAGACAAAAAAAGACGCTATGAAAGTATAAAAAATATATAGTAAAAATAACAGCAAAACACTTTTTATATAAAATATTATCAAAATCGATATTCATAGTAAAATGAACAACAGTACATTTTATAGCAAAATGACCAACAATACATTTTAGCTGTATTTCATTTATACAATTGCGTTCAGAATATGTTTATTTGAAGTCATAAAAATGTCTTCAAAATATTTATATTGCATAATTAAATAACTCATGAATGTGATCATATGCCGCTAAACAAAATGAAACAATCAACTGTTATTCCATGTCTTTGTTCTGCTATCGGTTAAATAAATATTCCATAGATGGGCTACTGGATATTTTCCTCTGTATTTCTTTTATTTAGTATGCACTGTGAGTAGGGAATTATCTAAGCATTCTTTCCAAATTAAGCACCTGGGTAATTTCAAATGTTTCTTTCTGATTCAAAGTATAAATGCCCCTCTTTTTAGGATTTTAACAACCTTCTGTAAAATAACATCTTCACTGTGTACTCTCCCGCAGCTATGGGTAAATAGCAGGACAGGCCTGGTTCTATAGACTTGGCTGGCAAATGCTCTATCTCAGAAAGAAATGGCAACCTCCTGCCGAAAAAAATCTGCCTCGTCAATCATGTATCGAAAGATAAATATTCGTCTAAGCATGTATCACACATGGCACATAACTGACTGACTCCGATTCTAACAATATTTTTTTGTTTCTTAATTTTATGAGATTTTGGAAGGCATCATTTGCAATTCTGCAAATTTTATACTTCTTAGAAACGTATGCGCTTGCTTGATTCTAACGTTTCCAATTCGCAGTTACCATCTTGGACTGCCTTATTGCTCTTTAACAATTGATTCTAAATTCTTTCTTAACACTTTCCTTCACGAGATTCTGTAGCAGGTTACTACCGGTTTCTTTCTGCGTTTGCCATCAATATGATATTGTTGAGATTGTAATAAATGCGAAAAGTTTTTGCATCAAGCTAATGTGTATAAATTTTTTTCCGTGTATGAGTAATGGTAGCGAGGTTAGTCCATTTGTCCATTAATTCTCGTAGAGGGTTCGATCCTCACACGCTGGCCCAGACACAATCCCACATTAAATCACACATGAGATATTGACGTGTCGAAAAAAATCAACCAACCAACATGTGTATATGCATAAGTGCGTGTGTAATTGATTTCGCAAATTCCTATAAATTGCGCTGAATCTCATTCTAGAAGTTCAGAAGACAAACAACACAGAAAATGGCTAACACATTTCTTACAAATCTATCATGACTCATAGTCACATGGGCCTGTATACTTCCAGTCGCCGCGTACATTGGTCCCAATTTTCCCATTTCTCCCAAACCTGCTATCTCCCTGTTTCGCGCGCAAACACACACACACACACACACATGTACATTTACAGACCACATATTTTGAGAATGACTCTCTTCCCTACTATGGAACACATCCTACTCTGAACACCACACTTTTCTTATTCAAAGTGATTTTAACAAAATCTCTAAAATAAACATAAACCCATGCAATAAATCTCTTCTCTCCCTCTTTTTGTATATATATATATATATATATATATATATATATATATATATATATATATATATATATATATATGTATGTGTGTGCGTGTGTATAAACATATATATATATATATATATATATATATATATATATATATATGTGTGTGTGTGTGTGTGTGTGTGTCTGTGTATATATGTGTGTGTGTGTAGTAAGATAATGAAGGGCTTATATATATATATATGTATGTATGTGTGTGCGTGTGTATAAACATATATATATATGTGTGTGCGTGTGTAGTAAGTTAATGAAGGGCTTATATATATATATATATATATATATATATATATATATATATATATATATATATATATATGTCTGTGTGTGTGTACGTGATTGTAAATATATACAAGAAGGAGCAATTGCACCAACACAACAAGAAAAAAGACCGATGCCATTACGTAATAATAATAATCTTAATAATAATAATAATAATCTTATAATCTTAATAGCGACTTGTATACAAGACAGTGAAGCACTTTGTCCGGATATTTACTTAACACAAGTGTTTGTCCACAACAGACCGTAACTCTAATCAAACATTGCGAAACATACAAATAAATTCGCATATATCTTTCTTTGTATATCAATGTTTGTTCGATGTATTCACCAAGTTCGACCAAGTCAAACATTATAATCTCTCCCAGTGAGGGACATCAATATTCTCTACCGTGATATTGGTTAACAAATGTAAAATAAAATATGAGTAAAATTTAAATACATTACGCAAGAATTAACCTTCAGATACCAACAACTTAATTTTTTCTGGTTCACGGAAGATATTCACGAATTATCCTTCATTTCTCTCTTATGTGCCGTCTCCCTTCAGAAAGTAGTTAATGCCCTCCACATTTTCCTCTCCATAGTAGCTCATAATAATTTTTTTTCTTTTAATGTTATTTCTCCCAAACCCTGTTCTACCAAACATTTACTCAAGATTATCACGTTTCCAAACCCTCCTTCCTAATAAGGTGGCCTAGAATCCGCTTCTTCCTGAGGTGAATTATAAGTTTCGTTTTTGTTTCAATTTTCTCCAAAACCTCGTTGTTCTTCGGTCCATGGTATCCTCAGCATTTTCTTTAGAATCACTTTTCAGTTGCTTCATGTCTTTTCTTCATCTTTGAGGAGATTGAACTACTTTCATTGACAGGTATTACGTAACATTTTAGTATATTTTTCTTTCTTCGTAACGAAGATTTTCTGTAACTTAATACTCTGCTTAACTTTTAGAATGCATCTTTGGTAATCCCATTAGGTCTTATTTAATCATACATTAATAATGGAGGGTACTTTCACAGAATTCGCACTGTAACCTTTTTTATTTAAAATATAGATATAACATTTAGTTCTTAATTATCTTGGTATATATACTTGAGTGTTCTTTTCTGCTTTTAGATGTTAAATTGGAATGGAAAATTAAAAAAAATTGAATAAAAATGCAAATATTACAAAAATTATTTTCTAAGTTTCAAAAGTTCAAATATTAAAAAAAAAAAACTATCATTTTATTTCCTTTAAACAGATAGAATTGCTTGTACTTCACTAGTATATTATGACTGAAACCAGAAATCCTTGTACTGAATTCTCATAGAAAGCTGCTTAACTAATCATGAAAATTTGCTTTAACACTTGCTAAATATTAAGGGACATTTTTTTTTGGGGGGGGGATCAAAAACACTGGGTACGAACGCGGACTTTAATTAAAAAAAAAACTATCTAAATAATACAGTGTCTAATTCGTTCAGAGCTTCTGGGCATATCACATTGAAACACCGGTTCGCGTACGATCACCGGAGTTAAGTATTAGGTTGGTGCAAAAATAATTACGTAATAATGTCGTTTTTTTGACGTATTTTTAACGTCAAAAAACGACATAACATATCTAGATTTATATAACATTTATATCTAGATAGGTGACCACGCGTCAAACTTGTATGTGCCGATGGTGTAATGGATAACGGCTGGCATTTGGAAATCGGAGAGTCGAGTTCGAAATAGAGTAGTGTTCATTGTATTCAATTCCGCGCAAATACCTGTGTAGAAGACAAAAACCCTGCTATTCTCCCCACAGGTATGGGTTAATTAGTATGACTTTTATCAGTAAATCATTATTATGACAAATCTTACAATCCAAACATATTTTCTGGCTTTGAATACCATGTAAAAGGTTGATAATCCGTAAAAAAACAAATCATACAATCAAGACGCTGGTATTATAACAAAGTAACCACAATTTCCTGACCTTTGTAGCTTTTACCAAATGTTTTCTTTTTGCTATATCTCCCTATTCGACCAAATATCTGCACAAGTGTGTTAGGTAGGTTAAGCGCTGTTTCCCTCTCTTCCTCTTGCCTCCAATATGTTACATGTGTGTTACATTTTTTACGCCTATTTCCGGATTATGCCCCCTATAAATTTCAACGGTTGCTTTCTGATGCTAAGTAAAAGTGTTCGTTTTGTTTTCCTTAAAACTGTGTCGGTGGTCACAGGTCAGCCGATATTATTCTCAGCATCCTTCTGTAGAATCACATTTCTCTACTTAATCTGTGAGGACCTTGTCCAGCTTTCCTTGCTATAAAAAAAGATCTGATATTATACAACAATTGCTTACTCTTTTCTTTGTTTCTGATGCTATTTTCTTCATTTTTTATTAGTTTGCTACTCTTTTGAAAGACATATATCGCTATCCCAATGCTTCTTCGGATTTCGTTGTCGCAACTTCCGTCCTCTGTAAAAACACTTCACAGTAATCCATCAATTAATTTCGAAAATCCAGTATCATACATATCGAGAAAATTTCAACAATATAATAGAAAATATATTATATTAAAATGGTTGATTAAACTCTATTTCCCATGAAACACAAGGGCGTTGGTCACGGCTTTTGACGGCTTCCTGTCTCTTGCAACATTTAATTCTTTTCCATACATTTTTCTCCCCGATTTTTATCTATTACTATTTTAATTTGTACAATCCCGCTTTTATGATGGTACGTGAGTTAAATGCACAATTCTCTTTTTTCGCATTATCTGTCCGATACAATAGAATTGATTTTCCTCGAACCTTGAAACCTTTCAGCATGTGCTCTTTGTAACCTTGAAAACTTTGAGAATAATTGTTCTTTCTAACCATGAAACTTTTGAGGCCAAGAGACCTCCTAACCTTGAAACCTTTGAGGGTAATGTCTTTCTAACTTTGAAACATTTGAGGATACCTTTTCTTTCTAATCTTGCACCCTTTCAGGAGACGTGTTCTTTCTAACCTTGAAACATTTCAGAATAAGTGTTCTTACTAACCCTGAGGTCTTTGAGGATACGTGTTCTTGATAACTTTAAAACCTTTGAGGATAAGTGTAGTTTCTAACCTTGAAACCTTTGTGAATAAGGGTTCTTCTAAGCTTCAAACCTTTGAGGATATGTGTCTTTCTAATATTGAATCCTTTGAAGATAAGTGTTCTTTCTAATCCTAAAACCATTGAGGATAAGTATTCTTTCTAATCCTGAAAACTTTGGGAATAAGTGTTTTCCTGCATTCTTTCTAACCTTGAAATCTTTGAGGATACACGTCTTGCTAACCTTAAAACCTTTGAGCTTAATTGTGCTCCTAATCTTGAAACGTTTGAGGATAAATGTCGTCCTACCCTTGAAAACACAGATAATTGTTCTTTCTGGTCTTGAAACCTTTGATGATAAGTGTTCTCCTTAAAATTGAAACCTTTGAGGATAAGTGTTCTTTGTAACCTTAAAATCTTTGAGGATATGTGTTCTTCTTCTACCTTGAAACCTTTTAGGATAGTTGTTCTTTCTAAACTTGAAACATTTGATGATAAATGTTCTCTGTAATAAGGAAACCTTTGAGGACAGCTGTTCTTTCTTACCTTGAAACATTTGAGGATTAGTGCTCTTGAAATTTTTGAGCTAATGTGTGCTCGTAAGCTTGAAACTTTTCAGGATAAGTGCTGTTCTAACCTTGAAACCTTTGAAGATAGCTGTTCTTTCTAGCCGTGAAACGTTTGAGGATAACTGTTCTTTCTTGCTTTGAAACTTTTGAGGATAGTCGTTCTTTCTAAACTTGAAACCTTTGAGGATAAGTGTTCTTTCTAGCCTTGAAACCTTTGAGGATAATTGTTCTTTCTAACCTTGAAAATTTTGAGAATATGTTTTCTTACTAAATTTGAAGGCTTTCGGGATAATTGTTCTTTCTAAACTTGATATCTTTTAAGATAAGTCTTGTTTCTAAACTTGAAACTTCCTCGCTGGTACCATGTTCCGCCCATCGTATTCGTAGCAAGCATCCTTCTCTAGCAACACATCTCGCTTGCCTTTAGTCTCTTCATCGTCTGTGAGGAAAGTATCAATCATTCAATGTCATATGGCAGATAGATATGACATTCTTTCCTTCTATGTGCCGTAACCTTTCAGCACGTAGGCGATCATGACTCTCAACCTCCCTCTATCTCTTGAAGCTCTCAACATCTCCCTTCCCTCTGCTACCTCACCCAGACCACGATCTGTCTTGTCTACTGTTTTCCCTTGACTCTCTGTCCGTCTATTCGACCCGTGCGTATCATATTATCCAGGCCCTCCTTGCTCATTATGTGTCTAGATTGGAAGAACTAAGATTGCTTGATCGGGGAATCCGTCTCTCAAGAATGTGTGTCATAACATCAGTTATCGGAAAGAAGCTGTCTAGATAGAACATTTTCTTTATTAGTGAAATACGAAGTCAATTAGAATTAGTCTACTCAGTGTATGTGGCAGGGTGGGTTCTGTATATAAAAGTCTGGATTGCTGAAGCTGAGAAATTTAGTTCGCTTTAACATACGCCAAGAAGAAGGTGAATAGCCGAGCGAGAGGCGAGCAACGTTTCGTCTACGGGATACGTGTTTAAGCATAGAAAATAATTTATTACCTACAAGGCTGGGTAAATGATTTTGGTCTCTGTCAAGGAAGGATAGTGAGCATTGAGCATCCTCAGCTCAGATATGGTAGCAATAGTCCATTTTGGTCTGATGTGGTTCCTGTAATATCAGAGAGTTATACGGAATTGTGTAGCTTCTGAAAATTCAAAGAACCGACCATTTTCCTAGAATCTTTAGCAATTGATCGTAAATACAAGTTCCACTTGAGATCTGGATTGAGGCTTAAGGAATAAGGCCACCTTTAAATCTTAAAATTTACCTCCACGGAGATAGGAGCCTCTAATGCCACAATGACAAAAAGATAACCTTAAATTCTGTGGTGTAGCGGCACTGGTAAGTAGGCTAGTATGCTTGCGTCATGGATCTCTGTAAGCTAACAACCACCTCAGTATAATAACTACCGATGTAAATATTTCTATTTGAAAAAATTCATATTATAATATTTTACTACAATTACAAATGTAATAAATTACTCATTGATTTCGCATTAAAATGTAGTATTCAAGAGACGATCACACAACAAATTGCAAAAATCCCATTGAATAAAACGCCAAAGTAACAGGTAACGTAACTGTCTATATTTCTGAGTAGTATTATGTACACTATTTACATTATTCGGACTAAGGCCGGAGCGTTCAACGGCCGAAACGTTGTAATAAATATGGCGACAAAGATGAAGACAATAGTCCGAATAATATAAATAGTGAACACGTAACGTAAATCTTTCGTTCTTGCTTTGTAGAGCTATTGTTGTACTAACACCAATCGTTATCTTTCAAAATAGTGTTAAATAACAACATTAAGGATAACATACAATCTATATTTCTAATTAAAATTCATTATAACTGTGGTGTTAAATACATTTTTTCAATAACATACATTATACGGTATTTTGTTTGCATTGTTAAACAAGAAAATACTGAAGATGCCATAAAATCTTTATTCTCATTAAAGATATTGTGAGACCGGAAACTACCTACACAATAGACTCTTCCAGGCCTATATTAAGTAGGCGACATAGCACTCTACAGAGAGAGACAGTGAGAGTCTAGTACGATTACCAGTGTTGGACACTAACTTATAGTAAGCTCTGCTTACACTATCTCTGTAAACTTTTGCCAATATATCTTTCTTACATCTAATTCCTGTTCCGTGTTTTACTTCTGTGGGCCCAACTTTGGCACCCACATGAAAAGATTACGCAACTTTTGTTTTTATTCGTACGAGCCGTAAGAATAAAATCATCATTTCTATTTTCATAAAGGTTAATGATAATACTTTATATTATTTTATTTGTTTTCATTTCATAACGATAAAGCTAAAAAAAACAACATTTGTAATAATATCAACTTTATTTTATACACGTAGGAACTATTATGGTAGCCCTGACTGCTAGTGGCGGAAGAAGCCAGCCTACGCACGGTAGGCTGGCCTACGTTTTTGGTCGCCTACGGACATCAGATAAAATCACGAAAATTAATTTTGGGTTTCATCTTATCTATAGGTCGCTTTATACTTGAAAATATACGGTAGTCACAATATATGTTCCAGGCGAAGAGACAAATTGAAAGTAGAACTGTTCATCAGGACTGCGGCAAAATCATGATCTCCTCTACGATCAGTAAAGTTTACTACCATGGATTTTTGTAAATATTGAGCGTTAAAAAACAGTTCCATCCTATTGGGCTATGCAAGGTCAAAGGGTACATATGATATGAGGATCTGGTCGTCTATATTTTTGTTGGGTGCACCCATAACTATGTTATCGTCTTCATATATATTTGCTCATATTATTAGGAAGACCGATAATGTATATTAAAAGAAAGAGGTAGGAATGATAACAGAGCATTAGATGACGCGAACATGGTGTTCGCATGCGTTTCAGAGGCTTGGCCATTACGAACGTACTTCATTGACTTACCCGATAGAAGTGACTTGATAAACGAGAATACACTCCCATAAAAATTATAACTGTAGAGTTTGTGAAAGAAACCACTATGCTATGCGTTATCAAAAAACAATTGATATATGTATGGCGGTCACTCACGTCATATACGTTCATGTGTTTCTATGTATAGGATTTTGAATTTAATGAACTTTTAATACATTTTCATAACAAATTATTTTCGCTTTTAAGAAAAATCTACATTTTCATATCGCATTATTTACACATGACTTAAGCATATAAAAGATAATTAGAACAATATTAGATATCAATTATGGTGTGCTCGTGAGATAATTAGAAATCGGATTTGACGCAGAAATGATCATTTCATTAATGATGAAAAAGCAATGGTCCCGAATTACGTTCCATTCTGCAGAAAAAAAAAGATATATTTAAAGGGGGTTTCTTACACTTTTTTCATATGATACCGCGTTGGAATTGTCTTTCAGGGTCTGTGTGTGCTTTAAATATTTGCAGACAGTAACTGGAGACTGTTATCTCGACAATCCAACTGACGAGTTGGAGGCTAATTATCACTGACAAAAGGGAGACTATATCTATCTGACTGAAAGAGAATGACGAAATTCTCTCAGACAAAGATACATCAACAGCTGACTCCACTCATCTGGCTAGCGAATTTGTCGTAGTCTCACACGTTATATCTGAAAGACTGACATAGATGGGTACGACGATAAATTACATCCGCGTCTTGGGTAAGACGATAAACTACGTCCAACAGAAAGGCATTTGATCAGGAGGCTTTAAGGAGCGTGGAACCAACTCTTAATTGCTGGTGTTCCCAGGTTCACCCTTACCCGGGGAGGTAGCATCAGTTAGGGTCCCAGCTATGGGAAAATAGTTATTACCAGAAGTAATTTTTTGAAGAAAATCTACTACCAGCAATACGTCTTTGAAAAAAATATTACCAGTAATACATTTTTTTTAAATATTACCAGCTATACATTTTTGAGGAAAAAATATTACCAGAAATATATTTTTGACAAAAGCAAAAATATTACCAGGAAAAAAAAAAGTTGTCTGCTTTAAGTGACCCATTGAGGTTGATATACCGTAAAACAAAACAAAACAAACTAAAACCGAAAGACTGAACTTATCAAAATCAAAAAGGTATAAAAATTTAAATATCTGTGAAGTTTTTAAAAAAAAAAAAAAAACAGAGGACGGAGAAAGTGACACTGAGATCCGAAGGTGCACTGGGATAGTTAAAAGCTAAGCAGAGTATTAAGAAACGGAAAAAAAACCTTCGCTACAAACGTTGAAAAAGTTACTGAAATGCTACGTGATATCTGTCTTCCTATATGGCAGTGAAATCTGACCAATCTCCTCAAAGATGCAACAGAAATGTTGTTATATATAAGGATGCTGAGGATACCATTGTATTATTAATATTATAGTCATCTTTAGGTGTTTCATTCCTGTGTTTGGAAACAAAACCGTGCAAATGACTATAATAACAATAATAATAATAATAATAACAATAATAATAATAATAATAACAATAATAATAATGCAAAAGTAACATTCAAGAAAGGTAGAATTACAGAAACACCCTCAATAGATTTAGATTTTGTCACAAAGATTAGGGAATTGGAGCATGAAGAAGCTTATAAGTACCTAGGAATTAGCGAAGGAGATGGCATACAACGCCCCCAAATGAAAGAAAAAATAAGAAAAGAGTACTACAGGCGTGTAAGTCTGATACTAAATACTGAACTAAACTCAAAAAATAGAATATCAGCTATAAACACATTGGCTGTCCCAGTGGTGCATTACAGCTTTAATGTCCTTAACTGGACCATAGCTGAAATTAAGCGAATGGAAGCCAAAACGAGAAAGCTTCTCACTTGCTATCGCATGCATCATCCCAAAGCTGATGTTGATCGTCTGTATGTGCCCAGATCCGAAGGAGGCAGAGGATTAGTTCAACTAGAACTGTCCTACAAAACTACAACAATTGGCCTCCAAAGATACTTGGAAACTACAGAAGACTGGATGATGGTATGCGTCAAGGAACATGAAAGTAGTAAGCGTCTTTACTCCGTAATGAAAGAAGCCAAAAAATTCAAACTGGAGCTTCAAATGGGCGTAGAGATGCAACTACAGTACAATACACCGGCTGAAACTGCAAAATACTTGAAAAAGACAATAAAGACGAATGCAACCGACCAGATACAGAAGCGATGGCAAGATAAACCGCTTCATGGCCAATACTCTGCCCGTATCAAACAAGCTGATGTAGACAAAACCCGTACCCATCAGTGGCTACGCAGTGCAGGGTTGAAAGCGGAAACTGAAGGTCTTATCCTTGCTGCGCAGGGCCAATTCTTGCTAACTAAGAATTATCAAGCACATATACTAAAATATTGTGTCAGCCCAAAATGCAGATTCTGTGATAAATATCCAGAAACGATTGATCATCTTGTATCAGGTTGCACGATGTTGGCACCCACTGAATATAAAACCCAACATGACAGAGTGGGCCAATATCTGCACTGGAAAATCTGCAACTTCTACGGGAAGGAAACTGAAAGAAACTGGTACCAACACCATCCAGACCCGGTTACGGAGATAGGACCTGTTACAATTCTATGGGACTACACAATTCACACTGACAGAACAATCAAGGCCAACCGCCCAGATATTGTTATTAAAGACCACAAACAAAAACGGTGCCTCCTTATTGATATGGCAGTCCCTGCTGACTGCAATGTATCTTTGAGGATATTCAAAAAGCTGTCAAAATAAAAGGACCTTGAAATAGAGGTCTCGAAAATGTGGCATATGGGAACATCAACAATCCCTGTTGTAGTTGGAGCCCTAGGACTGGTTGGAAAAGATTGCAGTAGACTAATTGCAGGGATTCCTGGAAGCCCATGCCTCAAGGAAATACAAAAAAATGTTCTGAAAAGTACAGCCCACACTTTACGAAGGGCTCTATCTATGTAATTTTTTTTTCTTTTTTTTGTCAGTGAAAAGTGTCATGATCCCATTTCTAACCTTAGGTCCCTGGGTGGGACCCGGAAAGAAATGTGTAAACGCCAGAAAGCAAAGAAAATAAAAATAATAATAATAATAATAAATCAAAGCCAACCGCCCAGATATTTTTATTAAAGACCACAAACAAAAAAGTGCCTCCTTATTGATATGGCAGGCCCTGCTGACTGCAATGTATCCTTGAAGATCTTCAAAAAGCTGTCAAAATACAAGGACTTTGAAATCGAAATCTCAAAAATGTGGCACATGGGAACATCAAGAATCTCTGTTGTAGTTAGAGCCCCAGAATTGGTTGGAAAAGATTCCAGTAGACTAATTGAAGGGATTCCTGGAAATCCCTACCTCAAGGAGATACAAAAAATTGTTCTGACAAGTACAGCCCACACTTTACGAAGGACTTTATCTATATATATATTTTTTTTTTTTTTTTTTTGTCAGTGGAAAGTGTCATGATGCCATTTCTAACCTTAGGTCCCTGGGCGGGACCCGGAAAGAAATGTGTAAACGCCACAAATCAAAGAAAATAATAATAATAATAATAATAATAATAATAATAATAATAATAATAATAACTTAATGGGACCAAAAAAATAAAAGCTATCAACATATTAACTATACCCGTAGTAACATACAGCTTCAACATTATTAAACAGAAGATAAATCACATTAAATATGGACACCAAAACCCCCAAAAAATACTTATACAAATGAGGATACACCACCCGAAATTATTTTGCAGGCACCTTGATAGGCTGTACGTACCAAAACTTTTAGGGGGTCGAGGTCTAATCCAACTTGAACTAACTCTAAAAACTACAACAATCGGACTGGAATCATACCTCACAAAAACCAATGACCCTCTCCTCCAAAAAGTAAAACACCAAATCCGTTCCATCAACAAAGAAGCTGCACTCTTCAAGAAACAGTTTAATTTACCTGAAATCCTACCAACAACAAAAAAAACGAAGCGAATACCATCTACGCCAAACGCATAAAACAGAAAGCAAAACAACTTGGCCTTACAAAAAAATAAAGAAAAAGAAAACTGGGAAAACCTAAGAAAAACGAAAGAAGTATATATGAACCTACAGAAAACACATCAGTGGCTGAAAAGCACCGGGTTGTAAACTGTAAGAGAAGACCTAATTACTGCAGCTCAGGACCAAAGCCTCGCAAACAGATCCTATCATTGTCACACAATCAAGGATGGAACTAACCCAAAATGCAAGATCAGCGGAAAATATGATGAAACAGCCAACCATATTATCTCAGGATGTCTGGAACTAGCAAAAAATGAATATACCCAGTACCATAATAAGTTAGCGACATATGTGCACTCGATTATATGCAAGAAGCACACAATCTAATCCACTGAGAGATTGCGTGAGCAATAACCAGACACAGTTACCCAAAATAACGATGTAACTACCCTCCTGAACATCCCTATTCAAACTGAGAAGGAAATAAAAGCAAACAAACCTGATATTGTCATAAAAGACAAGAAATTCAGGAAGTGTATGCTTATTGACATAGCAGTAGCATTTGAGAGAAACATCCTCATGAAAATTATCGAAAAATTGTCCAAACACAAGGACCTGGAGATCGAGATTATCAGGATTGGGGGTGGATGAAGACTGAGACTGTATCAACAGTAATCGGATTTCTCGGAATCCTGAGAAAAGGAATGGACAATTTTCCTAACAGTGTCCAAGGTAATACTGCATATCAACATAAAAGTTACGCAGAAGATACCCCCTACTAGGAACATTCCATTGTGCTATTAATTAAATAACATTTCTCCTATAAGTCATATGGACTATAGTTTAGACCCGGTTATACAGGATACAAAGCTGGAAACATAACATGCACAAATGATAATAATAATAATAATAATAATAATAATAATAATAATAATAATAATAATAACAATACTAATAACAACAACAACAACAACAATAATAATAATAATAATAATAATAAAAATAATAATAATAATAATAATAATAATAATGGAGGCATGAAATAATAATAATACGATATATTTTAAAAATAAATATATTGTGATTTCATAAAGAGGAGTGTTTCTTTTTTACGCTAGGGTTCACCCTGTACAAAGCCGGGCGGCCACTCAAGCTAGAGGGTCCGTTAAGGAGTAGTTAATAAGGATAGGAGGGGAGAATAATGGTTAACTCTAGACTTGAACACGTTGATAATGTAGTGATCGTTGAAGCATCCTCTTGGGAGTCTGTTCCACAGAGCAGTGATCGCGAAGCTGAAATGAATTTACCGTTCGAATATGCAGGAAATGTGAGTGCTACTATGCAAGTGGCATGGCGGGTTTTAGCAGTGAAAGTTAGACTTGGCGGAACCAAAGTATGTAGTTCTCCAGAGCACTTTCCATGGAAGTAGCAACAGAGCAGGGATAGAATCGCCACACCCCGCCTGAGGGAGAGGTTGATGGGTGGAAAATAATTCTTCACCCACAGGCACACTGAGACGCTTAGGAACACTATCAAAACTGGAAAGTTAGGACAGGTAAGGTCCCACCCTAACATGACTCCATTTTTGGTCTGATCTGGCTCTTGTAAAGGTAGAATGCTGTATTCAAGTATTGCACAAGCCCTCTCAGTATTCAAGAACTGAGACAATGTATTTTTTATTCGGTTTGCTAATTATTCATCTCAGAAAAATGTTTGTAAAAATCTATACCAAAATATTAGTGAGTATTTATTGTATATAATATTGGAATAATTCTGTTGAAGAATTTTATTCAAAAGTCTAAACGCGAGTGCTGACAGGGACAGCCTTCCGCTCTGTGCGAGATGGACAGAGGCTGGCAGTCGAGATAGAAGGAAGCGATTACACAGTCATCCTTATCGCTATCCTGAGCAAGCGCGCTTTTACTTTAAAGTCGACTTGTCAGGTTATCTTTTCTGCAGGAGAGAAACTGATGTGTCTTATCTCGGGAATGGAAAAAGGTTTACTGGCAATATGACTGCTTTCATTACAGACAAAGTTTTTCTACTATCCTTCAGCATTCGTATAATCTCATCATCTATAAACTCCAGATTCTCTCCGTTCATCTCAGTAAAGTTTTATCGGGGAAAATATCTGTGTGTGTGATTGTGCGAGCGTTTGCGTGCTTATGTGTATCATAACCAAAGCAAATCAGGAGGACGGCTGAATGATTTTTACTTACAGTAATATTAACTCTATACAAGGCCCAAGAGACACTCGAGATAGAGTGTTACAGAGTAAGAAATATAAAGCACAGTTCATTTGTTTGTTTGCTTGTATTACGGCTTATCAAGCCTATTTAAAGCATTTTTTATTTTAATCATTTTTTGAGATAACAATGATCTGCCATAGAAGTCCTGCTGCTTAACCCGTAGTTAGAGGGAGAAGCGGTAGATGTATACCTTTTTCGAGTGTATTTGTGCGTGAGTAAATATAACGAAACGGGGCAGAGTTGTATATTTCGAGATTCAGGAAGATATGTGTTCAAAACGACTACTCCATACGTGTTTGATAAGGAAGTCACATTAGATCTAATAACGGCTTTACTGACTAGTGAGCACTGATCCGATCAGTCTAAATCAATTCAGATCTAATAACGGCTTTACTGACTAGTGAGCACTGATCCGAGCAGTCTAAATCACTTCTGATCCAATAACGGTTTTACAGACTAGTTAGTACTGATCCGAACGGTCTAAGTCACTTCAGATCTAATAACGGTTTTACTGACTAGCGAGTACTGATCCGAGCAGTCTAAATCACTTCTGATCCAATAACGGTTTACAGACTAGTTAGTACTGATCCGAACGGTCTAAGTCACTTCAGATCTAATAACGGTTTTACTGACTAGCGAGATCTAATCGGAACGGTGTAAGTCACGTCAGATCTAATAACGGTTTTAATTACTAGTGAGCACTGATCCTAGTGGTCTAAGTCACGTCTGATCTAATAACGGTTTTACTGACTAGCGAGTACTGATCCAAGCGCTGTAAATCACGTCAGATCTAATAAGGATTGTACTGACTAGCGAGCACTGATCCGTACGGTCTAAGTTACTCCAGATCTAATAATGATTTTACTGACTAGCGAGCACTGATCCGAGTGGTCTAAGTCACGTTTGATCTAATAACGGTTTTTGCTGACTAGCGAGCACTGATCCGAGTGGTCTAAGTCACGTCTGATCTAATAACGGTTTTACTGACTAGCGAGTACTGATCCAAACGCTGTCAGTTACGTCAGATCTGATAACGATTTACTGACTAGCGAGCACTGATCCGTACGGTCTAAGTTACTCCAGATCTAATAACGGTTTTACTGACTAGCGAGCACTGATCCGAGTGGTCTAAGTCACGTTTGATCTAATAACGGTTTTTGCTGACTAGCGAGCACTGATCCGAGTGGTCTAAGTCACGTCTGATCTAATAACGGTTTTACTGACTAGCGAGTACTGATTCAAGCGCTGTAAATCACGTCAGATCTAATAAGGATTGTACTGACTAGCGAGCACTGATCCGTACGGTCTAAGTTACTCCAGATCTAATAATGATTTTACTGACTAGCGAGCACTGATCCGAGTGGTCTAAGTCACGTTTGATCTAATAACGGTTTTTGCTGACTAGCGAGCACTGATCCGAGTGGTCTAAGTCACGTCTGATCTAATAACGGTTTTACTGACTAGCGAGTACTGATCCAAACGCTGTCAGTTACGTCAGATCTGATAACGATTTACTGACTAGCGAGCACTGATCCGTACGGTCTAAGTTACTCCAGATCTAATAACGGTTTTACTGACTAGCGACCACTGATCCGAGTGGTCTAAGTCACGTCTGATCTAATAACGGTTTTACTGACTAGCGAGTACTGATTCGAGCCGTCTAATTCACGTCAGATATAATAACGGTTTTACTGACTAGCATAGACTGATCCGAGGTTTCCTAAGTAACGTCAAATCTAATAACGATTTTAATGACTGGCGAGCACTGTTCTGGAAAAAAAACTATCAATTTTACATATTTTTTAACTTCTTCCACTAAAGCAGATTGTGTATCAGAGATTTTGTACAAATGCAAAATGTACAACACCTACCTTTATTTTTTAAATATACATTTTCTGGTGAAGAATAAAAAGAATACCATTTCCTTCACCGTAATGTTAGAATTGAGTTATAGGGGAATCATCATATTAATCCAAGACTAATTCTTCCTTCATTCAACAACAGGGATTCTGAAGAGGAGGTTTTGATGAGCGTGGAAGCACTTCTTATTTGCTGTTGTTCCTAGTCCATCTGGACCCCTGTTAGGGACGCAGCTATGGGCAAATATTGAACCCGCAAACTTTGGACAAAACATAAATGTATATAAATACACTAGAAAGAATTACCAGCAATAAATTTCATGGTAAATTGAAAAATTACAAGTAATACATTATTGGAATAAAAATATTTGCAGCAATACATTACTGGAATAAAATAAGTATTAGCTGCAATACATTATTGGAATAAAAAATATTAGCTAAAATAGTTTATTGGAATCAAAATTTAGTAATAATACATTATTACAATAAAAATATTAGCTGAAATACATTATTGAAATAAAATATATTAACAGTAATACATTATTGGAATAAAAATTATTAGCTGCAATACAATTTTTAGAATAAAAATATTAGCATCAATAGTTTGATGGAATAAAAATTTTACATTAATACAATAAAAAAAGTATTAGCTGCAATACATTTTGGGAATAACATTTCTTAGTAGCAATATATTATTGAAATAAAGATATCGCTGGATCTACCTCTACGCTACCTGCTGTAAACAAATGCTTCCTCAGATCAACAGTTAAAAATCGAATAAAAACAGTAGTGCTTAACAAGTACCGTATTTTTTCGATCCTCGTAGAAACGGCGCTTGAGAAACACTAACAAAGGACTGTACCAATTAGAAGAAACCATATCACGTGAGGACTACTAACAACAGCAACGACTAAAACGCATAGCACATGAAACTCAAAGAGAAAATAATGGTATAATCAGGATGCTGACATTACTTCAAAGTTTAGGAAGCAAGACTCTAAAGACTAATTATAGTTACTGAACTTGGGGAACCTTTTTCTTGAAAATTGTTTTAAGACAAAGATTATATAATATAAATTTCAACCGAATGTAGCACTGGCTGATCGGTCAATAAATGCCTAATATAACTAAAAGGCTAATATTACTATTATCATTAGAAATTAGGATAACAGATACTACACTTTGATCCCAGTTCGATGACCAGGTAGTGAATGAAAAAATTAGGTCGAGTAATACTGGCTGCTCGGTCAGTGAATGCCGAATGTTTCCTAAGAAGGAAACGGCTAATATTACCATTGCCATTGGAAGATTGTGTTAGATTCATTTACACTTGAATCTATAGCTTAATAATAATCGGGCTTATAATTATCTCTGCATGGCTTCAGTAGGAAGCTGGCCGTTTTTTGGGGTGTCCAACCCTATGTATAGAATTGCAGTGAGCATATTCTCATCCCCACCGACAGGTCAGTGAAAGGCACAGCAGTTTGAATGATCACTTATTAGAGCTATTGTCGAAAAAGGACCTTGTCAGTATGAGGGATATTTAGCTAAGGTGCACAATGTATCACATTAAAATATACACAAATATGCCATACGAATTATGAAGACATGTATGAAGTGAATTTACATTTTCCTTAAACCGTGTTCAGAGAAGGCAGTTTCCAAATCTGACCTTTTGAAACATTGAGTGCTCCAACAATAAAACCTTTTTGTTTCACTGGATCGTACAGGAGATGTGACGTAGCTATTATATATTAACGACAAATACGATAGCATTAGTCGTCACCTTATGTCCAAGCTATACGAACACCGAATGTTGGCGTTTATCGTTGCGTGGTTTTGATTTAAATTCTAGAGAACATGACAGGTAACGTCCATTATGAGTTACTAGGCACCGGACAAACCATCACTGAATACAAGAAATTTATTGCCAATAACACCAGCGTGTCAGTTATGTATGACATTATAAACGAATATGAAGAGAAATGGTGCCACCTTCTCTGAATAGGAAATACCTCAGTGAGCAGAACAAATCTAGTATGTGATGGGAATGTGGCCTCGTTCTCCATATTCACCAGATTTTCGGATAATCGTTTCTTTCGATTGCTTGGACATTTCATTCGTAGCAGAATACGGAGATATAAAAAAAATGGCGTCACTTCCGGATTCCTTTACATCCAAAACATCAGAATTTATCAGTGGCGAGGAAGTACAACACAACTTTATATGCTACTTGTTAAAATTACCAATGGTGTTGTTGATTAAAAAACCTAATATATATCTACGTACAACTTAACATATACAGTGATGACTTTCAATGACTGCTTGATTAGTAATGATCGAATTTGTCTTCCATAAAATTGAAATGTTAAACATTTATTCTCATCACTCTGATACAGCAATAGCTATTAATGTTTGTTCGATTCTCTTTAATGAACACAGAAGGGCGTGTTCTTTTAAATATCTGGCTTCGTAATTTCGCAATGATAATTAACCTCAGCTTTTATCTTTCTCCTTTGTTAGCTGCTTCTAATACAAACACGCGCTTCGCTTTATGGCGCCTTATACTAAGCCTATACAATATTTCCGGCCCGAAAAAGAAGACCTTTAAAATGGTACATATTGACACACAAGTACGTCACACATTGAAGATTTAAAGCTAACTTTGGGGTTGAACGGGAAGATAATTTAGCTATGAAGAAATAAGGAAATTTAATTAAACTTAAACTTACAAAGCAAATGTATCAAATCAAGAATGCAATCGGTGCGGTCGTTTTTTCGATTTTGTTTAAGACTTAAGATACCAATGGGGTGAAGGGTTCTCGGAGGACCCCAGAGTGACATTTTTAGTGATCCTGCTGTAACTATAAGAACTAACCTTTTTTTAATTATTTCTGTATATGTCTGGCATCAGGTAAAAAAATCATTAGACTTGTAAAATCCTTTCGACAAGACGCCAAAATAACATATTTGGGATCCTTACGCAACAAATTTGGATTATCAATTGTTGTTTGTTTTTTTTTGTTTTTTTTTACAGGTTTTGTAAAGTTGCAAAGTTTAAAAAATGTCCCGCCAACAAATCTTCGACCATGACATTGTTCAGCTTCTGGATGAATGCAATGTAATACGGATGATGTCTTGAGCGAATCTGATGCAGAATTTATTACACAGGGAGATGAGACTGAAACAGTCTTGGAGCCAATTCTGAAGAAAGTGACATTGCCAGCGAAAATTCTGATGAAGATTTCGA
>OZ010584.1:70465008-70505008 GCA_963932145.1 Acanthosepion lycidas
TAGCAACCCTTTTGAACCAGGGCAGGACTACCTCCTCAAGGCACTTGTTGTAGATATCCGTGTTGAATCTGAGGCCCTGTGAGAAGATGAATGGAGGCATAACGTTGCCATCACTAGTGATCATTCTAAACCCCCTCTGTAATCACCATTAGACCCATATACCTCTGTTCGAATCCTCTTTACTTACTTTAGATTGACACCCAAATACTCTGAAATGTCCGAATTGGAACTTACGGCACAAATGCTAATCACTACAGCAAGCCCTTTCCAAATTTCTGGTGGAGTTTACTCCGCCATTGTGTTCTTTTTTTCCCACAGTCGGTGCCCAACTGACCCTACTGTATTGTGCAGTCAACAAAATCAAAAACAAACAACTCGCATGGGCGAGATTAAAAATATGAAATGGCGACAATTTACCCATCGCACCCTCAATGTATGTTAACAACTATAATGACCAATATTAGTTCTTTCCTTTCCTAGATTGGAGAATGAGTCACTAAGTTGCTTACGGCCAGATCACGTTGAATCACGTACGATCACTGAAGTTAAACAAACTTAAGTGTGATCATTAGCTTGATGGGTGAACACTTTCGAATACTAGATAGGATATCTTGATGTTGTTATGGGTAATGGCTCGGAATGTTAATCGGAGAGCCGAGTTCCAATTCCAGTCTGAGAAAAGTATTAATCCACTTCTTCTCACCCACTAGCTATGGTTTAATTTACAAGACTTTTACTACTAAATGATTATTATTTCCCCCAAAAAATTCTTAGAATATAAAAATATTTTCTAGCTCTAAATAACCTGCAAAGTGCTGATAAGCCGTAGAAGATGAATATGACAGTCAATATCTCACAGACGCGCTGTCGACTCTCTCTGTCTTTTCTACAAATACTTTCATGGTAATTGCTCCGATGAGCTGCTTTCACTGGTTCCCAGACTTCATAAATTTAAGCGCCCTACGAGGCTGGCATCCCGCTCTCACCCTTGCACTGTAGAAACTTTTAAATGTAGCCGTCTCTTCTACTCTAATAGCTTTATACCTCGCACCACTCGTCTGTGGAAGACCCTTCCCAATTACTGTTTCCCTGAGAGCTATAATCTCCAACTATTCAAATGTAATGTCAATCGACCTTGCTCTATCCACTATCTCTCTCCTCATCCTTTCTTCTATCACTCCTATCTGCTCTTGCTCCAAATCTTCTGCAACCCCCTGCATCCTAGTGGCTTCACGCCTTGCTCGGGGCGTAATGATTAAAAAAAAATACCCCAAAGTTACCAACAATTTCAACATTTTTTTTCGCATGATTCATAATTTACATTTTGTGCATGGAAATTCTTTGTTATGTTTCTTTGGTAATTTCTCAAAAATAGGCTTTGGACATGCGCAACCATTATTAGGGTATTTGTCTTATTTAAGTTTGCACTCTCCAGCTCCTCATGTGTTTTGTGCTTATCTATATCTGAATCGTTTGAAGTGCATATTTGACATGTAAGTGTTTTTCTTCGCAGTTTTTTTTTTAATTGTTTAACTCTTATATTTTAGCTTCCCTTTAAATATTATATCTGCATTCATAGTTGTGTATTTTCATCGATTTCCTTCAGAGTGTTCTTCACATAAACGATAGAGCGACACTCCAACAAAGTGACGCCTGAGTACAAATATACCAAACCCAATATACCCAACATGACACCCAGATCGATAAAGATATACTAGGCACTTGCATCACTGCCATGTGTTTCGGATATAATGAGTGATTTTGATAAAAGTGGCGCATGACCTGCAGATGACCCTTGTTAGAAATATCTCCAGGTTGAGTAAAACAAAATTATTTAAGAAATATATTATTTTAATAATTATAAAATAGTGCTAGTAATAAATGGTATACTTAACGACACATGGAACACTGGATAAAGGCGTTGGTAGATCCAGTGTTTCTGGTTGATATGCCATAAAACAAAATAAAAACAAATCAATTACTTGCAAACTATTTCCATTATATTTATAAAATGAGCTAAGATCAATCATTGAGCAAGTGATGCTTGTGTGTCTTCGCAAGGGGCTTCCTTCTTTGAACATTGTGGACTGTCGATGCAGAATCACTGACAGAAAACTACCAATTAACAGACACAAGTTCACTTGAGGACTACCAACTATTAAAAGTAATCGCACATGTAACTGTAAGAGAGATTAATGGTTTATGAAAATGTTATCATTACACACTATTTGCAATCAAAGTTAGGAAGGAAGCAACAATAGAAGCAGCGATAACAGCAACTGGATTTGGAAAACCTATTTTACTGGCAAAATTGTTTTAAGAGAAACAATTTATAAATTTCAACCTGCGGAAGTACTAGCTACTCGCTCAATCAATGCCAAATATCTCTTTATAAAGAAACGGCTTATATTACCATCACCATTCTTGATTTCATTCTCTAGGATTTTTATGTCTTTCAAGGTGATAGGCGCGTAATTGCTTTTATTGCCTTATAAAGAATTGGAATTCTTCTAATTAAAAACTGTTCTCAGTAACGAAAGGTGAGAGTGCGGTGGTTGTAATAAATTATATCAATGTCTCTGCAAAGATACATGTCTACACGATTGTTTCCGATTGAGGATTTTAAGTACCGAGGTTTTAGTCCCAAATGCACTTATCTACTTCAGCCTTCAAACTGAAAATAACAGCCCTGTCGACACCTAGTCGTGGTATTTCTCCAGTGCCTTTCAGAAATGTGACTAAAAAGTACTGGAGCATGAGATTTGTTTGAACACTAAGTGTAATCAAAGATAGTACAAATAAAACAATTATTAACGGTTCCAAATAAAGTCTTTTGTTGTTTCATGCAGTACCCCCCCTTTTCAAACATAGATAAAAATTTATGCTTTCACTTCTTACCTCTTACCTGAGGGTTGTGCTCTCTCGGATTAAAGAGGTCGGACTCTGAAAAATGTGGAATGATAGGTCATATTTTGGTAAATTCCAAACTATTTTCGATCCTAAATCGAATAGAGCTTTATCGAATATGATGTGCCATAAACAGAAATATTCATATTATCCTGAACTAGCTTAAAATCCACACTCTGTGCAGACCTTTAAACTAACACCTGCAAAGAGCTAATTGTGTTTCCGTTCGAAAACTAAACGGACCTATTGTCCAGTTGGAAAAATAGTAATGATAATTTTGAAGAAATAACTTTGAAATCCTCAATTCACTCCATGAAACTTCAAAATCTCATTTTAAATCTAATTTTGGGCTATAAGTCCAATTTTGGCCAAAAGACCGATTTGGACCGAACTTCCGTTTTGGGCCGAAAACTGAGTTCTTCAAATCACATAATGTGAGAAACTTCAATTGTGTTGACTTCTTCAAATCACAAACTCTGCACAATTTAAAATATCACTTCACGAAACTTCTCATTTTAATTCTGATTCCTTGGAATTTTGAAGAAATAAAATTAATTTCATCAATTCACAAAGTTTGGGAGATATCCTAAAATGAATTTAAAACAGTTTTCTTCTTTTTTAATTCACAAAGTTTTGTTTTACTTTAAATTTAATATAAATGAAACGCTTTTAAAATAACTAGGTTATTTTAACATTTGAAGTTTTACCTGTTCCCTCGGGCCCAAATCCCAATCCTGTGTGTTCAAGAACAAGATGAAGGACATATTTTAAATCCTTGGGTCATTTTGATTCTAAAATGTATAATATGTTTATCTACAGCAGGTGTGACTCGAGTTAGAAGGTTTTCAGATACACGGGCAGACAGACAGAATTTACAGTTCATTTATTTAGAAGAAGTAGCATTGAATTCAAGGAAAACATTGCAGGATGCATCTAAAAACATTTCATTTGCGAGCAAGTACTTCTTTGCCGGAAACCAAGTGGTGGGGCGGGAAATGAGTTGAAAGTAAATTGTGAAGTACTGCCTGCCATCATGGAAATTTAAATCTTCGAAATCGCTGTGTGGATAGATTTAAACATTTAAAACTTTACATTGAAATGGCTGCCGGTTTCTCTGCAGAACGAATCGGCTGTTATGTTAACTCCGTAGATACGCATTGTTATCATTTAGCAAATGTAAAATTAGGGTTATCTAATTTTCTATCATTTGTTACTGTGTTCGAAAATTAATTACGTATTTCACTGCTATGAATTTTGATTCTCAAGTTAGACCAAACGTTGAATTATACAAAACTGCAGCTACAATTAGTTTAACATCTCTTTAAAACATGATTTCGTTTCTTGTTTGCCCCAGCTTTGCATTATTTTCTCTTTCTTTCATTGATTTTGTTTATTTCTTTCTTATTTGCCTCATCTTAATAATATTCTTTCTATCTTCATCTCATTCATTTTATTTCTACTATTATTTCTTTTGATTCATATTATTTTCTTTCTTTCTTTCTTTCTTTCTTTCTTTCTTTCTTGCGTCACATTAATTATATTATTTCTATATTCTTCTCATGCATTTTCTTTCTTTCTTTCTTTCTTTCTTTCTTTCTTATTTCTCTCCACTTAATAATATTCTATCTTCCTTTCTTTCATTTTCTTTCTTTGGATTCATATTATCTATACATTCTTTTTTATTTCTTTCTTATTTGTCTCACATTAATTATATTCTTTTTGTCATCCTTTCATTCCTTTGTTATTTTCCTTAATAAACTTCCTTCTATATGCCCTTTTATTCATAAAAAAAATCAACTTGTACGCCATTGCATGTTGCATTGTATACGGATGCAGTGAAGGTTCATACATGTCAGTCATGGTTTAAAAATTTTATAAATCACGGCTGTGTAATCCCAAAAGCCGTGCTCTGGAAGACAACACACTCTGAATGAAGACATTTTGAAAGAATCTAATGAATTAGATTCACGCCATAGCCGGAGGGATTTGGCGCAAGAAACTTAACGTGTCATGTTCAGCTAGCCAGAAACAATCGAAGCTAAATTCGAAATTTTGTAAAGTGGGAATTTGGCTTAAAGGCATATCACAACGTATCCCCCATCTGAGCAGTCTTCGATCCAGGAATGTCAAAATTTCACGTATGCATCGCATTGTCACTGGTGACGAAAATGCGATTTTTATATTGACAGAAATGAAAAAAATATGGCAATCCGAACATGAAAATCTTGTGCCAACCACAGAATCAAGAGCTCGCCTTCGCTTATTGTAGTGATATATGAAGGTTTCGTCCATTAGGAGCTTCTGTAACATAGAAGGATCATCATTGCAGACGTTTATTGCAAGCAAGTTGAACATGTAAAGGAATTAATACGTCGGAAGTGTTCTTTTTCGGCAAAAGAAAACAGTATCATTATACAGCATAAGTACGCAAGGGCACATTCGAGAAAAGAAAACTTAAAAAGAAGATTGTTATAATAGCAGGTTCTTCCGTATAATGTTCACCAGATTTAGAGCCCACAGATTTGCATTTTTATTTTTCTATCAAGAGGACATTTTATACATGACATAAAATTCAGAATCAAAGAAGAAACAAAAAAAAGCGCTTTTTTTCAGGAAAAACAGATTTCATTAAACGTGCAATGGAAAACGTGCGTTCTTATTTGGCGGCATTGTTCTTTTATGGAAATGAAGGTAATTAGATTTTGAATCACATATAAAATATATATTTAAGATAAATTTTTATACCCTTTATTGAAGAACATACTTTTCGAAAACCCTAATACTTATAGCTATTTTCTAAACGTATCTTAGATATGGTACAAAGCCAGATATATGAAGCAACCAGTCAAGATCGAACTTAGTAATCCGTCATAATTGATCTAGCGAGGCATGTTTGTTAACCATTACACCACGTACAAGTGCCCACCGATTTGCTAAGCCTAGATTAGTTGTGGCATAGGACCGCCTGTATGAAGAAGCCAGTGATGGATTGAACTCTCTAGTCAGTTGTAATTGATCAAGAGAGAAAGGCTTGCTGACCTTTACACCGCGTTGAATTGTCCAAAGATTTACCAAGCCGAGGTTTGATGTGGGTCAGCGTCGCACTTATGGAGCGCCCAGCGAGGGATCGAACTAACTACTCAATCGTAATTTATCTAACAAGACAAGTTTGCTAATCATTGCACAACGTCGAATTGCCAAAGGATTAGCTTAGATGTGGCACACAGTCAGAAAAATCGTGTACCAATGGCGATCGGACTCAATTCAACGGTCAATGGTCTACCGGGATAAGCTTACTAACCGTAACATAATGTGTAATCGTACAACAATCTTCTAACCATAATTTAGATGTGGCACAAGACCGGGAAAATGGCGGACCCAGTAAGGATCGACCTCATTACTCAGTCGTAATTAAACTAACGAGATAAGCTTGCTAACCATTACACTCCCTCATATAATATGTGTGTGTGTGTAAAAGGCAGGATGTGTGTGTGTGTGTGTGTGTGTGTGTGTGAAACGAATGCACGGCCGCAATTCTCGACGGATTTGCACCAAGATTTACATGCACATGCCCCAAGTTAGCAAAAAGGCCAAGACCGACTTTCCATTTCCCAACTTCCATCGATAGTGGAAATAATCGATTTTTTTTCATGCTTCTACGGCAATTTTCATGTAGTTTGCGGCCATTTTGTACTGGTCAAAGTGAGAGCCTATAGCTGGCTGCCACGAATAGGCAGGAAGATTCTATTGGCCAGCGTGAGAGTCAACAGCTGACTGACACGAATGTCAACTAGCATGCTAGCATGCAAAAAGAATCGATAGCTGCATTTGTCACAAGTGGGAAAAATTTAAATCTCCATGGCACTTTACTCCAATTGGCTTATTCGCTTGCTTAAAATCAACGTTGATTCCGTAGAACTGGGTTGGATGTGAAAACGTATTTGTTGTTAACATTCTTTTTTCATTCGGTTTTTCCAGTTATGAGTCCTTTTTTAAAGCTGATCGTTTTGTGTTCAATTTGTTTAGTTCTTTTTTCGTAACAGATTTAATGTTTAGTATAGAGCTTAGGAAAAAATCGCAGTGTGAGACAAGGAATGGCAAAAATAATCAAGTCAAGTGATAGCGATTGCTGTATGAGTCGTACGATTTTTAAATCAAGCACGGACAACGCCGGGCCATGCTGCTAATATATATATATATATATATATATATATATATATATATATATATATATATATAAAGAGAGATATGTCATGTGCATTCCTGAGGATAGCTATTCTATTTTTGCCCAGGTTTTGTTAAATCATATAGTTTTGTATTTATTTTGTTGTTTTCCCTTATAAAATATATAGTCGTTTGGGGGACAATAATGAAAAATTTATTTAGATTATGTTTGATAGTTATCTTCCATTTTACAAGTTTTATTAATTTAATGACTTGCTGTGTTAATGATGTTCGTTATGGCTCCGAACCTTATCCTGAGAAATCCTATGGTAAGCAAAAATCAAATACTGTTGCTCAGATTACAAAGCGTTTTCTGAAATATATACAACAGAGCAGGGTCTTCATTGTCAAACTATAATTATCGAACAAGGACAAACTGCAAATGTGTCTCATCAACTCCAACCGCTTATCTTTATATATAGGTGCCCAGTTCTATTGCTGTAGGAAAAAATAACAATCCATAGGCATGGACGTAAGTTTATTAATCCATCTGTAAAAAGAAAATGAAATTGCTGTCACAAACAATAAACATAAAGTTATTAACCCAATTTGCATTTTCCTTCTCCCAACGTGACAAGCTCTCACCTCCCTAAAAATATTTTCTCTTTCCGCCATATTTAAAACCATCGCTCGTACCAAAGTCTATTTACTTTTCTAGAGATTTCTTCCTCCACGACTGGAATGGTAATCTGTTATTAGGTTGGTGCAAAAATAATGTCGTTTTCTCACATATTAACATATGTGAGAAAACGACATTATTTTTGCACCAACCTAATATAATGTTGTGCAGTTATTTACCCTGCCTCTTAATTTTCCTTCTTTTTTTTATATTTAGAGGGTGAAGATTTAATATTTACAATCACTCGCAACCTTAAATAAAATAAATAAACTCGGTGCATGAGTGAGGAACGTAACACAAATAAAGAAAAAAAAAACGAACAGACACTGCAAAGAATATAAAGATAAAAAGAAAAGGCATGACCTTGATTCAAATGGAACGTCTAAACAGTTACACATAATTTTCTTATTGTAGCCTTGAAATAAGTACAACAGACACAATTAACCCCTGAAATAAAAACAAATAATCGTCGGGTTTTTAGAGCAAGAAGAACTATAGCCGACATTATAAATGAATTCGATATGCAACGCGTTTTGTTCAATACGAGGCTGATCAGCATGATCGGTGTTTCAATATGATATGTCCGTAAGCTGTAGGTAATAAAAATAATAATAACATGCGTTATAAAAACTGAGAACTCCATTTGAAGCTATGACACCATTGGTCCCTTTTTGCGTTAGGTGACATCTCAGTTCTCTAATGGATGCTTTTCTAAGGGACGTAATTCGTGTACGTATTTTATAATTGTTATAGGATCTGACTGACTGTGTGATTGGTTGAGTGAAAGTTTCCATAATGATACACTTCAGCATTATTTTCGTCTGGCTAGCTAAACTTTTTGACATAATTTACGATAATTTACGATTGTGGAGTTACGGACACAGTTTTTTTGTAAATATATATTTTTCACATTATAAATATACATTGGGATAGATAGATTTATGTTATGACCCATCCACACAGGCAAAAATTGTACATATGCAGACTAGTTAGGATTTTATAGTGAAATTGTCGTAAAGAATGGTATTCAAGAATGTTACGTTATGGTAAATGGAACAGTATCGAGTGAGTGGTTAATGACTGAGACATGTTAACTTGAACGTAGGGTAGGTGAAGCACATCCCTCTTCCCTGAAATCTGGCTTGTGCTACATTTGATGTAAAATGGACATCAATAAACACCGAAAGGCCAACATATAACATTCCTCGTGCAGAAACGGTATGAACTGGAGCAACCGTCAATTCTTGAATGTGAAATTTTTCTGGGATTTCATATTATCCACACTATACAATACAGAAATTTAAGTATTTACGTAGTAAAGAGGGTTTCCAAATATTATATATCCTTTGAGATCGAAATATCTGAGTACTTTCACTATGAAGGATCTCATATATCTAGACAAATGAAATTAAACAAAATTATGGTTGGAAGCAATAAGATTTATTCATCAAAATTTGAAAGAAATTCAAAGGTATACCGATTTCATTAATAACTTCACAATAGTGATTTTCCAAGCGTAGCTTGGATGTGGCACAAGGCCGAAAGTAAGGGGCACCCAGTGAGGATCGAACTCACTACACATTCGTAATTGTTCTAGCGGGATAAGCTTGCTAACCATTACACAACCTCGAGGTGCCCATCGCAAGTTTACAATATGCGCACTGTCTGTGACACGGCACACGTTAAGTCTCTAGTCTAAATTCTGCCAAGCTCACCGCAAAATGTCTTGGGTAACAATGACAAGTGTGACAGGGATTCTGACCAAGAGTTCCCCTAGGCTTGTAGGGAGAAGGATGACATAGACCAGTACCTACACATAGAACGGCAGATAAAAAAGCAAAACGCTTTCTCTATTTCAGTGAATAAAATTTCTATAATTTAAAACATGAGTTTTTTTTTTTTTTTTTTTTTTAAGGATGTTGTAAAAATTAAGATCGCTAGAATGAGAATTAATCAAGTTATCAGATAACGAAATCATATCAATAAATCATCTTGTATATGAAAAAAAGAGGCACGATGGATTAATGGATAGGGTCACAGATTGGGAAATCGAAGAGTGGGGTTCAAATTCCAGTTGGTTCCATTACATTCACTTACGTGCTAATACCCTTCGGAAGGGTATGAATCTTCTTTTCTCTCCGCCCCCAGCAAGATAGATTGAGTTCTATACGAAACCCCTATAAAGAAACTTTGAATTGGAGAGTGTGTTCTATTGAAGTACATGTGATTCCTTACATGAGTCACGTGATAATACCATTCGAAACGGTATGAATCTTATTTTCTCCTCGTCCCCAGCAGGATAGATTGGGTTCTATAGGAATAGATATTAAAAACTTCGGAAATAGTCGTCCATATTTATGAGGATAAGTCAAGTCTCATAGGATCAATGCGTGCATCTCCCAACGTTCACGTCTCGGTAGAACGCACTTCCTACTTTACATAAATGATCTGTCGAAGAATATACTCCGATCATTTTTATCAGTATATAGGTGCACCTCCTAAACCCTCGATGGACAGAGTTCGGCAGTTGATCTCTCCTCTGACCTTGCTCAGTGGGGGAAAAACTGGCTTGTTACATTCAATGCCTGAAAAACGAAACTAGTGTCCTTCCACCATCGCCGATAGGACGCCAAACTTTCACCAATTGTGATGAACAGATGTTCCTTAAATACTTCAAGTGCATATTGGGACTTAAAATCAAAGTAGACCTCAAGTGGAACACATCGTTAAAGATGGTGAGAAAATGTGCTAACCTTTACGGCTAAGATCCGCCATGCATTGTAGCGAACCATCTTCATTCCTTTCATATTCCATTGGTAAGACGTAAGTTCCAGTCGAACACCTTCTTCCCATGAACTCCTGCCTTGTGGAACCGGCACCCAACAGGTTTCTTCCATAATCACTACAACCTTTACCTGTTCAAGCATAGGGTTAGTTATTATCATGTACATATATCTGAATCAGCTGTACCTTTTATTATGTAACCCTCTACTTCGAGTGGCCCACGAGCCTTGTACAGAGTGAACATCACTGGGAAACAAAATTAAACAATAACAGATCAGTAACTGTCCTTAAAAAAATTAAAATAGTGTTAAATGTGATGCCTAATCTATAAAGCATTGAATGCCTAACCAATTTACCCACTGATGAAGAAGTTAATTGAAGTGATATAAACATGGTTCAGCTGATGATTTCTTAGAATATCAGTGGCAGAACATTTGACTAACGAGGAAGTTGTAAGAAGAATAGAACTACCCCTAAAAATGCTATTAAAATCGGAAAGAGACGGTTATAATTTAGTAGACACATAAAAAATATGGATTGGAGAATTTAATAGGCACATGACATACTTCAGGAAATAAAAGCAGGTGTAAGCAGGGAGTAACGTACCTGACAAATATGACTAGATGAATGACAGAAAAAGTACAACGGAGAATGGGAAGCTGCTAAATGGTTTCTTACTTAGAGCAATAAACGACAGGTAGTTTCAGGAAGCCATGATGGCTCACGTGCTGAAAGGACATTTCAGTTCAAAGAACTGGATCCCAGAACCTAGTCATATTTGCCGACCATACGACCTCAAATTGGTTCCTGGTGAAGATTAAATAACCGTTGAAATGGAATATTTCCTATGTATGCATGAGATTAGGTAGGACCTCGTATGGAAGTATAATAGATAATCTGCGATCTGTGGTATCTAAATGAGAATACTAGGAATTGGAATATGATGCTATATCACTAGTTATGCTATTTTTACTTGAATATTAATGATTCAGATGCTTACCGAATGACCTTCTATAAGACAAACGCTGTTTTAGAAACAATTTTCATTACATTAAGATTTATATATATTTACCGCTCATTGAAATATGTTGACCTTTTTAACCTGATGACGAATTGGTTCATAATTCCCTTCTGGAAACTGCTTGAAAAATCTACGTTGTTGTATGTATTCCGTTATATATATTTTGCTTTATTTGATACTCAGGTTTCTGCATTTGCTTATGTTATGAGACACGCGTTTTGACAGTGCATAATCCCGCCATTTTGTTTTCTTTAAGTCGGAAATTCACCATGAAGAAAACGAAGATAAGGCCCGGTTGTAGCTCTTCGATTTTGCCGCAGAGAAACTTTCGTATGAACCAGATTACATGCCATTCAGTTGATGTGCGCAAAAGATCTGAAATTGGATTATGCATACTTATTTTGTCTCGTCTATCTGTTAATGCGCATGTGCATTAGAAATATGTTTACTTAAAATAGATAATGGTAGAAAAGAAGCCGTCTCACAAGAGTTAGGAAATATTCTCAGAGTTCCATACTGGGGTAAGCTTAAATAATAAACAGATTATTAATACTCTCATCTCTCAGACTAGTTCGCTGGGGAACGGGTTAGGTAGATTAAGTAAGTTTGACTCTTTACCATCACCCCTCTTCGTTGTCCTAAAATTCATTCAGATTTCTAGTTGTGTATTTCCGTTTTATTCATCCCTGCTTCTTTGCCCTCTATTTTTCCCTATAAATATTAAATTCTCCAGGCTCTTCTTACACATAAATTCCTATACTGTGTAGTTTAAAGCCATACGTGTCTTTTCATTTACACTGCCGCTACATGTTCTTCAATCCATTTACAAAAGCTCGTTAGGTATGTTAATCCATGTTTTTCTCTGTTCATTGTGCCTTAGATATGTTCTGTGAATGTCATATTGTCTAAGCGTTTTTTTAATTGTGTCCCAAAAATTCCAGCTGTCTCTGTCACTCTCTCTCTCCCCTTCAGTGTGTGTGTGTGTAGTAGTAGTAGTAGTAGTAGTTCCACATAAGTTTGGGCAAACTAAGTGAATATCTCTCACTTGCTTTAGGTGCGACTGTTAGTAATATTGTCTCGCAGAACCTACATTCATTGCACTGCACGCATAAACGCTTAATCTTGTCAAGAAACGTTTGCCTTAATTATTTGCCCCGTAAAAATCACCTTCTGCCACATTTTTAATGCGGGTCCTATCGACTGAGCACAGAGACGTTGTCAAACAAAATTTAATTTAAATACAGACTAATTATAATGTATAAATCATTTATGTGCTTTAGGCGATCATGTATCTTTCGATACATGACTGACGAGGCAGATTTTTCCCGCGGTAGATCTGTTGCGATCCAAGTCTGTAGAACCTGGTCTGTCCTGCTATTTTCGCATAGCTGGGGGGAGAAGAAGAGGATATTACCTTTCCCAAGGGTATTAGCACGTAAGTGAATGTAATGGATTCGACTGGAATTCGAACTCTTCTCTCAGATTCCTCAGTCCAAGCCGCTATCCATTATTCCACCGTCAAACCTATATATAGCCTTTAACAAAAGTTTAAGACCACTGAGTTGTAACAAAGTTTGTTTTGGTTTTTTTTGCATTAGTTTATATCATTTTGTATTGCATGATGCAACGGCTTTTCGTTATCGTATCATCCATTATTTGCACATGATTTAGGGTCAAAAGAATTTTGTCTTTATCAAAGTAGTAGCCATTGCGATAGTATTTGTTAAGCGAATTAGGCTAAGAATATGGTCAAAAATTCCTCACTTCCCTCTTAACAGATGGTCCAGATTACAGTTCTACGTGATGGAAGCTTTTCTATCCTTGAAGCTTGGGCAACTGTAGAAAACCAATGGGTGCGCATTGCTTGGGTGAATTTTCGAAATTCATAGACAAAGGGGAGATGTGTATGTTGATGAAAAATCAGTGCTAGAGACGGTCATTTGATGAAGAATTTTGCTACAGAATCTCCAACAATGTCATATGAGAAGATGCAGGCTTCAATTCTTTGAAATGGTACAAATGTAAGTTCTATGACAGAATGGGAATTTATTTTGAACCAAAATAATTCATTCCGACGCGTTAGCACAACGGTGGCTACAAAATCCTGGCAACATCAAATCTATACAGCTGAAGACTGGTGCAAAGTCATGTTTTCAGACGTATCTAACCCGCAAGAGTTTGTTATTATTAACAGCAGCATTAAGATATTTGACGAAAAGATAAAATTCTAAATCTACGAAGCACCAATCAAACCAAAGGAGACAACATGTCCGAATCTGGAACAGCTGGATCTTTTCTCCTCCAGTAACGACGAGGAATGGCGCAAGGTATGTGATACTACGGCAGGTGATACTGGAACTCTATAAAGCCTTCCATTAGTGCAAAATATTTACGCATGATGCTGCGCCATGGCATCAGTCAAACGTCGCTCAGAATTTTTTTATAAAGAACAAATGTAACAACCCTTGGCCGAGGAAATGACTAGATCTCAACCCTATTCGGAATTTATAGTAAATTGTTAAAATCAAAGATACAGGGGGAAAACAGCCTTCAAGCAGCGAAGCACTGAGAGAGACTATTAAATTTTAGCACTTCAAGACGATTTCCTTTGTCAATCAAAAAGTGTCCTGTGTTGAATGATAAATTTTGAAGTTGTGTTGTCATGTCCTACTTGGGTAACAGTAAAAGCTACCTCAACTGAAATTGACAATAAAGCTAGTGCATTTGAAGAAGACTAAAAGAAATTGAAGTGGATTTGTTAATAATGCAGAGTACTAAACGGTTTAAAGACATCTGGGAAAAAGACATATGAGATGATAATTGTAACAACTTTTACTCAGCTTGCTTCACCGCATCCAAGCAGTAACCAAAGGAAAACGAGGCTTTAAAAATTTACCGCTGGACTATATTGCATGAACTGAATAGAGAACAACGTCATTTACAAATTTGTTAGTAAATCGTTTCAGTCTCTCTGAAATTAACCATTACATCGTTGTTGTTTTTTTTCTCTTACTATAGTAGAATTGCAAGGTGGTCTTACAATTTTTTTAAGGTCTGTATAAAATGTTGGTATTTCCCATGCAATGTTTTATAGAGATACACTTGATATTCGTTACAGCATTATTATTTGAACAGCATGCCTTTTGACGCGAACCATTGAGGCGATAGGTGGCGCAGGAGAAGGTTTTTCATTGGCAGTGAACATTTAGCCAGCAGTGAGACAGGTTATCTGCAGATTCTGTTAAAATTAATATTTCTGATTTAATTAAAACAAATCAATTGTTCCTTTTGAGTAATCACTTCCAAAGAGGTCATCTATCGCGGATCGTAACACGGACTTTGAAACATCAGGATCTATGTATCTTTTCCCCAATCTGACTACAGGCTCGATATATTAGCGTAGAATTGACAGTGCGCACGCATGTGTGATGCTCGAACTTTAAGGTTGTCTCTACAAAGCTGTACCAATATCGTAAATAAATTAGGTTTTATTTATTTTACAATTACGCTCTGTTGTAAGTGAATTCTTAATCCTTTCCTCCATCATCAACTACGAAAACTGAACTACTAATTTTATTTTCTGTGACCCTTTAAGGCGTGAGCAGTCATGCTCTCCATAACTTCCTGCCCGTTTTTGCTTTACGCAAATTTGTCGTTTTACAATAGCTACTTGTTGCAACTCTGATATTTATTCATTCAAAAGCTTTAGGGATATTACTCGCTGGATCACTTCACCATTCTTCTATTTAGTATATCCTGTGAGTGCAAAATTTTCAAAGCCATCTTTTCTCATAATATTTTCCAAATATTTCAGGATTTATTCTGATTTTAAGTATAAGTATCTTCCTAATTCTCATTTCCTTTATAACGTTCAAGTTTATCATGTGTTTTGTAAAAAAAAAGTCAAAGCTTTCTTATTTGCAGCCACAGTTCCTTCATCCCAATCTCTTTTCGTCCGTAATGTAATTACGCAGCACCCACAGCCATAGTAAAAGATAGACATGACACATCAATGTAATACTTTTTTCTTTGTTTCTAAACAAATGTTAGTGTCTTTATACTTTGCTTCGTTTCTGGAAGGCATCTTTAGCTATTCTGATATTGCCTTCGGTTTTATGTGGCACATTTTCCATCGACAGCACTGAACCAATTACACGGTTAAATTTTATTACCAGATTGATTCTCATGTCCACCGATTCATAACGGTTTTCTTCGATTCATCGAATATCGTCTTAGTGCCACTGAATATTCGAGAATCGGAATAGAATGTTGAGGGCACCGGCAAATGTATTTCAGGGTTACTCAGTAGCTTAAAATGCATATGTAAAAAAAAAATGACTCAAGTTCCCTCAATTCTCTAATGCTCTTTTCCACAAGAGTATCTTGTTTTCTATTTTGTTTTTCTCCACGGCTGTATTTGATCCCAGCTGGAGCCAATTCATGCACAGATACAACAGACACACATCCGTCATTACGTCTTACATGGGGATAATGGGGATTGGTTTCTAACCACGTCGACTAAAATTTCGTACTTATTAGCATTACACATGACGACGTAAGAGAACCGTACCAGGGACTGCTAGCCAAAGGGGTAAGGAATGACCACGAGGTGACCGGTGTTGATATGAAAATATTCTTTCGTGTGGTGGAGTACTCGTTGCGGTACAGAGTAGAGATCATATGGCATGCAGTATTGCGGGTAAAACAACTTGCTACTGAGATTCTCCAAGATTTCTCTAATTCATGGCCAGTGTAACGTTCTTCCAGATAATTCTGTTGTTTCGTTCACACTGATCTTGGGGGTTGCAAAGGGTTGCTGGACTCGTAGCTATACCCAAATCAGTAAAGTGCTAACACTGTTCCTTAGAAACGAGGAACTCTGGTCAGAGAGGATATAAGAGGAAGTAGCGAACACTGTGAAAATTTGAGTTCAGCATTTAATGACTACATTTGTTGTAACATTGGGGCAAGCAAATGGAAACTGAGAGTGCTCGCCTATTACCGTTAACATATACGAGTTAGAAGGAAGCGGTCCCTTAAAATCTATGCTGGTTCTTTGCACTGTAATTTTCTTTTATCAAGCTTTCTATTTATCCTTTTCTTTCATCAGGTTTGTAGAAACGTCGTTTCTATCATGCACTAACGGAATAGACAGCGCATACTGTTTTTTTACATCATTATAGAGTAAGGTAGATTCCTGACTTTGACAAATTAGGTTAACCTTGTTATAGCAGAGAGGACAAAGACGACTGTGGAGCTGATATAACTTTAGTTTGTGTTGGATAGCGCCATAATGCGTTCATGCGACTGTATCAGCACGTATATTATACTTCTTTGGTCTCTAAGTAATGTCATTGTTATAATTCCCCAGTTCCATTCTCCATGTCTGGATCTTATCATTTATAATTGTTCCAGGTCTATCAGTATTAAACACCTGCTGCTCTGTTAAAGTGCTAAAATGTCGACGAAATATGTAGTGAGACCACCTTTTTTACAACTTCTATTAGGTTGGTTAAAAAATAATGACGTAATAATGTCGTTTTTTGACGTATTTGTTAACGTCAAAAAACGACATTATTACGTCATTATTTTTGAACCAACCTAATATAATAGCTGAAGCCTCCTCTTGTACCGAAGCTGACATTCCTTCTGTCGGCGTTAGTGATCGTGAGAAGAAAGCCACTAGATGGCCGGCCTGATTCAAAAACGTGGTAATTACCGTATCAGAAGCCTACGTTTCGATTCCTGGGGCCGGAGAAAGCATTTTTTTTTCAATAACGTGAATCAGGTACTTTCGATTTCTTTTTACCTTTTTCATTGACAATAATTAAAATTTAAGATCAACATGGAGACATGATTTCCTCAATTATTCTATCTCTTAGAATTTTATTAACGTCACTTGCAATAAAGTTTTTATCGACAGTTCCAATTTCCGTAGAAATATATTTTTTGTTAGTATCGAGATTTGAAAATAACAGAGGTATATTTACCATCGCAGATGGTAGGCTACAAGCAGTTCAAGCCGGAATAGATAGCCTCTTTTGAGGACAGCCAAATGTAAAAGATACACTAGGCACATAAATTCTTGCTCGAGAATTACATCCCTAAAAAAGCTTGGGAAGAAACTGTAAATAAGGAAAAGAACTAATGAAGCAACTTGATGACCTCTTTAATAAACAGTGATCCACGATGTGGCTAAGGAGAAATAAGAATACAAGTAAAAGAGGATATATATATATATATATATATATATATATATATATATATATATATATATATATATATATATATATATATATATTCAATTTGAGATTTTCCTTTTAGAAGAAGGTGTATCCACCCACTTCTTCTCCTAGGAGACCTTCATTCGCAAGCCTGGTTTCTTGGATTTCGGAAAAGAACGAACACTTGCCCATGGACCACCTACATGCAGGGTTGTGAGTACAACCGCCAGTGGTCACCTCCACATATTGCTTCGCCGCAGGACTTGACGGGTGTGTGGTGACAAATCATTGATAAAGAAAAAGGTGTATAATTTCGGAAAAGTCAAGATCGAGTGAAGTTAAAGCTTATGACATTGATTTAAACCCATATAATGTAAACACCCAATGTCTTGTATATGAAGAGACAATAAATGTATTGGTGTATATATACATGTCATCGGTGTATATATATATATATATATATATATATATATATATATATATATATATATATATATATATATATATATGTATATATATATATATATATGTGTGTGTGTGTGTGTGTGTGTGTGTGTGTGTATATATATAAATATAAATAAATAAATATATATATATATAATCATTTATATATTATATGCGTGGTACTTAGAGAGCGCGCAATATCAGAGATAGAGCTAATATATATATATATATATATATATATATATATATATATATATATATGTTCGGAGTTATTTAGGGGATTTTGTGGATATAACCATTTTTCCACTCTGTCGAATCTTTCCCACACAGACAGTATTGCAAGGTAGTCGTTACTCTTTCTTTTTTTTATGAAAAATATTCAGTTGAGCTACACTCACTTTATAATAACAGATGCTGTTATCTGACATGTACGGATGACGTAATTGATAATGTCTCGCAATTGTGATTCGGAAAGCCGTGTTCCAATTGCAGTTGTGTTCGTTAAATGCATTTACACGCTAATCACCTTTGGAATAGTTTGAGTCTACGTCTCTTCCCCAGCTATGGGTTAATTAGCAAGATTTATATCATCAGAAAACATTATTTTCGCAAAAAATAAAATTGGTTTCATAAAATTTAGATTTCAGCATTAAATCCCCTATAGTCTGACGTAATGCTAAACAAAAGCAACGAACATTCACTTGTTCCATTGACCCGTTGCTTGGATTCGCTTTACCGTTTTCCTGGTCATGAATCTCCTTCCATTCATCAGGTGTTCAAATTATTAAAAGTAAATCCCACTAACCTAGAATATTCCTTAAACCGCCACTTTCTAGAAAAGACAAAAGCGTGTTTGCTTCCCTGAACTATTCAATCTTCACCTTTTTAGCGTGACAATGTTTTATAAGCTTGTGGTCATAACACGTTGAAACACCGGTTTTCGTACGATAAACGAAGTTAAGCAATGTCCAGCCTTGGCCGCACCCAGACGAGTTACCGCTTGGAAATACCGGCTGCTGTAAGTTTAGGTTTGAGGTTTGTGGAATGGATAATAGTTCGGAATTGATAATCGAAGTCTTTCAATTCCAGTTGCGTTCCTTATTTTCACTAATGCGCAAATATCCTTGGGAAGGATATGAACCTATCTATTCTCACCTCAAGCTATGTGTTAATTAGTAACACTTTTATCACTAAATCGTTACTAATTCCTAAAAAATCCAACAATCAAAAAATATTGTCTTGCTTTAAATAACCTTCAGTGGATTGAATAGCCGTAAAAATAACCAACCAATTAATAAAACAATATTAAAGTAATCCTCGTTTATTTTCATTTCGTGCGAACATCTCTTCCATTCCACCTTATTCAAGATTACCAATGTGTTGACTGTAGCCTTTGCTTCTTCATTTGTTGTTGAATCCTGTATTTAGTGAACTTAATTATATATTCTCCCGAGCTGGCTCTAGTTCTCTTTAACTCTAAAACAATTCCCTCGCTGTTTCCTGCTTTTTGGAAGTCCTTCTCTGTAGTTCCTGTTTATGAAGAACTCTGTAAAAACATCTGGCCCTTCAAATCATCTCCCTATTTGTCTCACAGCTATTTTTAACAAACTATTCGAGACTCTAATCAACACTGAAATGTTTAGCTATCTTACACCTCTCGGAAAAAACAATACGGCTTCCTTTTCGCCATGTTTAACGCTGATATGTTGACGGCCATCACTGAATTACTATATGAAGCTCTAGATAAGAACGGCGAAGCTCGAACTGTGGCTCTAGATATTACAAGCTCCAGGATTACGGTGTCACAGGACTATGTTTTATTTACTCCAGTAGTTCTTATCAAACCATAAAATGACGGTCGTTTTGAACGGCCTCGCTTTCAGATCCTTACACACGAACGCTCAAAGCTCTATACTGGATTCTACGATGTTTTTGATTTTCATCAATGATTTCACCATGTCATCAGTACCAAACTAGGTATTTATCCAGATGACACTATTATTAGGTTTGTGCAAAAATAATGTCGTTTTCTCACATATGTTAATATGTGATAAAACGACATTATTTTTGCACCAACCTAATATTTACTCCTCTCTTAATAGCAACTCCCTCATATCTGGCAAAGTAAACCTCCCAGCTACTCTTGAAAATATCCTCCAAAGAGTAATTAACTAGCACAGGAAATTGATTGTAAATTTTAACGCCACCAAAATAAAAATTATTTTCTTTAAACACCAAAGGGAATCTTTTCTGCCTAACATTTCCGTAGCTGACGCTAGGCGTCAGGTGAGTAACACACCGTGCCATTTTCACTGACTTGAAGTGTTGCGACTCCAAGGAATCAATAGTTGCATCTATTGTAAGGAAAGTTGAGTCACTGTGTCGTACTAGAAATTTGTTCTCGTTAGAGTCCATCTTGCACATTTACAAATTTACTATTCGTTCATTAAATAGTGTTCTGGTCTGGCGTTCCTGCTGAATATCTCAATATTATTTACAAAATCCAAAGAAGGATCTTTAATGTAATCGACCCTCACAAGGCAGCTCGACTTCAGTCACTTTATCACCGACTTGACGTGGTTTTCCTATCTCTTTTCTACACAATATTTTCATGTCAACTGCCCTGGGGATCTGTTTGCCCTAGTGATCCGACTGCATCTAGGTCCCACAATTTTACTCTCGAAATAGTTAAACACAATCGGCATTTCTTTGCTCGCGGTTCCCACCTGTGTGATTCTCTTTCTTTTAATTGCTTCCCGATAACTAAAATCGTCTAAAATTTAGATGGAACTGTAATCGACATCTGTCTTCTTGTATCTTGTTCATCATTTGTTCTTTTCTCAGCCCTCCATATTCTCTGTCTTCTCTTTGACTTTAAATCCCTGTGTACTAGCAGCATTTTAAAAAACTTGCTAGTCAGAATTATGCTCCGTGGATTTTTTTTTTCTTTTTGTGAAACCGTAAGCTTGTTATAAAACCATAAGTACTCTACCTCAATAGATTCCGTTCTTCGAATCATCGTAACAACTTTCATTTGAAGTTTAAGAAATATAAAAAATTAATTGCAACGGTCGTTCCAGTTGGACTCCGTTTTCCGTTTAAGGAAACTTAAAAGTATAATGTAAAATTAACGATAAACAGTACAAGTCAGTGTAATTCTCAATATTGCTTGATTTAGTAAAATGCATCCTGTAAAAATTATTAGAATAATTGTCTCGTAAACTATTAGTATTAGATCATTTAATTTAATCAATATTATAATTACTTGATATATATGCGGTTATCCTTCGAATCAAGAGATGACGTATCGTTTCTGAATCTCAACTGTAAACTCGGAAGTGGCTCTGCAACCTAAGGCTGGAGGCGCAGAGTCTGAAACAGTAAGGGCACTGAAAATTCCGTTGTCGTAATCACTGCTGGTGACGCCCTGTGGCGTTGATCTCTTCAGTCGTCGAGCATTCTCGAAGGTGACAGAAGCATCATGGATTGTGATTCGCTAACATGATCGATCACCGGCGCGCTTCTCTAGTTCTTTGGGTTTGAGCTTGCATCCCGAGAGATTTGCTTTCACAGTGTCTTTGGACAGCTTTTTTGGACCGCCTTGATTTCTCTTGCTGTGCAAGAGCTCTCCGTGCAGCAGACGTCTTGGCAAGGGTTGCTCTTCCATGCGGATGGGATGCCACACCCATTAGGACCTAAATGTGTGGACTCAAAGCTTGACGACTTCAAGGTTGGTAACGCGGTTCTGCCAGGGAATTCCGATTATGGAACGGAGAGCTCGCATGTGCAGTAGTGTCCAAGACTCACAACCATATAGGAGTGTGGGTAAAACAACTGCATTGTAGGCTCGCAGCTTTGTAGTCAACTGAATGTTGTGTTGACTGAGCACTCTGTTACGAAGTCTTCCTAATGCCTGACAAATGTCGATTCGGTGATCCATGCTCTCGGGCGCTGTGCAACACTTCCTGCCGCCGCTTTCAGAACTGTTGGATCCACAGGTGATCTCTTTCGCTCGTCCTGCCCGGAATCATTCTTCGCATGCAGTAGGGCTGACACGGCCCAAGCCTAACTACAGACCTCTCAGCTGACCTCACCTGGTTTAGGCGGCCCGCCAAATCTGTTGCCTGCGGATGGCCGCTGTTACATGCAACAGATTCTAGGAGCCACAGGTGAGAGCTGAGTAGCAGGTTGGGACCAGTGGCAGACGAACCACCCTAAAACGGACATGGCGAACCCCCTGCTACTACACTACCTGACACCTCTTCTATAACTCCACTTGATATATCCAGAAGATCTAATAACAGATACGTTGTGCTCTTTTAATGAAATATTACCGAACTTTTCTGACGGAAAGAAAATAATGTATAACAAAAAGAAATGATAATTTTGATAACAAAAATGTATTATATAATGATCAATATTATATAATGATCAATATTGTCTTCAATCTTTAAATCACTGTGATGAAATCATAACTGTTATTTAAAAAAAAACAATTAAACAATACTAGTTTTAGTAGTGAAAATTCAAGTTTTCCTATTAGAATCTTCTTATGACTTAATTTAAGGATTCAATAATTTCATGGTGAGTTTGATGACTTTAAAAACATTGCAATGATAAGCATAAATATTTGTGAATATGTCATTAAATTATAAACATAAATATGAATACATATCATTATTTGCTGAAGTAAGAGAGTACAAATAAAAAGATTTGAGTTTGTCAAATTTTTGCCATTTCCCTGAATCAGACGTTAAATATATGGCGGTATTATAGCCTACTATTCTTTTCCTCGGTTATTTTCTATTTCTCACTGAAACAAAAACGGCGTCTCTGATATGTCTCTTCCGTCAGTCCTCAAAACGTAATAATCCATTATTTATGAGGTATTGGAAATGCATGCTAACTAAAAAACAAGGGATAAAGGAACTAAGAAATAAGCTTAATTTTAAAATGATAATCAGACAAATATGTTTGTCAATTGTCATGTTTGGGAAGTATGTTGTATAGGTAAAAATGGCGGATAACTATGTCAAGTCTTAAGTTATTAATTATGCACAGTACTATAAGGAATGTACTACCGCAACGTTATAATTGGTATATCACATTGATCTCAATCGGAAGCGGGGAATACGTGATTACACATATATACAAACAACGAAACAACTTTTGCCTGACGAGAAACAATACAATTTTCTAACCACAAGGACACTGAATGATTAAGTTCAGTATGCAGTATGAGTGTGAAGCCGATTACTTACTGATTCACTCTCTTATGAAAATAAAGAAGAATGCAATGAGATAGGCCACAATAGACACAGACATATATATATATATATATATATATATATATATATATATATATATATATATAATATAATAATATTTTTTGTTTAAAAATATGATTCCTTCGCTACATAAGAGTTCTCATGTTTCAAAAACGAGAGCCGAAATCATCCAAATAATTAATAAAATTAAGTTGGATTGAGGTGTTTAGTCACGTTTCATCTTCAAGCGAAATTTTAGGAATAAGCTATCTCTCGGTTTACGTGTATTTTTACAGAATTTTGTTATTGTGGGAGTGGCTATACTATTTTCCTTCTTTAAGTGGTCAGGGAGTTAATTCTTATCAGTAGATTCATCATCCTCTGAGAGGTTTTGCTAAGGTTGGGTAGGGTATCTATTTCAAGGCTAATGTTTACGGTCATCCTTTAGTTGGTTCCCAGTGAAGGATATTTTTATGGCGCGCCTACAGTCGTTCTGTGTCTGGAGAATTGTCTTTTATTATTGTCTATCTGATAATCTATTTATTTATTTGTTTATTTAAGTGGGTGTTTAATATACAGATCGCTTTGCATTGAATTTCGGTTTGTTTTTTTTAGTTTTTTTGACGACGACAAAAAGGGATTATGCACCCAACGTGTTCTTTTCTATTTTCTGCATACCTGCACAAGGATACATACATATATATATATATATATATATATATATATATATATATATATATATATATATATATATAATTATTTATTTAAAAATATGATTCCAACACTTTTGTATCGAGCACTATTTTAAAAAAAGTAATAACAAAAATACTAAAGAACTTTAGATTATTTACCTAACGAGTTATTTCCTATTTTCTATATATTTTTGCACATACACACACACACACACACACACACACACAGACACATAGATAGATAGATAGATATATAGATAGATAGATAGATAGATAGATAGATAGATAGATATGAACACCTTGATATAGATAAAGAGAGATGGGGAAGAGATATCTGAAACGACTAAATCATTAAGAGTCTGAGCAAAACTGATTGATTTGAATAGATAGATAGATAGATAGATAGATAGATAGATATGAACATACTGGAATAAAGAGAAAGAAAAAGAGGGAGCGAGAGTGAAACCAGGGAAGCGAAACCTGAGGAGACGTAGTTATTAACAGTCTGCGCAAAATAGATTGATATGACCAGATAGATAGATAGATAGATAGATAGATAGATATATAGATTTAGTATTAGTTAGTAAAGAACTAAAACCTCTAGGGAGAATAAAATATTTAAGAAGGTGTTATTAGCTGACCATCCAATCGCAAAACCGAAAGAAAAGCAAAAAAAAAAAAAAAAAAAAAAAAAAAGAACAGTTTCCCTGTGTACATATACAAATACTGGTGGACGATGTAATTGATAATTCTTTTTCAAATAGTCAGTAATTAACAGCCAGTGGCTGTTGTAATTTCACCCAATTGAGAATGGCAAACGCACAATATTAATCTATTGTCTGGTAGTCGACGCTCGGCTTATGTTGATGCCATCGGTGATCACATATGAACATTGAGTAGCCGGTCAAGAATGGAAAAGAGTGCAGCATTGCTTCATTTTGCTTTAATTATTCTATTAATGAAGTAGCGAAAGAAGTATTGGTTTAAAGAATTGCAAAAAACAACATTATCAACAGTAATAAAACATAATGTTAATACGCTTCTGGACAAAATATTGAGGGAAATGATAATAAAGAAAACATATACCTTCTGCGTTGTTAGACTCTACCACTTATTTGAGTAGAGCTTCAAAAATGAAATTAAAAAGAAAAATAATATTAAAGAAACAACTTTTTAGCATTTAATAATCAATGTTTGAATACTGGTACATTAGGCTAAATACTATCTGGTCAAAAGTTTAAGATCATATTTAAACGAAGGTAAACGCGTCACGAAATTTAGTTATCAGTGTTCGAGCATTATACCTGTCAATATCAGCCACAGGTATCGCCTGAGTTATATTAGGTAAAATATGGCCACTGCTAAATTGTTGACAGTTTTAATCCGGCAGAATTATCGAGCTGCAAGAGTAATGTCTCTCTAAATGTGCCATCTATTTTGAGATTTGACGTGATAAAACTACTTTTGCAAACGCCCTAACTTAGACCCTGAGGAACGCGGAACGAGAATTTCAAGTGGTTGACCCAAGAAAATTTCGTCGGCGTTGAGCAGGGTTCAATAGGTTATCCAGCAAGACATCAGCAAATCGAAACAGATTAAGACTCTTACGAAAGTAAAATGCAGCACAACTCTGAGAGAAAGACTAGAAAAACAACATAAAAAAAAACTTTTTCAAATTTCACACCTCCATCTATACCATAAAACAGTTCTGGTACACATTGCAGAGAAGCGTCAAACACGGGCGTGTTAGACATTTTCATGACGGTCGTCTTCGAGTATAGAATCCAGAGGTTGGCAGTGAATATTTCGGAGACAGTAGGAAAGCGTAGTTCAGGTTCGCAGTGGATATCTTAGCAGAGCGTAGTTCTTCCTTCTATCATCTTCGCCTGTCAAGTTAGCACTGGTCCTTCCGGTAGGGTAAACAAAGATGGCCGCCTTTATACACGACGAATACAATGTTCTGCGGCTTCTGATTGGTAGACTATAAAGGAAGTTAAGTCATCTGGATTGTCTCGCTAGTCAGTATATATATATATATATATATATATATATATATATATACACACACAAAAAACCGCAACAGGGCGATCGAAATCGTGGAAGAAGTTTTTGTTTCTGACGCGATTTAATCTTAATGGTCCAGGTGACTTCCAACGTTACCGGCAAATAAGAATATCTCACCGGAGACATTACAACACACTGGAGGATGTTTCATCATAATATGGGGTGCTATCTCCTTCCAATGAACAATGGAGCTTCAGGTTACCTTGGAATGTTGGATATAGCATCCTTATGTACGGATGACCCTCGCTTGTTTGGAATCTGGATCTTTCAACTGGACAATGCTGCAATACGTAAGTGAACTCGTGATCGATGGACATTTTCATAGCAAATAACGTAATTCATTAGGACCATGCAACCTTCGCCATGCTTTTATCTAATGTAACCCAGGCGATACTAGTTGGAGATGTTGAAAGAGGTAATGCTTGAACGCCAATGACTAAATTTCGATACGTGTTTACCAATTAAAGCTTCGTTTAAATATGATTTGACCAGCTATTGTTTAACGTCATGAAAATGGTCGTGGTGAATGACAAAGTCAATAGAAACGGGCGTCAAACAGTGTTCAAATTTTCCCTATTAAATGCTTTTTATTTCGTGAAGCTCTACTCAAATAAGCACCTGCTGTTCACAAGCCGTAATTCATCTAGTTACTGACCAGGATCAACGTTGCTTATCTTCGATGATCGAACGGGAACCGGTGTTTTTATGTAATATCCCTGTAAGCCAATTGCTAAGTCTGCTGCTAGGAAAATGCCTTCATTGTGTCGTAGGAAACAATTATTTGTTCTCGTGGGAAGCTATTTTGCAGATTTAAATTGGTCCGCGTGTTGAATATTTCTGTCACATCTGTCCCGGTGCTCCTGTTATGGGGCTAGAGTTTCCTTTCAAAATCCAAAGAATTATCGGCAGTCTAATCAGTCTTGGCATGGCATCTCGGGTCAGTCACTTTTACAACGCTGTAACTTGGCTTCTCTTTGCTGTTTTCATATGTTTTCTGATAGATAGATAGATAGATAGATAGATAGATAGATATTAGACTTGGATAGATATGATTAGATTGGGATAGATAGATAGATATGATTAGAGAGTTATATATATATATATATATATATATATATATATATATATATATATATAATTAAGTGGCGATGTATAGATAGATAGATGACAAATCTAGTTAATTTTCTCTAACTGCTTGTTTTTGACGTCCTCAAAATATAACTCATCTCTGGGACTTTCTCATTTGCTAACACACATGCATTCTGATTTCTTACGATTAATAGTCATTCCTTCTATATTATCGTAGAAGTGGAGCACCCTGTGAGGATCGAACCCACTACTCAGTTGTAATAGATTACCATTACACCACGTGTAAGCGCAAGAATAATTTTCTAAGCCTATCAAAAGACTGTAATTGTAAAGGACCGAGTGAGTATTGAACTCGCTACTCAGTTGCACTTGATCTAGCGAGCCAAGTTTGCTATCCATTGCACAGCGTCGCAGTGCCAGCACGGTTTTTCAAGCGTAGTTTAGATGTTCCACATGGTCGAAAAGCGCAGAGCACACAGTGACGATCGAACTTACTACTCAGTTGTAATTGATCTAGTGAGACAAGCTTTCAAATCATTACTCCACGTCGAAGTGCCGTATAAGTTTTAATACTTCACCCAAGGAAAAATATATTACAGAGGCAAATCCGCTAAGCCAACGGCGAAGATGTTGATGGAGCTCTGATTGCATTGTCAAGCAAATCGTAATTTAGAATACACGAGCATTGATACAGACATGCTCAGTGTTTGAAAAAAGGCGCTGATGTTCAAGACAATTCGAAAGCTACACTTTCAAACACTGGTCTTCTAGATAGGAATAGCTTATCTATTTGGAGATTGGTTTGATGTCTGCTTTATATTAGGGTGTTCCAATAACTTGGAGCGGTTTTAAAAAGGAATTAAACTTTTTCATTTTCTCTCGGATTTGGCGCACATTTGGGCGATATTATTTTTCACACAGATTTGCCATTACTTCAATAATATAGTCCAATAAAAAAATAAATATTTTTTTACGAATACCACTAATTTATTTATTGCTGATTTTGAATAATAAATCTCAATAAAACACCCTTATATATAGTCCGTCTTAATGAAACACCCTTAATATAACCACTTGAATTTATTAAATACAATCATGGAGAGTATACGGTTAAGTGATGATGTTCCGCATTGAGTAATCCTCAGTTTAGAAAAATGTTATTCTATAACATCTTTAAATTAATATTTCTACCTCAAAATAACTTTACAGGTAGTTATTATTGTAGAAAATTCAGACGGATGTTATAAGGTATATTTTTATATTTTACTTTCACAGATCATTCCGGTTAAGTTCCAAGAAAAAACTGAACGCTTACTTAAAATATTTCCACACATAAGCAGAAGTTATATTTCCTTTATTTAAAAAAAAATTAGCTATTTTGATACAAATATGAACGAAAACAGATGGAGCCAATAACGCCCCCTACTGAGCACTGGAGGTAACCGGTGTTATGAAACGAAATTATTTTTTCCTTAATCCTAAGGCAGTATCATATATATACATACATACATATATATATATATATATATATATATATATACTAAAACATATCTCGTGCGTATTTTGTATATATCTTCATTGCTTTTTATGTATTAGAAACATATTAGATTCATAAATAGCGTATCTGATATATATATATATATATATATATATATATATATATATATATATATATATATATATATATATATATATATATATATATATATAAAATACTCTCTCCAGGAATAATATTTTTTTTCTTTTTATACTAAGTACAAATTATTATTTTTTTCTTATATATAAATATTTATTATCACTTGTGCAACCTATATTTTTATTTACAGGTAAATGTTAGGTTTTGGCTTTAGCAATCTGACATATACACCTATTTTCAGCAAAAGGGAGGAATGCGGTGCTTAACGCTTTACTAAGTCTTCATGTTTTTCTTCAACACGACGCGCGTGAAGATTATATGTTTCAAATTACTTCTCCACTTCTTTCTGCCAAAGTATTTTTTTTAATCTGTACAAATAAAAAAGAAAACCTATTTCCGTGTTATTATTTTTCACTTTTATTTGTAGTAATGAAAACATGAAAAACGTTAAATGTTTTTTATCGTTATAGTTTCTTGGCGACCAAGTATCACGTAAGACAATGATAGCGCGATGTAGTTGGTTTAGATCAGTTCCGCTGAGAATAACTGTAATACGATTCTTGAATCGAACTCTCCAATGCTTAAGAAAACAGGTGTGTGGATAGGCATAAATTTGATCTTGCTGTTTTGGCGATTTGAATCGTCTTCTATGCTCCATCTGACGGTTATTGCTCGTCCGTCTCGAATAACTTGTCTCCCGTTGGCAGCGGTCACCCCAAAGTTGCTCCCATTTATAAGGGATCATTTTTGTGGATTGCAAATCGTGTTTACAGACATACGTAAAACATAGTTTCAAGCTTCCTATTGAGCGTTGTCCTGGCGTCAGCTCAAAATAAAACTTTGGTATGCGACAATCTTTTTATTATGTTTCGGAATTTAGTGCAAAAGATCGATGAATGATATTCGTTGTAATTTTAAAATAATTTAACTTATAAAAACATAAGTCAACTTATATGTTAATTCTAATGACGTCTCGAATTATATGCCATTACATAAGGATTCAACTACCGAAAATAACAGTTAATATTATAGGATATTATTAAAGGAATTAACTACCGACGTTAGCAGTGAATATTATAAGATATTATATAAGGAATAAACTACCGAACATAACAGGGAATATTATATGGTGTTATATAAATATTCAACTACAGAAGATAGCGTTGAATATTATATAGCATTATATAAGGATTAAAATTCCGATTATACCAGTGAATATTATATGGCGTTATATAAGGATTCAACTACCCAATATACCAGTAAACTCCATAAACTTTTGTTTACGGTATATATAAAACGACTTTTGATATGAATTAACCCATACAATATAAAAATGATGATATTTGAACAAAAAATATACAATCAAATAGACCTTATTATGTGGATTCCGGGTTGAAATCCAGTACCAATAAATAACAAACGCCAGAAATGAATATATGAAAATAATGTATTAACGTAATAATAGAAACTGCTAAAGCAGGTTAGTAGTTCCAGGAATACGGGTTAGTAGCAATATATATATATATATATATATATATATATATATATATATATATACAGTCTTTGGTATTGAAGTATCGCTGTATGACTTCTTACTGAGTCTACGTGCTCGCTCACTGTGACTCTTACAACACTGTTACCTCACCCTCACTCTTCCGGATACCTACAACCTTTTACTCTGTCACACTCGACTCGACTCGACTCCTCGGGTATTCACTGGCAGCAGTATAAGTATACTCTGGGTGAGTCCATTTGTATAAAAAGGGGTGGACCCCTCAACACTTATCATTGCGATATATCATTGAAATAATTTGCCTGAGTTTCTGGGATCAGGTGTTATCATTACCTACAAGCGGGCTATTGTCAATATCTTTAATGTGGGACAATTCTGAGTGGAGAACTTGGAGCCTTAAACCTAAACTGTAGGCTGTTGAGTGCTACTACAGCTTGATACATCTTACTACAGTCGTTGAGCCATCGCTTAGAATTGCTCCCCAATACAGGAGAATAAACTAATGGATTAAAACTTCGGTATATGAATTTGGATATATAGTAATTGGGAATTCAAGTTTAATCATTGAAACGGGCAGTAGCTTATTGGGCAAGATGGAAATAACTAAGCACTGGTAAATAAGAACTAAACTAGATATCACTCGAGACAGACAACGGAAGGAGGAAAAATCCACCCCTGGATATTAAATAAAATAACCAGTGTGAAATCACATGAAGGTTACATGGTTATTCAATTACATCATGGAAAACGGAGCGGCCAACAAAATAATTGATTACAATAACAAAGGTGGAGAGAATATTCCGCGTGTATGTAATGTAAATGATATCACTGAAATATTTAATATGCCTATAAAATAATAATAATAATAATAATAATAATAATTGTAATAATAATAGTAATAATAGTATTGACCGTGAAGCGGTTTATCTTGCCAGATACAGAAACGACAGCAAAATAAACCGCTTCACGATCAATACTCTGCCTATATCAAACAAGCTGATGTAAACTAACCCGTACCCATCAGTGGCTACGTAGTACAGGTTAAATAAATTAGTATGAACACCTCCCAGACCCGGTTACGGAGATAGGGTCTGTAACAATTTAATGGGACTACGCAATACTCACAGACAGAAGAATCAAAGCTAATCGCCTTGACATCGTGATTAGAGACCGCAAAGTCAAAATGTATCTCCTTATTGACATGCTTCTCCCTATAAACTGTAATGTATCTTTGAAGATATCTAAAAAAAATATCAAAATGCAAGGATCTTGAAATCGAAATCTCAAAAATGTGGCGCATTAGGATATTGACAGTTCCATTTGCAGTTGGAGCACTCGGATTGATTGGAAAAGTTTCCGATAGACTCAGTGAAGGAATCACTGCTAGCCCATGCCTTAAAGATATACAAAAATTGTTCCCACAAGTACAGCCCACACTTTACGAGGGGCTTTTCTCTCTGTAAAATATGTGCGATTTTTTTTTTCGAAACTGCTCAGCGAAAAATGTCATGATGACATTTCTGACCTTGGGTCTCTCGGCGGGACTCGAAAAGAAATGAGTATACTCCAGATACCAAAAGAAATAATAATAATAATAATAATAATAATAATAATAATAATAATAATAATAATAATAATAATGTGTGTGTTTTTGTTTTGTTTTTTTTTTGACACAAGACCAATGCTTGCTAACTAGAAATTATCAAGCACACATGACACGAAATGCAGTTTCCTGTGATAGATATTCAGAATCAATTGAGCATATTTTATATGGTTGAATGGTGCTAACACCAACTAAGTATAAAATTCGGCTTGATGGATTAACATAATATCTGCACTTGAAAATCTGCAACTTTTAGGGTAAGAAACTGCAACAAACTGGTATAATCATCACCCAGACTCCGTTACTGAGATAATATCAGTAACAATTTTATGGAAATTTACAATACACACAGACAGAGCAGTCAAAGCTGATCGGCTATACATCCTGATCAAAGAGTACAAAAGCAGAATGTGCTTTCTTACTGACATAGCAGGTCCTACGGATTATAATGTATATTTGAAGATCTTCAAACACTATCGAAATAAAAGGATCTAGAAGTGGAAATCAAAGATATGTGGCATATGAGGACATCAAAAATTTCAATTGTATGTGGATCCCTCGATTTTATTGGTTCCGATAGACTCTTTGCAGAAATTCCAGTCATTCCACGCCACAAAGAAATACAAGAATTTGTGCTCACACATTAAGAAGAACCTTATCTGTGTAAAATGTGAGTGGTCATAGGTTGTATTTTTTTCAATTCATTTTTCTTTTTAAAAATGTATTAAGTGGAAATGTAATGATGATATTTCTGACCTTGGTTTTAGTGTTGGGACACAGAAGGAAATCATTATAAAACAGAAAAAAAGAAATAATAATAATAATAATAATAATAATAAACTGAAGGTTTATCCTTGCTGCACAGGGCCGATGCTTTCTAACTAGGAATTATCAAGCACATATACTAAAATATTGTATTAGCCCAAAATGCAGAATTCTTTGATAAATATTCAGAAACAATTGATCATCTTGTATCAGGTTACACGATGTTGGCACCCACTGAATATAAAACCCGACATGACAGAGTGGGCCAATATCTGCACTGGAAAATCTGCAACTTCTACGGAAAGGAAACTGAAAGAAACTGGTATGAACACCACCCAGACCCATTTATGGAGATAAGATCTGTTACAATTCTATGGAACTACACAATACACACTGACAGAACAATCAAAGCCAACCGCCCAGATATTGTTATTAAAGACCACAAACAAAAACGGTGCCTCCTTATTGATATGGCAGTCCCTGCTGACTGCAATGTATCTTTGAAGATATTCAAAAAGCTGTCAAAATACAAGGACCTTGAAATAGAAATCTCGAAAATGTGGCATATGGGACCATCAATTACTCCCTGTTGTAGTTGGAGCCCTAGTACTGGTTGGAAAAGATTGCAGTATACTAATTGAAGGGATTCCTGCAGGTCCATGCCTCAAAGAGATACAAAAAATTGTTCTGACAAGTACAGCCCACGCTTTACGAAGGGATTTATCTATCTATCTATCTATCTATCTATCTATCTATCTATCTATCTATATATATATATATATATATATATATATATATATATATATATATATATATATTGTCAGTTGAAAGTGTCATGATGCCATTTCTAACCTTAGGTCCCTGGGCGGGACCCGGAAAGAAATGTGTAAACGCCAGAAATCAATAATAATAATAATAATAATAATAATAATAATGCTCAGACGTTGTTATTAGAGACTGAAAACAAAAAAGTGTCTCCTTATTGATATAGCAGTCCCTGATGATTGCAATGTATCTTTGAAGATCTTCAAAAAGCTATCAAAATACAAGGACCTCGAAATCTCAAAAATGTGGCACATGGGAACATCATCCTTCTTATAGTTGGAGACGTCTGATTGGTTGGAAAAGATTCCAGTAAACTAATTGAAGAGATTCCTGCAGGTCCATGCCTTAAAGAAATACAAAGAAAATTGTTCTCACGGATACAGTCTACACCTTACGAAGGATTTTATCTATGTAAAATATGTTTGTTTGTGTGCGTATGTGTGTGTTTTAATTGGTCAGTGGAAAATGCCATGATGCCATTTCTAACCTTCGGCTTCTGGGCGGGATCCGGAAAGAAACGCGTGCGCACCATAAATCAAAGGAAATCAAATAAAAATACTAATAACAATATACGCAATCTTTTTTTGGTGCAATCCAGGCTCTTTGAAACCGTTTTCTATATGAAGTCATTTGTACGATATGCGTACATTTTAATTAGAATTCTAAAGAACTGCGAATATATAACAAAGAAAATACTGTCTACCATAGTGACATCAAACAGTTCCTCATAATGACTGAGACAGTAGAATGTATCCGAACAAAAACGGAGATAAATGAAGAATATTTGGCTTCTATTTTAATTGGGATGCACAAGAAGTTATTCGGAAATTATTGGTTAAATGCTGAACTGAAATCTGTCTCTGCAAAACGTTTGATCTATGTGGCTTTTGGAGAAACGTCGAGTCAAGGAAAGTAATTTTATTGAAAAGTAAATTAACATCCATAGACAGATAGAGTAAAAGCCAATGTAGATGTTCCTGCTACCAGTTTCTCTGTAGAAATGCAGCTGTTGTATCCGCAATTCTAAATATTTTATATCTCATTCCCAATGGAGATGAAAAACTTTTGATTGTGAGTGGCAAGTGAGAAAAATAAACAAGGAATGAATAGGCAATAATTAAATTGACAGATGAAGTCATACAGAACTTTTCTTAATGTGTTTTGTTGTTCTTGTTGCTGTTGATGATAGTGGAAGTTATACAGACAAAGCTACAGAAAGAAATGAATTACTTTAAAGACATCAATTTAGACAGAATAAATGCTTTTATTAACAACAGAAAATAATAAAAAGAAAGGATTTAACAAATATCAGAAGATACGGTCATGTTTACTATGCTTCAGTGAGAAGGTTTTTGTTTTGTTTTTTGTTTTGTTTTTTTTTTGCTTTTTTTTTTTACTTTTATTGTATTGCTTTTTAAAAACACACCAACAATGAAAGACCTTCATATCTAATCGCAAAGAAAAGCAAAGTAAGGAAATATTGAAGACTTTTAAAAATGAATGAAAATGTCTATATCTCTGAGATAAGGTATTATGATTATTTACATTATTCGAACTGTTATCCTCATCTACATTGCCACATTCACAACGTTTCGGCCGTTTTACGCTCCTGCCTTCTTCAGGTGTTTAGAATTTAGAGTCAAACCCTTTATTTCGCCCACTGGCGTAGATTGTTCTATATGAGGTCGAAATAATAGAGAACATCACTGGAAAATAAAAAAAATTTAAGGAATCAGCACATATGCTAGGCCACAAAAATCTCCTGAGCCTAGCAAATAGACTGAGAAACCAGTAATAAGGAGTGCTAGATAATAGCAGTGAATAAAACACAAAAATTGCAATATAAGCTCTGGTAAAATATACAATAATAATAACGGAAAAATCCCATATTATGAGCACTGGTAAAAAAGGGTTGCTGAGAAATTAGGTTAATAATTCCCAGAAATTCATATGCAAATATCCAGTTAGATAAAGACGTTCGTTAGATGCAGTGACTAGACCCAAAGAGTTATGAGTTCAATACCAGGCTACAGTAGTGGTGATCCAAAAAACATGGAGAGTTAAAGGGATATATCTTAGACATCAGGAAAAGGCATGGCACGTGGAACTAGAACAATCTACCCCGGTGGACAAAATAAAGGGTCCGGTTCGAAATTACAATCACCTGAAGAAAGCCGGGGCGTGCAACGGCCAAAAAGTTGTGAATATGTCAATGAATATGAGGATAACAGTTTGAATAATGTAACCAATGTAAATAATGAATGAATATATTAAATTGGAATTATTATATTTAATTAATTACTACTTCTTCTGGTAGGAATATGGTTTCAATGTCTCGAGTTTCCCGCCAGAATCTATCAAAAATATTTATCAGTCTACCATTCGTCCCTGCATTGAATATTGTGTCCATATCTACCCTGTTGCTTCTGCAATGTATTTAAAGATTCTTCAGGTAATAAAAAGAGAAATAGGCAATAGAAATATTGACACTGACCTCGCAACAGGAATTTTCCTATGTGCCTTTCTATAACTATATTTTGGTAATTCTTCTGATGAAATTTCTTTTTTAGAACATCGACTTTGTCCTTTAAAGCGCAGTACTAGATTGGCAAAAAAGTTGACATTTGAAGTGATTAGATGTAACCATAAGTTCTATGCTATATGACATTAATATTTTTTTCCTCCGGCATAGTGATAGATATTTACTAAACTCACATTTTTCACCCCATGAAACACGTGATTATCTCTCTCCACAACATCCTATCCTTTGTCGTCTTACAAATATTTCTGTTACTACTTCTTTCTGTTCTTCCATCCTTTTCAGAGCTGTTTACCTCTACCCTTCTTGTGTACGATGTTTACTATGAATGTCGAATTTTTCAAGCCTTATTTCCTCATGATGTGTCCTATTTTAACTGTCCCTTCAGGATTTTAAATATAACCATAAACATCCTTTCTATTTTATTTAAGATCTACACTGGTATTCTCTCCATCTATAATTGCGCAGTATTCACTGAAATATAAGAGGATTTATATTACATCACACTTCAGCACTATCTTTCTCTGTCTATAACGACATTCTCTTGTCCCTCCGGAAGGCACCATGTGAGATTCTAATGCTCTTCGGATTTCAATGTAACATTTTCTATCCTCCTGTGTAACATGTCTGAAATTCTATCACATATGTATTTGTTTGGTTTTAGTATCTGCAACTTATACCTCACTTCTTGGGCTTTTTCTCTTGCTCCCCACCATACATTCTATGTTTTGCAATACATATTTTGTCCTTTCTTCAAGACTTGCTTGCTTCTCTTGGCGATTCTTTAGTTTTCTTTATTTTTACTAGTATTACTGTTATCTGCGTATCCTATGTCGTTAAGATTATGTCCACCGATAATAAATTCTGTTAGGATCCCTAGAAACCTTTCATTAACCTCGCCGAAGAATTTGAATTATTCCAGTGAGAAAATATATCTTCTTCATTCATCTCTTTCAGTTTTTGTATACTTACAATTTACATTTACTTGTCGTTGCAGGTGGTTTCCTACCAGTATATGTTCTGGATTACGAATAAAACAGCTAAAAAATAATATGTGAAGTCAGGTATACAACGCGTTTTTATTATTCAGCTGCATCGCTACAGTGTTACTGTTCCCGCCAAGTTCTCTTATTTTGACACTGCTGCTCATATAATTGTGAAAATGTTTTGTATGTTTATAGATTTTTAATTCCAATCTAATTTCATGAAGTTTATGACATTCTCTGCATCTCTTTCGTCTTTCGATGGTCCTAGCTCTTCTGTAAGTTTTCAGATGCTAACAGAATTATTTTTCTGTTTTTATTTTTTAAGTAAAAAAAAACATATTGTATAATTGGCGGTTAGGATAAGGTCCTCCTGATTAAAACCTTTTTTCTTTCCACTCATTATTAATGTTTCTCTTCCTAATTCCTCCACATCCTGTAACCATTTGTCTTTTAGTAGATTTACTGCTTTGCCGATCTCGAATTCCAGTCGAGTTCCTTAAATTCACTTACGCACAAATACCCTTGGGAAACGTATGAATCCACCTCTTCTCCCCCAACTATGGGTTGAATATCAGGACAGACTGGGTTCCTTAGATTTGGCTAGCAACCAGTCTACCGTAGAAAGAAATGGCAACCTCCTGGTGAAAAAAATCTACCTCGTCAGTTACGTATCGAAATATACATGATCAAACTAATTTAATTGATTGAGTGAGTGACTGCCTTAAATGAGGTGATACCGATCAATATATATATATATATATATATATATATATATATATATATATATATATATATATATATTGAACAATAAAAAAAATATTAAAGAATTAAAATCTTCAGACACACTCGGTTGTAGATTAATATTTTTTTGTTTTTTTATTATTATTTCATTTAGATTCCTCGACTAGTTTCGATCAACATGGCCATCGACAGGAGAAGAAATAGTTCTGCTTGCTAGTAGCAGTAAACTACAGAAATGAATGTCTTGATGGAGAAAATGAACTTTTGTCTGTAGTTTTCATTTGTTTTTTTTTATTTTTTATCTTTTAACATGAATCTTTTAACATTCTTGTATTGGTCAAACAGTCTCTTTTAAGAGATAAGAGCTGGATGGATCTACGCTTCTTTGAATTCCCTTGGTCAGTTTGACAGTGTTATTGGTCCTGGAGAGGGAATGTGTCTCTGTTAAGTTTTTGTGTTATATATATATATATATATATATATATATATATATATATATATATATATATATATATATATATGTTTAAATAGGAATAGTCTAGTTCCCTAAAATACGTTATTTATTTTAAAAATACTATAGATTTCAAATGTGAAATCATCAATCAGAGTGTTTAATTCAGAAAATATCGTCTGTCGCCTGGTCAGTATTTCAATTTTTTTGTACTCGTTAAAAATGTCTGACAAATAAACATAGATCTTATACACAGGTGCAGCTAATGTTCCAAAAATTTTCATGAAGCTTATATAAGGCTCTAGGTATTTTTATCTTCTTTTTTCTGTAATAGTGTTCAAGTTCCTTGTTTTCTAAAGCTCCATAATTAACAAATCATGATTCTCCATTTCCGGACATTATTTCAGTAAGAAATTTCAAGCCGTTTAAGCGAGCGCTAAGCTCTTCGATAAGATTGTCTGATTTGCTTTCGATTTTCCTATTCTGTGAACAGCTTCAGTGGCTTTAATGCCCATTTTCAAAATGGGAATCAAAGCCCGAACATTCCAGATTCTCAGTGTCTCCATTTTCCGTATAACATCCTCGTTGCTCTCATGTTACTTCAATTAAATTCTCAGAATCCTTCTGTGGCACCACATTTCTATTACATCACGTGTCTTATTCGTCTATGAGAAATTATCCGGTAATCCAGAGGTTTTATATTATAATAAAAGATCTGTACACTTTGCTTTTAACGAAAATTTCCTGATTACTCATAATGTTCATTAATTTTTTGAGGGCGACTCCTGCTGTTCCAACGGACATTTTTCATCGTCTGTTAAAACATTTTCCAAATCGTTAAATTGTTATTGTTATCTTCAGACAAACAATACACAGTAGCCATCATTATATGGTCAAAGGGGTATATAAGGAACGTATATTAATTAAAGTTGAATTGATTAGCTACAGCGACAATTCATTTTTCTCTACTCTCTGCAAACCATGAAAAAGTAATCTGAGATTGACAGAGAACGAGATTTTACAGTGAGGTGAATGTTTCTTTTATTTCCTTTTCTAATTTGTTTGATAAAACTGGCGTCTGTTGTACGTTTGCCGTCAGCAAGCTAATCAAAACACCCCATAGCTCTTAGGCTCATTTCACACAAGGCTGCCCTCTAAACTGGCCTTCAGCCAGATTGATAAGCTAATCATTATAGTTTATTACTGACTATTGATAAAGTAGCCATTTTGTTATCGCTGTATGAAGAGCTGATACCATTTTGATTATGAGAAATGTGTTGATTGCTCACACGGATTATTGTGGTTATCATCTTTACTAGACCATGAGGCACAGAAAGAGAGAGAGAGAGAGACTTCAGGATTGGATGAGTTCATGCCTTCTCCATATAATATAAAGTATAATGAAATTCACTTCCCTGAATGCGTCTTCCAATAGCTGAAAAAGAAAAGTTCCATGTATATCAACACAATTTCTGTCGGTGTCTATATAGAACAGAAATAGTAAAGTTTGGAATAAAAGATGACAGCATTTTAATTTGAAATACTGACACAACAGTCAATAAACATAGAAATCTGGAATTATGTTTGACTAAGCTCTTCCTAGCAA
>OZ010584.1:70515008-70570008 GCA_963932145.1 Acanthosepion lycidas
CAATTAAGAGAGAAAGAAAGGGCAAAGAGAAAATGTCTTTTAAGGGAAGAGAAAATGTTCATAACAGAAAAAGGGCTTGCCCCAAATATTTCTCTGAGCGCCGAAAAAGTTCTTAAAGCGATGAGAATTTTGTTAAGGTTTAGAAACACTCACAGTTCTTGTAGAGTAGAAAAATTGTTGGTAAATATAGGAATCGTGTAGTTCATTAGTCGACGACAGAATTCCAGTGGGCTCGTCAGAAGGAGTGGTAAAGGGATGCAGCTTTGAATTGGTCTTGAATTGTGGGCCGACGTTCGTTCACAACAGCCCTTTATTAGGTAGTTCTTTGGTTGAAAGTGGTTCTGGAGTTAACTGGAGCTCCCTATCATCGACCTCACAGACGGTGGGCTGAAGTCACACCGTCAAATAGGCAAAGATTCTCCAAATTTATGGAGATTTGGTAGGCTCCGATGGATCGAGAACTTTTCCCTCCAAAATCGTTGTACAAATTTCCTGGTCCCTCTATTAGTCAGAAAACACATTCTTATCTCTGATAAGAATCAGGGATGTGGGAGTTGAGTTTGAAAGTATTGAAAACAGGTTGGAGTGAACAAACTGTGAGGTTTCTGGCAGACCTTATGGCACCATGGAAAGAATAATGGTGGTGGAATTCCTTTTTATATTTTCCAGCTCTCTCGTTAGTCAGAAAATATATTCTTATCTCTGACAAGAATCAAGGCTTTGGAAGCCGGTTTTGAAATTAAAAAGAGGTTGGAGTGAGGATAGAAAAAATAGCAAGAATGTGAACTTGTAAAATGTTGTTCTCAAATGAAATTCCAACAATATATTTGGTTGGTTAGTTGGCTTTGTTTAGCAGGATATCGAACTATGCGTTATTAATGCCAAAATTTAAATATCTTGTAGGTAATATTTTGTGGAGTGGGTGAGATAATAATGGTTTTAGTGTTAAAATTCTTACGAATTAACCAATAGTTTCGGGGAGAATAGCTGGAATGGTAACTTTGCCAAGGGTATATGCGTGTAAGTGAATATAACAAACGTCAAGGGAATTGGAATTGGCTCTCGGTTTAACAATTTTGAACCATTATACATTACACCACCAGGACATCCAGGCTTACAGCACCTGGTATTTCTAAGCGGTCACTCATTTAGTTACTGACTAAGCTCGATGTTGCTTAGCTTCGGTGATCGTACTAAAACCGGTGTCTCAATGTGATATGACCAAAATACATATAGAATCACAAATAGAGTATTGGTGCGATAATTGGCTAGGAGCTGCACAATCTTCACTTTTCAATGTTGATAGTGATCAAAATCGGTTATGCAGCCGCTTGCGAAATACCAAGGAAGGCAGGGAAAGATAGCAAGAAGAAGGAACTAAGGATAACCAAAAGACAGAATGCATGGCCATCAACAAAAAGAGACCAAAATGCAAATTATAAGTCGTTGATACAAAAATCAAAGTTACAGAAATTTACATAACTGGGAAGTGTTCTAACAGAGGACGGAAAATACGACACTGAGATAGATCTGAAGATGTCTTAGGATGGGTAAAGTGGATTTCAAAAGCTAAGCAGACTATTAAGAGACATGGAAATTCCATTGGAAACAAAGAAAAGGTTGCTGAACTGTTACGCGATATCTGTCCTCTTGTATGACAGAGAATGCCGAACAATCTTCTCAAAGATGAAGAAGGGGCTCGAAGCCCCAGAATTGTGGTTCGAAAGAAGGATGCTAAAAATACCATGGGCCGAACATCTGAGCAACGAGGACGTTTTGGAGAGGATGGAAACAAAAAAAAACAACCTATATTTAACATCAGAAATAGGCAGTTCAATTTTCTGGGACACGGACTATCTGATATTCACAGGATGGATAGAGGGAAAGATAGACAGGGAAAAACAACGGTTTAATGGGTTTGAGCAAATGGATGGCAGAACAGAGTTTGGCAGAAATAACAAAAAGACAAAACTTATTATGAACTACAAATGAAAGAAGGCTGTTGGGGGCATGAGCGCCTACGTCCTGAAGGGACACGGCACACAGAAGAAGAAGATGTTTTTTTAAGATTCGGTCTTAACATCCGCCTGTTTTCTTTCGAATTACGTGCCAATACCTTTAGGAAAGGTATGAATCTTCTTCTCCACCGCCACAGTTATAGGTAAATAGCAGGACAGACCGGTTTCTGTAACCTTGGATGGCAACTGGTCTACCGCAGAAAGAAATGGCAACCTACTGCCGGGAAAAATCTGCCTCATCAGTAATGTATCGAAAGATATGTTCACCTAAGCGTGTATCACGCTTGACACATAACTGACTGACGTGCTAATATGATTGGGAAAGGTATGAATCTTATTCTTCTTGTCCTAGCTATGAGTGAATAGCAGGAAAGACCGGGTTCTATAGCCTTGGATGGAAACTGGACTACCGCGGAAAGAAATGGAAACCTACTGCGGGGAAAAATCTGCCTCTTTAGTCACATATCGAAAGATACACGTTAGCCTAAGCGTGTATCCTCGTATGGCACATAACTGACTGATTTGTAGATTGATTTTTGACGGTACTTTTTTATATATATATACTCTAGGTATGTAACAGTGCAAGTATTTGTGGAGTTCTTCTCCTGATTTCTGAAAGGAACTGATAATATACAATTTTCAATTGATGATTTCTCTCCTTCCATATTTTGAAGTGTGCTTTTTATTTAATCTGTTATTATTTGGTGAACATCATTAGCATTAGCCAGAGCGACTCTTTATTGTATAATGTGTGTCTCAGTTCATACCAAAGTAAACTTTGAAATCGGTACCACACCAGACGATCAAGTGGAGTACTGAAATCTGGACGACCTTCCAACCGGGGACGATTATCTTACATGCCGGCCCAGATGCACCTAGTTTTCAAGCGTGGGAAATAACCGGATTACGAGATGTATTTAAACGTCCACCACATACAGGAAAAAAGGAAGTTTTTCAGACATTATAGTCGAGTTTCGGAAAAGAGGCCGGAGGAACACAGCCACTGCCACATCCCCGCATACACATTGGGTGATGGAAATTTATGACGTCTAGAGTTGAATAAATTGTAATATCAAATATCAGTAATTAAATCTCTAGTTTTTATTAACATATACGACTTCACTTCAAAGCCACATTTTTAATTCGAGTTTGAAAATACGCGCAAGGGGGTCGTCATTGATGTTTTGACTTGGTTCATAAGGGAGTTTCGGGTCTTTCAACATCATACTCCACATCACCAAATCGACCCAATCAGGGGAGATCAACCCCTGATTCCCCACTTGTGATAATATTTATTATTGCAAAAAAATACAATAAATGTGGCACAAGGCCAAAAGAGGGGATGGGGAAAGAAGAACGGTCATCATATGTCTTAATTTAAAACAATATTCCTACCACCAAAACACCATATTCATAATTACCTTTCTTACTAACAACCACCAAAATACCTCATTGTCTCAATGAGAATCCTAATTAACCCCATATGTACAAATAGTGTCTTGGGGGGGGACAAAATAAAAAACAAGTAAAAACGCCCCAATGAATATGTACAATATGACAACAATATTTACATGAAACTAAACAAAATCCTGTTAGTAATAAAACCCCCGACAAACCCTAAATGTGACAGTAAAATCAATTAACTGGACGAAATCGACACGGAACTTTAAAAATATACAAAAACAAACATCCCTCTCAAACCACACACACAGGCACGCACTGAATCAGACAGAACAACAAATACGAAAAAACACACGCTCGAAACGAAAGGCGTCCCGCGTCCACCAGAGAACTGAAAATACTGACCACCTAACGAGGGATGGGATAGGGAGTTAAACTAAAACAAAAAGAAAAGGGGACAGAAAAAAAAGGGGGCCAATGAGCAAACACACCGTAGCTAAGTTTACAGAAAAAGAAGAGAAACTAAAAATCAAAACCAAAAACCTCATCTAGCCTAAAACCAGGGGTGGGTTTCCCAAGTTCAACCCAGGAAAAAAAATATACTGATGCCTAACCGGCATCAAGATGCAACTCAAGGTCAGCCCTTTTACTCGACACATACGCGCAAGATTCACCCACCTTTTGCCAAGTTCTGATGAGGTGAGCCGCCGCCTTTCCGTCCTAACCTTGACTTTAAGCTGATGCTTAAAGAACAAGATTAGTTGGGAAGAAGTGAACTTCTCGCCCTCATAGAATTCCTTCTGACGCGTCGTCCAAATCACGATTCTCATAACCCCTAGCAAGCAACAGAACACATAGTGTTCAGCCTTTGTCATCTGCGGCACCACATTGCTACAAACAGAACTGGCTTCAAGGACAAAAAACTTTCCCTGTAGCATGCGAACCATGAGTTCTTCAACAAACCTGCACAACGGCACTACCGCCTTGCACTGAAAGAAGGCGTGACCAATGGTCACGACTTCCCCCGTACAGCGACGACAGTTTGGATATTTCTCAAAGCCTGCTGAACAAAGTCTCTTGCCGACCCAGAGGGCTTCACGAATCACCAGCCAGGTGAGTGATGCCTCATCGTTATTGAGGCATTTCAACCCAGGAAGCCATATCGAGCGAGCCTCCTGCTTCGTAAGACCGAGCTCGCAAATCAGATCATCTTGAACGGCCCCCCTAACTAACACTTGATACAATGTTTACGAGACAACGCCTGGGCGTTGGAGAGGCAATCCGAAGCCCGTAAGAGGAGCTTCAGAGCGCGACGACATTCACGATAGAAGGAACACTCGGATCGTGGTGTACGGCACACTTCTCAGGGACGGGAAATGTTTCCTGGCGTCTTCTTTCCAAAAGGCACACTACTCATCCGATCCACAACACACTCGGTCTAGAAAGGTGATGCGAAGCATATGTTGACGAATCTCAATGCTCGGCATACGCAGACCGCCCTCAAGGAGATGAAGGCAACAGATCTCGCGAGATACCAGAGGGGCCTTGTCTCTCCACAAGAAAGAGAACAAGGTCCGTACTAATAAAATTATTCTGGCATACGGGAGTGGAAGTACAGAGAGTCGGTACAGGAGAATCGGATAGATGTGTGAAATACATACTTCCGCACTTCCCTTCAGGGAAAGTCTCCTCCGAGACCACAGATTAACCGCGATCTCCGCCTTCCATTGCACCTCCGACCAATTCATTTCCAACTGGAGATCAGGACCGATCCAGACGCCGAGTATCTTGATCGGCCCATCCGTCTAGAGGAAAGGTCCGGGAAGAGAAACTCCCTTCCACGCACCCAACCGCAAGCCAACAGACTAAACGCGGTTGATCTTGGCCCCTGTCACCATCTCATAGCCACTGATCTCTTTTCTGACTTCGTCGATCTCGGCTCTGCTCGACACAAGAACCGAAACGTCGTCAGCATAGGCAGAATACCTGGCTGAGGTGGTAGCCCCAGGCAGGGAAATTCCGCGCAGGACCGGATTCGCCTTTAACTTGCGAAGGAATGGTTCCAACGCAAGAACGTAAAGCAAAGGCGAAAGCGGACAACCTTGACGAATAGAGCGAGACAATACGAAAGCCTTCGATTTTACCCCATTCGCCACCACCAGCGCACCGGAGGTCGCATACAACAGTCGGATCCAGGAGCGAAAGTCGGCTCCGAAACCGGCCGCCGAAAGGACAGCCTCCAAAAACCGATGGTCAACCCTATCGAAGGCCTTGGACTGATCTAAATTGATCAGCGTGGCTTCACTGTCGACTTTTTTTAAGATCAAGCGTACCATATGAAGGTTATCCTGAATAGTCCTACCCTTCACAGCACAAGTCTGTTTGGGGCCAATCAGACTAGACAGGACAAGCTGCACACGGTTGGCTAAGATCTTTGCCAAAATCTTTAACAATGTTTAACATCGTTAAAGGGCGAAAGTTCCCTAACCCATCCCCACCGTTCTTGTCCTTACGCAGCAACTTGATCAGACCCCCGGTGAAAGGTTGAGGTATAGACCCCTGCTTCATCCAGTGGCTGAAAATCAGTTCCAGCAAAAGAACAAAAACAGGCGACTTCCTCAAGTAAACTTCGTAGGGAAGACCATCCAGTCCCGGCGTGTCCATTACAGGTGTGGCGGTTTTTGAAGACTCGGTCAGAGGGGGAGTTTGGTCGATTGGGACCTGAGCTCCAGAGGCCTTCTTCTCTGGGCAGGAAGAGGAGAGGTGACCAGTTACTCCACACTTCCAGAAAACTGGTTTACGACCGGTTACGATGACCGGCAGCCTCAGGTCACCGACGTCAAGACAGTTGGGTATAGAGCTGAAGGCTTTTTGATTGAGCATCATCTGAAAGATCCAACCCCGGTCAGGCTATCGCAAGAGGCACCCAGAATCTCCCCGTATTGGGACGAGAACGCCGCCAGGTGCTTTCCGATAACCAGAGGAGGGACCTCGTATACCGCGATTTGGTCCTTCGCCGGCTCTCGGACTCTGTACGAAGGATTAGATCCTTCGTAATAAGATCACGGGTTGTTGCTTTTATACATTCTTAGGCGGTGGGCAGCAGCACGCCCCACATGAAAAATCCATTGCCCTTAACAATTCGTAGGGGCTTAAACCCCAGGGACTCCAGTGATTTGAAAACTGTGTCTTACTCGAACGACAAATTTTGCGAGATCGCTTGTCGACGACAAAGACTGACACTATTCTTTTCTCGACTTTCTTCAGTACTATTGGATCCTGCAAGAGCCCACCTTCCACCAAAAGGTGTGCGTAACCCTTGGCACGATCCAAAAACTCCGCAATGTCGATTATGTATTTAGGAGGGGACTTCCAACAAGAGGGCGATTCCCTAGCCTCTGCATTAGCGGTTGATTTGTCATTTGTTTGGTCTAAATTTTTGCTCTTTTCAGCCTCCATATTTTTGGAGGCTTTTTTTAATACTTCTACAATCTCATTTAATGGAACTGAGGGCATATCAGGGTATTCATCCTTATTTTCTTTGTCAGTAGGGTGATTTTTAGGGTTATAAAGGTGCTTTCTTTTCATACGCCTGTAAGAAGCTATTTTTGGCTTTTTTTTAAACTAAAAAGGAAGGAACTTTTTTTCCTTCTTATCCATTTTTTCACAGTAAAGTGGAGGGGGGAAAGGGGTGCGTGGGAGGTTAATGGTTAAACAAATTAATAGGCAAAAGATAATTAAATAAAAAATTAAATGAGACAAAAAATGAATAAAATAAATATGCACACACAAAAAATAATTACATGACGAAAAGAACAAAAAACACGGTTCACTTATACGTAAAACAAAAATACAATAAAATTAGAAAAAACAATAAAGAACAAATATCGCCTAAAGGGGAAACAATAAAAGAAAACACGTAAAAGAAAATAAACAATAAAAAAAATAAAAACGTTAGACAATGAAAACGGAAAACAAAGAATATACAAAACTTCGACAAAAGCCGAAATTAGTTAAAAAAAAAAAAAAAAAAAAAAAAAAAAATGGCCGACGCCAATAAACAAAAAAATACGAAACGACAATAGTCGAAGCTAGTTACAAAAAATCAAAATGGCCGACGTCAACAAAAAAATACGAAACGGGGAACAATAGCCGAAGCTAGATACACAAAATCAAAATGGCCGACCCTAATAAAAGCGAGTCGAAACAAAAGAAAACAAAGAAATTGGACAATACAAACGATTACAAACAATGAACACGTAAAAATTAAAGGATGGAATGAAAAAATAAATTAATTAATCAAAAAAATAAAGCGAAAACACAGAATAAAGAAAAACGAAGTTAGATTTAAAAAAAAAAAAAAAGGGGGAATGAATATTAAAAAGGAAGACTAGAATAAAAAAATTAAAGGGGGTAGAAATAAGAACTGCGAAAATACAAGGGGTAAAAATGAAAATCAAAAAAGGAAAACTGGTAAAAAATCAAATATGAAAAACTGGAATAAAAAGAAAAAGTGCAAAATTAAAGGTGGTAGGGGGGCAAAAATAAAATGGAGCGAAGAAAGAAAAATCAAAAAACTTTTTCAATACAGTCACAAAAAATGTAAAATTAAAATAAACAAACTTTAACCAAAATGAAGTTCAAAATAGCAAAAGGGTAAATTCCAAAAAGAAACGAGCGATAAAAGGCTGTCCTCAACGGTCAGAAATCAAGACAAAAAAGATTCCCCGCTTCTGATTAAACGATAACAGCTACTCTGGTCTTTTTAAAGAATAAGAGGTAGAAAGACCACACATTCCGCGCATCCGATTGGATGTTAGTAACAACCAATCTGCTGCGCGGACTAAGTTTTAAATGGCCCGCGGTGCGGACTGGCTTCTTTTCTTATTTCGGTGGATTGCAGTTTCAATGGATAACTGAGGCGGTAATCTTGATGTTCCTAAATCTTACCCTATTTCCTTAAGTATTTTAAGGTTTAATTATTTGTCATTTTTATTTTGTACTTTTTCCTTTTCTTTGGAGGGGATACTTAAACTCAACGCTATAATCACATTTTATCGTTAGCCTGTTTCTTAATACAAATAATATGTAGAAACATGGGAAATGTTCGTATCAATAAAAAAATAAAATAAATTAGACAAAGATCTTACGTTCGAATAGGAAAAAAAAATTTTTTAAATTATCTTTATATATATGTATCGCTAAGAACCGATGACAAACTAATAAAACAAGAATGATATATACAAACGATATATGGCAATGATCAAGAGGAAGAACACTATAAATACACTATATACGCGTTATGATTCCGATTTAAAATATACAAAAATGTGAAATATGAAATATTGTGAAATATTCGTATAAATTTAAAAAAAAAATTAAAAATTAAAAAATAAAAAAATAAATAAATTAGACAAAAGGTCTGACGTTCGAATAAAAAAAAGATTCACAAAAGGCCTTATGTTCGAATAAAAAAAAATAAATAGACAAAAAGTCTTACGTTCGAATAAATAAAAAAAAAAAGACAGAAAACCTTACGTTCGAATAAAAAAAATAGACAAAAGTTTTTACGTTCGAATAAAATATATATATAGAGAGAAAAGGTCTTACGTTCGAAAAAAAATAATTAAAAAAAACATAAAAGGTCTTGCGTTCCAATAAAAGAAAAAGTATATAGATAGATAAAAATATTATAGATAGATAGATAGATAGATAGATAGATATTTAAACGTATGCATACATACATACATATATATATATATATATATATATATATATATATATATATATATATATATATATATATATATATATATATATATAGTGGAGAGAATCAGTTATATAAATTTTCATTTATTGTACTTCCATCTTATGAATAAACATATATTTAACTGTACACAGATGCATAATAACTAAATATGTATGGAAAACAGAAAAATGATTTAATAAAAATAAATCCTATTTATGCATTTTAATGCCTGCAAAAAGAATACATAATCTTCATTTAATACTTTGTAGAATAGCCATTATTCCCTTCTACATCAACTTTTGCAAATTTAATTGATATTTTGTTTCATTCTTCTTCCTATATGGTCTTCAGATCCGGGATGTTTGTTGGAGCTCTCGATTGTATTTGAATTTTCAAATAACGTCACAGATTCTCGAGTGGATTTAAATCAGGAGACTGACTTGGCCATTTTAGGATATTTACATTATTTTCAGCAAGCCATTTTTTCGTAGATTTTGCAGTGCGCTTGTGATCATTAGACACCTCCCAAAAATCTTTAGATATTGAACGAAAAAATGCCGTTAGAATCTTAGCCGTTAAAGAAAAAAAAAAAAAAAAAATCCAGACGACACGCTTTTAACGGATGTTAGATTTCATTGAAAAATACATCCCTACCCACTACCAAAACGTAACAATAACTGATACATTAAAATATAAACATATTGAACATACTGACACCCCTAGTCTAGCAAAATAGATTTATCTGTAACCTTGGAAACATGAATTTTGTTTTAGCTGTGTATTGAAAACCCTGTAATTTTTAAAGTTACTCCAAAATTCGCTTGAGGATGAAATGGAAGTGATGTCTTTAATTTAAGTACAAAATTAAATTAGGGGCTTTTAGCTTCCATTTTTGAAACATGGTTGGAACTGTGTAGCGAAAAACCATATTTTAAGTCTATTAACATATAATATTAATGCTCTGTAAATTTACATTGAGCACTATTTTGTAAAAATAAAAATATCTATAAGAACACCGGATTATATATCTTACTGTTCTTTCTTTTTATTAATATATATATATATATATATATATATATATATATATATATATATATATATATATATATATCAATCTCTCTCTCTCTCTCTCTCTATATATATATATATATATATATATATTTTTAGGTATGTATGTAATTTGACAACTAAATGTCTTGACGTATTTTACGAATCAAATTCTAACGTTCAGCTACTTTTATATGAACCTACGTATGCCATTTGCTTTCTGAATTGCTGCCTTCTATTCCATGTATTGTATTTAAGGTTAATATTCATATTTCGTCAATTCTATCAAAAGTAAAAGCGTGTCCGCCATTGCAAAGCTATTGCCTTATTCTCGGAAGGTGGTATGGAAATTAAGAAATCGGTCTGTCATGTTTGGCACCCATCAAAGAAAAGTGAGTTAACTAATTGTTTTTGTATTTTGTTCTCTCTTTTCTATGTCTAATTTAGTATTCATTTTCTTAGTTTTCCTTTCTTTTTTTTTTCCTTCTCTCGTCTTCTAAATTCTTATATATTGTCTCTTGCTCAGTTTGTACGAATTCTACTTAATGTCTGAATTATATCGTTTTTTTTTTGTTTGTTTGTTTCTTCTTACCCGCTTTTCAAGTCTTCCTGCCGCGATCTCATCATCAATCAGTGCAAATATAGTTTTGACGTTTATTTCATTACACAAATGGAGATGTTTCTTCCCGTTCTTGCTTGCTAACAATTTTCCAAAAGCTCTCGCCGGCTGATAGATATGATCTGTTCAGTCGTGGTCGGTAGCTATCTTGAATACGACTGCAGCCACAAGCAGTCAAAATATGCAGATGGAATCTTCGGCGTTTCAAACAAGATACGCAAAATAGCTACGGATTAGTCAGTACCATTATTTTACAACCCAATGAAATTACCTCTCGTCAGATAAGTCCACATAATTTAGGTTAACGATGAAAATTATACTGGATATTTTAATGACAATAAATAAGAACGTTTATCATCGTTCGGAAATATGAATCAATGAAAATAATTGGCCAAATTAAAATTAAATATTTAGAACTAAGCGTTCCTGCATTTGGCTACAAAAAAATCTGTGTTCGGTTTATGTAATTGTTATGAATAATCAAGAGTTGTCTCCACTTGTTTCGTTACTCTTCTCCTTGAAAGAACTATTTCTGTTTATCTGGACTATAAAAGGACACTATACGCGAACCGTATATTCTCAGGTAAATAAAGCTATATTAAAGCCTACACCTGCGTACTTTTGTCATTACAGTAATATCGATATCTGTTTTGCATTATACCTGAGTGCATAGTAAATATTAATCCTATTTATACTTGAAATGATTTACAAACACTGGTTGAAAACGTAGCTAAACAATACTAGTGTTTATATTTAGGTAAATAGGTAGATGTTGGTCATTTATATACGTCAGTGCACTGGTAAACATTAGGTGTGTTTATGCCTAAGACCAAAGGAAAACATTGAATTCAAAGATAATTATGACTGGCCTTTATACTTAAGCATATAGGTAAACGTTTCTTTTATTGCATAATTGAACGTTCTGGGTATGACGATAAATTACATCCGGCAGCAAGGCCTCTGATCGAGGTTTTTTAGGAATGTGTAACAAATTCCTAAAATCTGTTGTTTTCAGGTTCACGCTGACCCGCTGTGGGGCAAACCTGTTAGTTTCTAAGTTATGGGCAAATAGTGAACCCCCCAAACACTATGAAAGTATAAAAATAGATTTTATAATAAAAATATCTGTAGAATATTTTCATAGTTAAAAACCTTACCAGCAATACATTTCTTGAAAAGAAAATTACCAGCAACGTTTTTCTAAAAAATTAATAATGTACCCCCAAAATCTATTGACCTAACCGATGCCTGTTAATGGGGTAGTTCGTTCCATCGTCTCTCCTTTTAACATATGGTATCTTGTCGGTGCAATGCTGGGAGCACCCATTGAGGCCGTAGCTGGTGACTTCCGACGAGTTATTCCTGCTTTTTCTCTGCTTGGACTTGAGATTAACTCGTCATATACTTGAATTATAGTGCAGATGATTTCGAGAGTGCTATCCGGGATATTAGACTCATCATTGGGGGATATAAAAATAACACCTACGGAGGAATTCTTGCTTCACCAATCTTTCCTATGGCCATTTGAGAGTGTTTGGATGCTAAGCATGTCATTCTAACAAGAATGACTGAGAAATTGCATTTAATTGGTGCACACCCATCCCTCTTCCTTTTGAAGAAATTTTTTTCGAAACCGAGTTTCCTCTACACTCTACGAAGTGCTCCTTGCTACCTCGAACAGGACGTCTTAAACGAGATAAAAAAAAGCAAAGTTTGTTTCTTTATATTCTCAAGAATAAATCAAATCGATGTTTACCTAGAGATTCAATAATAAACACGATAATTTGTATCTATGTATTAAAGTATAAACGTGGTCGATATTTACAGGAACTTTGGATTCAAGTATATTTGTTTAGCAGCATATCGACTTCTTATGGACGATTTAATACTGAAATTTAATTTTCTTGGGAGCATGAGTAATTTTTTTATACATCCAATTTTAAACACGACCAATTTGTATGCATAGTGTGACGTATAAAACGCACTAATGTCTACCCAACCTTTAGGTAAATATCGATTGCCCACCTTGACCCGTTGAAGCTGGATTTAATAGGTTTAGGCTATTTGAGACGCAAGCAATGGAAGCATTTTTTAGATGATGGACCTTGTCCCCGGTATCACTCGCAGCTATGACAATAGGACATATATATATACGTAGATAATATTATATATATTTTACGAGTTTTAGAAGCACCAAGATTAATGTTGTTTTGTTTTTTTAATATATAAAACGTTAGGTAAGCAAAAACACTAGAAAGCAAGACAAATTAATAATCGGCCTTACATAAATAAACATATAAAAATAGAGAAAAGTTTGTTCATTTTAGAAAAAAGATAGCAGAAAGAAAAAATTAAAATATAAATAGAGATTTAAGACTGAAATCCTCAGAGACTATGAAATTGTTATTTATAACATGCAATAAAATAATTCATATTGCTTTTTTCACAGTAGTAACTACTAAACTATAAATTGATAAAAAAATGAACGAGAGTCGAAAATGCAAAGTTGGTAAATATAATTTTAGGTGAAACAGAAAGTAAAAATATGGCAAATGTTCTTTTTATGTACGAAAACAAATACTAATATAGAAAAACGCGATAACCAGAATGTTTAAAGACATAATAATAAACAACACATATATAACTCCAAATAAATTTAATAATCATAATACAGTAAATGAAATGAGGGAAAAATAATTACGAGTTATATTAAATTATTATATTACTTTTAAGCAATATTTACGAGATGAAGTTAAAATTAGAATCATTTTAGAGTTTCCAAAAAAAGACTTCATCGGTCTTTGAGTTCGTCATCATTTATTCAGTTACTGTATTTTGAGTTCAGAACAGCAAGAATATTTTAATAATATATTTCAATTTGATTATAATGTCAGGCGTTGTGATTTCATATTTTGAGGTTGAATTTATATATATATATATATATATATATATATATATGTATATATATATATATATATATATATATATATATATATATATATATTAATAGTAGTTCGTCCACCTTCACTTTACTGATGTCCAAATGATCAAATTTATATATATATATATATATATATATATATATATATATATGTGTGTGTGTGTGTGTATTTTTCTTAATAGTAGTTCTTCCACCTTCACTTCACTGATGTCCAAATGATCAAATTTCATATATATATATATATATATATATATATATATATATATATATATATATATATATATATATATATGTATTAATCTTAATAGTAGTTCGTCCACTTTCACCTCACTGATGTCCAAATGATCAAATTTCATATATATATATAAATATATATATATATATATATATATATATATGTATGTATGTATGTATGTATGTATTAATCTTAATAGTAGTTCGTCCACCTTCACTTCACTGATGTCCAAATGATCAAATTTCAAATTTATCATTTAAAATACTCATCTATTAGATAAAAGATTCAGTGAAAATAAAAAAAAAAGTTATAAAAGTGGCTTAAAATGGTCACGAATTTCGGCTTATGAAAATATATAAGTAAATTGTCTGTGCTTGTCGAGGTAATGATATCGGATTAAATTAGGCAAGGCGACTTCAATTTTTGTTTAGTCTACTTGGAAAAAGTACAAATCCATCTTGCTCCAGCAATGAGTTAAATTGCATGGCGTGATGGGCTCCCTTGCCTAGAGTCGGTAAACAGTATAGAATGAAAACTCTGAATTTAGCCTGTAGAGGGCTAGGCTCACTCTGCCCTATCCCGTCCTAGGCTCATCGCTACTGACACGGCTGCTGTAAATGTGGAGCCTCTACTATCCTAACTCGTTACAGAACATACGTTACGCATGCCTGTACTTGTGTGTATATTATATAGTGCAAAGACATATAAATCTCTCACACACTACACAGGAAGTTCCACATTTACGTATAGGCTTAGCATGCTGAAACTTAGGGCCTCAATATCTAGGGCCCCTACAGTCAAGATGTATAATATTTTTGACATTGTCATAGGACTTTCTTGCACGTCTGTCATAACGCATTGTAGACTCGAAATGCTGTTGATTCCAATTTCCTTCAATTTGTGCGTCTATGGAACTTTGCATGCGTACATGTATAATTTAATTCAGTTACAGTCATATTTTTTCTGCAAACTAAACAACATTAAGTAATAATTTCATTTATTACTGAATAATTTCGAAAGGCTTAAGAAACATATAATTACCTTATTTATTTTATGGCTTAAAAACTTAAGTGTTTTTTTTCACCGGGATATTAGTGATATCCTTTTCCTCTCATCCCACTAGTGTCATGTTTACTTGGATTAAATTTTATAGCTATTATTTTCTATAAAGTTTTAAACTATATTCACTTTATTGTCATCTATGTAAATACGTGGTGATAGTCCAAGGTAGAACCAATAAAGAAGAACCCGAACGCAGGTATGGAATAACACAGATATATTACAAACAGGGATATATACAGAGAAGTAGAATAGTTAGTATGAACAATCAGGTTTATTAGTTTCGACCAGTATCACTATTCCAATGTCTTGCAGCAATTGTCTGAACACGACTCTGTTTCGGACTGCCTCTGACTCGACTCTTGACTCGACTCGAACTACTGACTGCCTTGAACTACTGACTCTATTTAGTCACCCGCCACGTGGGCATCATGTGGCACAAGGCCGGTTTAACGTGGGATCTCCGAGCCTGTGGGCTTGGCTAAAAATATGCCCATTGAACCCGTATAAACGGGGTCAGGGTCGGTTTACTTCCCCGAAAGAGAATCCGCCCTCGGCGTAGCCTGCTTCGGGTTCCTCCCCGCCCAAAGGCAGAGAGTTCAACCGATCTGTCGTTCAAGAGTTGAGCGACGGACTATATTTAGTCACCCCCCACCACGTGGGCGTCATGTGGCACAAGTCCGGTTTAACGTGGGCACTCCGAGCCCGTGGGATCGGCCAAAAATATACCCATTGAACCCGTATAAACGGGTTCAGGGCCGGTCTACCTCCCCGAAGGAGACTCCGCCCTTCGAAGTAGCCTCCTTCGGGTTCCTCCCGCCCGAAAGCAGAGAGTTGAACCGAACCGTCGCTCAAAAGTTGAGCGACGGACTCTCTTGCCTACTCCTAAGGCGCAGTATTTATTAAGTATGGAATAGTCCATTATTATTATTATGGGCAAGATCCCATAACACAGAGTGGAAGGTTTAAAAAAAATAATTCGTTTATTAAAGGTTTAACTTTAATTTTGTCTCAATTGTAATTGATATCGTCTAATTAAACCGTATTTAAAACTTTATCGGGGAAAGGTACATTGCTCATATGTTTTTTATTCTTTTTCTTGCATGCGTACTGTGACGTATTCGAAATTCTTACATAGTTTGGGTTCTACAATGTCCTTTAATTGTGACTTTATGTGAAGGGATCATAAACAATGGCGCTTTTAAAAGAAAAGAATTTCGTGCAAGATAAATGCAAAAAAAACTACAAAGATCGGTTGCGTATACGAAGAAAGATTATGCCGAATTAAGTAGTTGAATAAAGATAAAATAAATTTATTATTTCTAAATTCTTATAACTTTACGTACATATGACGCTGAAGGTAAAAAGTCGATGGCCGCATAGCCCTCCGAATTTGATAGCCTAAAGTCCCCCACCAAGAGCGGCTCCATGCTTGTAAGTAATAAACTGGAAATTTACTTTGTGGCCATCTATACACAGGTCCAAGTTACCAATCAATAGATATGAATATACTGATAGTATTATATAATAGGCATGAATTCACTGGTATTCATAGATATGGACAGAGGGAAAAATTATTGATAAGACTCTAGAGCGTTTTCATTGTATGCAATAATAATAAAAACTGGTTGTTTTTGTTTAATTCTTATTTTATTTCACAGATGGGTAGCAGTCTTTTACAGATATGTATTTCTCCCAAGGACACATGTCCTAGTGGATAAAAGCGCCGGTGAATTAATATAGTGACTTGAACCAAAGTGTAACAAGTTCAACACCTGGTGAACAAAATCTTGGAGAGTAGAGTTACTGAAGGAAATTAACTAAAACTGCGAAATCCGGAAGAGGCATAGCACGTGGAACTAGAGAAATCTACCCCGATGGACAATATAAAGGTTTTGGTTCGAAATTTCAGCATATATCACCTGAAGAAAGCCAGATCGTACAACGACAGAAATGGAGTGAATATGACAATAATGATGAGAACAGTCCGAGCAATGTAAATATCGTATATAGTTACAATACAGTAATATAGACAGATAATGAATTTGTGAAATTGTCATCCATGTTTTTCCTTTTTTTTTTTTTTCTATTTTATTCTTGTTTCTAACTTTTATTGATTATATTAGGATAAGGGTTTCACAGACTGATTATGATTCCAATGTTTTGTTTCAAAATTTACTAAATCGTGTGTACGCACCTGTGCTTGTCGAGGTAATGGTATCGGCGTAAATTAGGCGAGGCGACTTCAATTTCCGTTTTGTCCACTTAGAAAAAGAACAAATCCATCTTCCTCTAGCAATGAGTTAAATTGCATGGCGTGATGAGCTCCCTTGCCTAGAGTCGGTAAACTGTACAGATGGAAAATTCTGAATTTAAAACCAGCCTGTAGAAGGCTGGGCTCACTCTGCCTATCCTGTCCTAGGCTCATCACTACTGATACGGCTGCTGTAAATGTGGAGCCTCAACAACCCTATATCGTTACAGAACATACGCTACTCATGTCTGTACTTTGGGTACATTATATAGTGCAAAGGCATGTAAATCCCTCACACACCACACAGGAAGTTCCGCATTTACTTATAGGCTTAGAATACTGAAATTTAGGGACTCTCCAGTTAAGGTGTATAATATTTTTGACATTGCCATTAGACTTTCTTTCACGCGCTGTCATAACGCATTGTAGACTCTAAATAATCCTTCAGTAATTTTAAACGCCCATCATCATCATCGGCTTTACTGAACTTGTTTAACTGAACACTTTTCCATTTTCCACTACTCTTGAGAATGTGGGATTTGAAGAGGCCTTACAACTGGAAAAGCCAAAGGCCTCTTTTCATCTAAATCCGGCCCTGGACACAGGTATACGCTTATAAATTACATAAGCGTATTCAAAATCAGAAACAAACACTGCGTGATGAAAAGGGAATTAGCTACCATTTATAATATACAGGTTTCGATGGGTAAATTGTTTGTTTTTGATTTTGTCGACTGCGCAGTATATTATGTTCAGTTGGTTACCACCTATGTGAAAAGTAGCACCATGACGGATTTCACTCCAACAGAAAATTAGAAAGGTTATTTTATACTGCTTAACTTTCTTGCCAGAAATTCCAATTTCAGAGTGTTTTCTTGTTACTCTGAGGACTGCAGAGGATTGGGAAAGGGTTGCATGCTATATCCAGTCAACATCTGGGTGTTTGGACTGATGATTATAGATGACGAAGTTATGCTTTCATTCATCTTCCCACGGTGACTCAGACTCAACAGGGAGGTCTACATCAAGAGACTTAAAGAGGTAGTGCTACCCTGGGTCACGTATCTATGTCTGGAGTCAGGACGCTGCAGCATGTTACACAAGCAGGAGAGCACTGTCAATGTCTGCGACTAAATCACCCCATACATCTGGCCACCTAATTTTTTCAGATTGCAATCTCCTTGATTATTATGTTTGGAGCGCATTTGAACGAGAGACTAACAAAACCCCAAAGATGAATTGAAGGCAAGTATTATGGAAGCATTCAAAAACTGAAAGAAAGAGACAGTCTAGAAGAAATGCTGCAGAAGGCCACAGTCGTCTGGAAGCCTATGGCGATTTTATTGAATAAAGAAGAAAGGAATAACAATCAATTGTAAGAAGTCAGAATTATTAACAAGCAAAAAGTCCACAATATGAATTATGAATTTGAGATGTCAAAATCAAACAAGCACAGAAGTTTACATATTTGGGAATTATTTTAACAAAGTATGGAAAATGTGCTAAAAGTTTGGTTTGGAATAGCAAAAAATGCATTGCTAAACCTAAGCACAGAATGCTATGTAACATCAATACTCCAAAATAGCAGTGTATACTGGACAATTTCCTCATGAAGAGAAAACTGAAGGTAACAGAAAGGATACTGAGAATATGATGGGTGGAGTCTTTTTTTTTTTTTTATCTCATCAGAATCCATCTTGTACATTTTCAAATGTACCATTTGTCCATGTATTGGATACTGCTGTCATATCTGGTCTGGTGCCTCTACTGAGCATCTCAAGATACTTGAAAAAATCCAGAGAGGCATTTTGTTTTCAGTCACTTTCTCACCAATGTCACATGGCTTCCCTGTGCCTATTCTACAAATATTTTCATGGTAAATGCTTGGATGAATTTTTTTCATGCTGCCCTGTATACATGAATTTTAATGCTACTAGATTGGCTACTAGGTTAAACTAGCAAGATGAATTGAAGACAAGGCATTATGGAAGCATTAACACACTTAAAGAAGGAGACCGTCTAGAAGAGATGCTGTAGATGCTACAGTCGTCTGGAAGCCGTGGGTGAAGCCTATGGCGATCTTATTGAATAGATTTACTCATCCATCCCAAACTGTATATTTACATACCAGTGACAACTGCAGTTAAACTACGCTGTTTCATACCACTGTGTTTCTATCCATTTCTAACTGGGTCATTCAAGTATAAAACTTTATCGCAATACTCAAAGTATTACCCTGAAAGTAAAATGTGTTTTTATTTTTATTTTTTATTGAGAAATAGAGTAATATTCACGAAAAGGTGTTTTCCGTTTGCGTATTAGAAATATAATTCAATTTTATATTCTTTACTTTCTCTGCATTAAACCATCGAGTTGACGGAAAGGTTTCAATTTATAACAAGGCCAAGGTGTTTCCTACTCGATACTTTTATTTATGAGGGAGAAATATAAGATAACAATAATCGATATGGCAAAAAAAGCGGAAAGAATTGAATGGAAAATGTCGAAAACACGCACACTAAAATCATACGCTAGGATTGTACATGCCTCTCTCAGGATAATCTCACTGGGAAGTTTTTTTCTTTTTTTTTGTGAAAAACATGTTTACCAATATTTTCTGGTAAAATAAACATTAAGTCGTGCACAGTGCTGCGAAGTGAAGAGGCAATTCAAAACTTGACAGAAAAAATATTCCCGTGCTAGAATAATGCACGCCATGTTTCTTTTTATAGAAAAAATATCGGATTTAAATCGTGCAAATTCGGAACGAAACAAATATTGTGAAAGCAAATACATTAAAAAAAAAAAAAAACTCTATGTATATCAATTTATATTGTGATTTATTAAGCATAGGTTGACACAAGGCTGAAATAAATAGAATCCAGTGGTCCACGTGTTCACTGCTAATGACCAACCTGACTAAATTTTTAAGCAATAAGGGATGCGATGGGTAAATTGTCGCCATGTTATATTTTTAATTTTTTTTTTGTTTTTTATTTTGTCGAATGCACAGTAGCGTAGGGTCAGTTATCTACCGTTTGTGAGAGAAAGAGCACCATGACACATTTAACTGAATTTTGGAAATGGCAGTATGTACTGCTGAACATTCCAATACTAGAATTTCAGAGTGTTGAGGGCAGTGCAGGAAATTCAGAAAGAGTTGGATGAACCTAATGGTGATTACGAAGCTCAGGAAACGCACTCTGGTCGTTCTGATAAGAAAAGAACTCTCGAATTTGTTAGTGAGAGCCGCATACTCAACAAGGACGCGTACATCAAGTGCCTAGCTGAGGTACTGCTGACATGGGTAAAGTGTGTGGCTGCTGGAAGACCCTATGTCTGGCAACAGGATTTTGCACCAGGCCACAGAAGTAGGAAAACTAATTCATGACTGTCAGACAATTTCCGCGATCACATCCTCCGTTAAATTTGGCCACCTAATTCTCTAGACTGCAACCCCCTGCATTATTATATGTGGGGAAAAGTTGAGTGAGAGACTAACAAAACTCCTTGTAACACGAAAGATGAACTTCCGTATCACAGACGATATACCGCTTTATATAACTTGATTTGAACAAAGTTCATGAACAACAATTGGACCCATGAATGATCTGTGATAATAAATTCCTCATAATATCCCAATTACTAAGTGACAATTATTACACCTTATTGACATGTGTTTTACGTTCCTTTGCTTGTTTAATATTTACTTGTTTTTTGAGACTGAAATCAACGTTAACATTTCCGCTGAAACAAAGATGAAGCTTGTGACTTTAAAGGGGAAGGTGATTCTAGGACAGATTGTCAGGAGACTGGGAACTTCCAGAAAGAGCGTTCAAAGAATCCAAAAGACGCTTCGTTACTAGTGGAAGTGTTTTAAGTGCAAAGAAAACCAGAAACCGCAACAACAAAAAAACATAAATGAGAGAGATGAAAGATTGTGAGAGTTTCAGAAGGCAATCCAAAATTATTAGGTTGGTGCAAAAATAATGACGTAATAATGTCGTTTTTTGACGTTAAAGAACACGTCAAAAAACGACATTATTACGTCATTATTTTTGCACCAACCTAATAAAAGCGAGGCAAGGGACGAATGAATGCAGTCTTTACAGTGAGGGTTCAGTTGATGCAGTAAGCAGAGTATTGCGAAAATTGCTTGAAAGTCGTATATCAACTTGAAATGGTAAATGTTGTAAAGCTAGAATATCTATATATAAAGACCAGTGGGAGAAAAAAAATCAAAAATAAACAATGCAAGGTATACCATTACAAATAAGTTAAAATTTGAAGTTGGACAAGTAAGTTTGTGATGTTGAACTACAAACGATGTTAACCCCTCACACACCACACAGGAAGTTCCTCATCTACATATAGGATTGGCATGCTGAAACCTAGGGCTTCAAAATCTAGGGCTTTCCCAGTCAAGGTGTATAATATTTTTGACATTGTCATTAGACTTTCTTTCACGCGCTGTCATAACGCATTGTAGACTCTAAATAATCCTTCAGTAATTTTAAACGCCCATCATCATCATCGGCTTTACTGAACTTGTTTAACTGAACACTTTTCCATTTTCCACTACTCTTGAGAATGTGGGATTTGAAGAGGCCTTACAACTGGAAAAGCCAAAGGCCTCTTTTCATCTAAATCCGGCCCTGGACACAGGTATACGCTTATAAATTACATGAATCAAAATCAGAAACAAACACTGCGTGAATATGACAATAATGATGAGAACAGTCCGAGCAATGTAAATATCGTATATAGTTACAATACAGTAATATAGACAGATAATGAATTTGTGAAATTGTCATCCATGTTTTTCCTTTTTTTTTTCTATTTTATTCTTGTTTCTAACTTTTATTGATTATATTAGGATAAGGGTTTCACAGACTGATTATGATTCCAATGTTTTGTTTCAAAATTTACTAAATCGTGTGTACGCGCCTGTGCTTGTCGAGGTAATGGTATCGGCGTAAATTAGGCGAGGCGACTTCAATTTCCGTTTTGTCCACTTAGAAAAAGAACAAATCCATCTTCCTCTAGCAATGAGTTAAATTGCATGGCGTGATGAGCTCCCTTGCCTAGAGTCGGTAAACTGTACAGATGGAAAATTCTGAATTTAAAACCAGCCTGTAGAAGGCTGGGCTCACTCTGCCTATCCTGTCCTAGGCTCATCACTACTGATACGGCTGCTGTAAATGTTGAGCCTCAACAACCCTAAATCGTTACAGAACATACGCTACTCATGTCTGTACTTGTGGGTACATTATATAGTGCAAAGGCATGTAAATCCCTCACACACCACACAGGAAGTTCCGCATTTACTTATAGGCTTAGAATGCTGAAATTTAGGGACTCTCCAGTTAAGGTGTATAATATTTTTGACATTGCCATTAGACTTTCTTTTACGCGCTGTCATAATGCATTGTAGACTCTAAATAATCCTTCAGTAATTTTAAACGCCCATCATCATCATCGGCTTTACTGAACTTGTTTAACTGAACACTTTTCCATTTTCCACTACTCTTGAGAGTATGACATTAGAGAGGCCTCACAAGGGGAATGGGCAAAAGCCTCTTTTCATTTAAATCCGGCCTTGAATACTGGCATAGGCTTATAAATTACATAAGCGTATTCAAAATCAGAAACAAACACTGCGTGATGAAAAGAGAATTAGCTCCCATGTATAATATACAGCTTTCGATGGGTAAATTGTGATCTGTTTATATTTGATTTTGTCGACTGCGTATTATATGATAGTCACTTGGTCACCACCTGTGTGAAAACGAGTACCATGAAGAAAATAGGTACTATCTGATGAAAGTCTACACAATGTATTAGCTTGTTAAGATGTAATCTTTTGCCAGATCACGATGATGGAGATATTTTTCAACATGCCAGTGCCCCTTGCACAACTTCACGTGCAGCAGGAAGATGTCAAGATTTTGAAAGATTGATAAGTATATTAATCTGATCTTAATATACTGGGACCATTGTGGCGATAACTAAAGAATGAAAGGCTCAGACTTTAACCACACAATCTCCACGAGATTTGGTTTTACTCTCAAAAAGAATCGGGAAATCAAATTCTCTATGAGAAAATCCTGACCTTGTTCCTTTCAATACCACATATAAACAACTCTAATTAATAACACTATACTTTGGCATTTTGTAATTTCTATAAGAATAAATATCACGTTTGCAAAATATAATGCTTAAGATAGGAGCTGAAAGGCGCTATTTTTCTGGTAGACATCAATCTCTTCTGTGAGTATCAAATTCTCCAAAAACACTTGTCTCGTTATGTTCCCCCAAAATTCCAACTGTCTCTACCTGATGTTAATTATAATTGTCCTTTATGTTTCCATTTTCTCTAGAACCCGGTCGTTTGTCTATGTTCGGTCCTTGGTGTTTGTTATGGTCCAGGTCTTTGTACCACGTTGATGGCCCAAGATAGAACCAATAATGAAGAACTCGAACACGGATATGGAATAACATAGATATATTACAAACAGGAATATATACAGAGAAGTAGAAAGTGTTAGAACGAACAATCAGGTTTAGTAGGGAGAACAATGTAGTCTCGATCAGTATCACTATTCCAATGTCTTGCAGTAATTGTCTGAACGCGACTCTGTTTTGAACTGCCTCTGACTCGACTGACTGACGCGCTCGCTCTGACTGACAGACACCTGACGGACTTCTGACGGACCTCAATTCAGACTTCAGACTGAACAGTATTTAGTCACACGAGGCCGGTTTAACGCGGGATCTCTGAGTCCGCGGGATCTCCGAGCCCGTGGGCTCGGGCAAAAATATGCCTTTAAACCCATATAAACGGGTTTAGGCTCGTTTTACCTCCCCGAAAGAGACCCCGACCTTCGGTGTAGCCTCGTTCGGCTTCTTCTTCGCCCGAAGGCAGGAAGTTCAACAGATCAGCCGGCCAGCCGGTCGCCCTACTTCAGACTGAACGGTAATTAGTCACCCCCACACGAGGGTATCATGTGGCACAAGGCCGGTTTAACATGGGATTTCCGAACACGTTGGCTCGGCCAAAAATATGCCATTTGACCCCGTATACAAGGGTTCAGGGTCGGTTTACCTCCCCGAAAGATACTCCGCCCTTCCGCGTAGCCTCCTTCGGGTACCTCCCTGCCCGAAGGCAAAGAGTTCAACCGATCAGCCGATTATCCGGTCGCCCGACTTCAGACTGAACGGTATTTAGTCACCCCCCACAAGGACATCATTGTGACACCAGACCGGTTTAACTTGGGATCTCCGAGCCCGTGAGCTCGGCCAAAATATGCCCTTTGAACCCGTATAAACAGGTTCAGGCCCGTTTTACCTCCCCGAAAGAGACTCCGCCCTTCGGCGTAGCCTCGTTCGGTTTCCTCTTCGCCCGAAAGCATAGAGTTCAACAGATCAGCCGTTCAGCCAGTCGCCCAACTTCAGACTGAACTCTCTGCCTCCTCTTGAGGCGCAGTATGTATTTCGTATAGAATAGTCCATTATGTTATTATGGGTAAAGTCCCATAACAGTATTCTCAGCATGTTTCTGCAGAACAGCAATTATTTTGTCTCAAGTCTCTTCTTCATCTGTGAGGAAATTTCCCAGCATCTAATAATTTATAGAAGGACTGGTATTATATACCAATTAATTGCACTCTTCTTTATTTCTAAGGATAATTTTTATAATTTTTATGTTTTTTAATACATTGTTTAGATTTTTGAAAACATCTTTCGCTAATCCAATGCTCCATATTGTTTCGGTTATTCATCTAGAAAGAGACCAGGTTAAAATCGTTTTGTGTTGGCCCCACTATGTCTTCGCAATTGAGCAATGCTGAGAAGAAAAAACCATTCAGACTTTCAGTAATGTTACCAGCATTCATACTATGGATCCCATCTTCAAATTCAATTCAAGAACCACCAACAGAACGGTGAATAGGTTTTAAAAAAGAGGGAAGACCAGAGTGGAAAACTGGATCAGGAGGTCAGTTAGAAAGAAGGATCATCATTTCAAATTAGAGCTAAATACATTCTTATTGTTCAAAGTAGAGTCCGATAATTCCATTAAGATATTTTAAATCATTTCTAAAATAGATAGATTAATAAAACAATGACAAACGAAAGTGTACCAATATAATCAGTACGACACACACACACACACACACACACACACACACACACACACACATATATATATATATATATATATATATATATATATTTAAGTACGAAGAACTTGTAAACCGTATGGGTAATTCCAAGGAGGATGAAATCCTGAGAGCTCAATGCAGAGCTAATATTTAATGAAAAACAGACCACTTTAAAGTAGTGGTCTGTTTTTCATTATATATATATATATATATATATATATATATATATATATATATATATATATTACAATTATTGGTAATCCGCATGGAATTTCCAAGAGTAAATAGATCCGTAGATCAATGCCAAAAGACAGAGCAAAAATTATATAATGACAAACAAACACTTAAAAAACCATATGTGATATTTTATTTCATTGAAGACGATAAAACACTGCTTCAAATCTTCAGACCCGTAAACCAAATGAAAATGGAAAAATTTAGTCTAGGTTTGAAAATTAGAAATAGTGATTTCATATTGAGAGGGTGGAGGAAAATAAGATGTGAAGTTATCATCGTGTAGGAAGGGGGAAAAGAAATGATATGTCGTCTAAGGTATATATATATATATATATATATATATATATATATATATATAGAGAGAGAGAGAGAGAGAGAAAGAGATGGCCACACGTATTTGAGGATACACGTTTATTGTAGACCCTCTCTTTCAGGTACATTTGTGTATGTTCAACACCCGCAAAGCCAATCTGCGATTTATACTGCAACTATGCTGAGCAGGCCGTTGTTACAGTTTCTAGGAGAGAACGTGTTATCTAACGTGACCAAGAATATGAACAATGCCAGCACACTGAAACCCCCTGTCACGATGACTTGTGACTTCATGCTAACACAGCTATCGACGGCCCCAAGGGTTCTGTCTACCCAATTTCACTCACAAGGCTTGGGACAAACCTAGGTATGGTTTTCAGACACTTTCCTTGGGTGTCATACGCTGGGATCGCCACTTCCAGACCGATAATATCAGCAAGTCTCCTTCTTGACAAATTAAACGTGGTGAGTTGCGAACCCGGGTTAAAAACCGAAACTTCCTAAACACACGGCCACGCGTCCAATATATATATATATATATATATATATATATATATATATATATATATATATATATATATATATGGGGTGGGTGCTTGAGTGTGTGTTAGTAAACTGAGATGAATATATAGAAAAGTGGAGCTAAATAGAAAGGAATACTGACATGAATTCAGGCACACACACACACAGATATATATATATATATATATATATATATATATATATATATATATATATATATATATAATAAATAGATAATATTTAAATAGATAGAGAGACAGACAGACAGAAGTAGGGAATTAGAGAGAGAGAAAATAGAGAAAGAGAGCAGGAGGAGCGAGAAAGAAAATAAAACTCAGCAAGAGTGAAGGATATATGAACTGATGGTTGAAATTTTAAGAAAATTTTGTTAGATATGATAATGATAACGTTGGAATAAACATATAACATCTTTCTAAACCGGAGGCTATTAAAATGTTAAAGTGTAACATCATTATTGATAGCCTTCGATATGCAATTATGTGTCTGCATTTTTGAGATAAATCGCAATAGCGACTTGAACTGATAAAATCATTCTTATGCAGAACCTAACATGCAAGCAAATTTCTTAAATACGTAACCAATCATATAGACACTTTTATTTGCGCTTGTATAATAAAAAAAGATGCGATATGACTGAATAACTAATTTATTACTTGTAGTATGCTAGGAAGGACAGTAAAAACTACTCCGTTGGAACCGCTTCCCAAATTCGGTATTTTAATGACCAAACAGAATACTGATTTTGAAAAGGTGGATGGTCCAAGAACTTTTACCACTCCCTTGTATGAAGTTCGGCATATTAAATATATTGAATAATTTATAAGTCTGACAAATTCGTCAAATTACTCCCAGACAGATACAAACTGAATGATGCATCAGTCTGCACAAAAGTAGTGGATAACAACAATGAACATAGGATTAGTTTGTAACCATAGATAGATAGATAGATAGATAGATAGATAGATAGATAGATAGGAACAGAATGAGATTGGCAGGATAGATAGATAGATAGATAGATAGATAGATAGATAGATAGATTGATAGATAGTAGAAATTTAAATTGATGAGACTTTGCCGCCAATCTAGTATTTCGCTTAAATTTTTAAAATCTAGGTAATATAAATTAAAAATTAAATACTACTTCAGCACTCATAGGATATCTTTAAACGTCGCGAGAGATAGATCAAACAGGAAAGATGTATATAGACATAAAATAAATTTAGATAGATAGATAGATAGATAGATAGATCGATCGATAGATAGATTGATATAAACAGAAGAACATAGATAAATAAATATGAACACAGATAGATAGATAGATAGATAGAAGGCAGTAATGAAGTAAGAATTACACAAAGTAGATCAAAATTCGAAACTGTAGACGGTTGTATTTGATTTCGTGCCGCTAGCCAAATATATAACCAAAATAAAATGTAGACTGGTGTAGAAAATGAATGGCCTATGTTTAAAAACGCAAGAGGGTACAAGGATACAAATCTATAGAGAATAATCGACCTTAAGTCAGTATGACTTTAAGTGAGGTTGGCCGAATTTCCCTTTCGTTTGGGACGGACTGAATGGTTGGAAAGTTAGAAGTCAACAGTCATCTCATTTTGAAGATGCGGTTTAAAATTCACACGTGACCGGAAACCTTTTTTTTGTTTTCTTTCGCATTATGGTATAAATTAAATTATTTTTTTATCATTATTATTTTATTATTTTATTCATTCTTCCACCAAACGAATAAATCTTAGAATGTTGCGTGCCTTTAAATAAAATTATTTTTAAGCAATGAAACGCTTTAAAGTCAAACAATTTCTCTTCAATATATTATGTTTGGGAGATTTTTTTTTAATACTACGACACAGTAACCCCGGTAAATTAATTCCGCTGCAATATGAGAACAAGATGGAATCAAATTAACGTATAATGGCTTTGCTGCCTATTAGAAAATGGTAAATAAAATTGAATAACGCTTTCTAAAAAATGTACTGATTCATCAGAAAGACACACTCTATAAACAGACTGCGAAAGATTACTCACACACACACACACACACACACACACACATATATATATATATATATATATATATATATATATATATATATATACAGACACACACACACAAAATATTTATATTTATGTTGGTCACACCACAACCTAGCTTTCACGACGTTTGACACTACATTTGAATGAAAACTATAACATTTTCAGGCATTTAAAACAACATGCTTGGCCGCATACACACTTCCGGAAAATCCTTGTTGACAACACAATTATACTTAAACATAAAAACAATAACCAAAAACTAAAAATTCTTGAAGCTATATACATAAAACAGTTGAAACTTAACCTGAACAAAATGAAGTATGAAATCTCCACAAGTATTCTTAAATGTCTATAATTGGTAACAGAAGCCATTGGTTTATACCAACGGCATCCCATGGTTAATACTTCTCAAATTTACTCTCGCGTGGTCAAGTGTGACGTCATGAACTGTGGTGCGATTTTCGCTTCCAGCGTCTTATATGCACATGTTAATCGTTGCTTAGAAATCAACCATGTAAACAGAAACAGACTATCATCACATTCTTGTCCGTGTATTGCTTAATATATTGTACAGTAATTGTCATTTTTGATAATGGCTTATGTAAGCCGAAAGCTTAGATTGGATTAAAAAATATGTATCAATATTGTGATTTTCTTTCTTCGTTTAATGATAATGTTATTAGGCTTATCAGACGTTATGAAAAGAATTTACATAAAATGAATAGACACTTGTCAATATTATTTAATGAAGCACACACACAAATATATATATATATATATATATATATATATATATATATATATATATATATATATATATATATATATATGCTATACTCCAAGAATTCATCGAAGTGGTGATGTTTACAGTGATGTAAGTCAATTGGCGCACAAAGTAGAGCAGTTACTGACCTTTTAAACTAGTTTTTATTTATTTTTTTATTTAGAATGTGTCTTTTGGTATATTAATCTCAACAATTTAAATTACTTCCTTTTCTTTTTTTTTATTTATGTTCGCGAGATAATCCACGGTAAATTTACGTCCAGTTTCTTACAACATTTCACCGTTCTTGATAGAACTTGCATCATAATGTGGCCGACTTACTATCAAAAGCGATAAAAACATTAAAAAAGAAAAAGCAAGTAAAGTAACGTCGTCGTAAACATCACTTAGGTCCCATTAATTCCTAAAGGACGAAACGCGGACACATAAATTTGTTTTTCCACATTGTTATTAATTTTCCTAATATATAAAAAATATATATCATTTTCTCTCATACATACATACACACACACACACACACATATATATATATATATATATATATATATATATATATATATATATATATATATATATATATATATATTGTTAATAGAAATCTTATAAGTATAAGAAACTATACTTGCTCGGAAAACCTTTGGTGTCTTGATTTGCAAATAAACAAGCCAATACCAAAGGGAAAAAAAGGTATAAAAAAAGAAAGAACCAAGAATATGTACATTATCGGAAAATAATCGTCCAGGATACGAGTTCAAGGCCCAAAGAAAAAAAAACCCGATGCGAGTACCCAAAATAACTAAATTATCGTTATTATTAAGATGAAAAGCCAAGGATTTTCATTATGTATGCCCGGATTGATTGGGTCTTTTTTTTTGGTAGCACTTCGAGTCCTGCTTTGGCAAACATTTTTGTTGAATATTATAAGTGCTTATTGTTTGAGTAATGTCGTATATATACATCGGTTATGTTTATCATACTTTTCTATGTTTGATGTCATCCCTCTTTGGTATTCACGACCGATGTAGAGGAGGGAAATTCGCTTCCTTTTCTAGATGCTTTAGTGGAATCTAAGGGCAAATTTATCACTAATGTTTATCGTAAGCCCACTTATACTGCTTTATACACTAGATGGAATTCTTTTATTCCGCGTTCTGGGAAGGTCATCCTAATTGTCACATTAGTCCTTCGTGGCATGCTCATATACTCTTCATGCACTCTCCAACAAGGCTGGGATGAGATTAATTGCATTTTATGTAATAATGGCTACTAATGTCGTTAAGCGAGTGATGGAACGTCTATGTCCAATTTACTTGAAATTTCCATGGCTTGGTGGAAAATGTCAGACTCTTATTGATAGAATTTCTAACTCAATTTCTTCCACTTCTTTCACTGCCAACTTATGTGTTGTCATCGGGACTTGCCCTATTTTTTCTTTCCTTTGTAAAGGACCGTTTTTCCTATCTGAAAAAAATTCTGAAATTTATGAATTCAAATGTCAATGCGAACCTGTCTAAGGTTGGAAACTCGGTTGGGTCAAGACGTACTTGCATTTATTACTTTTAATCATCATAATCGTACTCGTGATACGCAATCTACGTATGAACCTGCGATTAGACAACACTTTTTCGAGAAGGAGCTATTCTTTTCCAAATTTTCTATCCACTCATTGTTTTGCATAAGCCTCCGTTCCAAACACCATTTCCAAGTGTTGGTAACTGTGTGTATTCAATTACAGCAACTTTCTTTATGGAAGCAGAAGGAAACTTTTCTTCGGTCACGTCATTTATTTGAGGATCGTGAATATTAATTTATTTCTTATTATACACTCACGAAGGAGTAATTACAACTTTTAAAATTACGTATATTTTAATCGTTAATTTACATATCTTAGACGTACTCCAAATCTTGCTCCATATTACTTTTGTATCCATAACGAGTGTGATACATTCATTTTGCCAAAGTGGGTCCCTGAAGAAGTGTTGGCCGCACGGCGCCTTGGTTAAAAAAACGAGCACTAAACAGTGTTTGTTTTAACCTAAGTGTTAATGAGGAAGAAATCACTCTAAATCGCTTTGAAAAAAAATTGGTGACGTCTGAGTTGCGGATGGTGACTAAGACACAAAGATCGGCACTACAGTGAAATATGGACAGCCCGCTATATTTCTGATTGTAAAACGGTATCTTCAACCTGACCTTTGAAGTCACGTGTGAATTATTTCGCTAATGCCAAAAATCCTTTTTAAAACCGCTCTCTTTTAAATGGGATTAACGCTTTTTCACGTTGAAACACTAATTCGAAGTTAAGCAACATCTAGCTTGTTCAGTACATAGATAGGTGTCCACTTGGGAATACCAGATGGATGTACTGGTTAATGGGTCGGAATTCTCAACCGGAGTGCCTTAGTTCAATTGTATTCGGGATCGTTATACCCGTTTACGCGAAAATATCCTTGGGAAATCCACAATTTTTCCCTTCCAACAGTTATGGGTTAATTAGCAAGACTTGTATCAGTAAACGATTTTTATCTCAGCTCCCCTCATACTCACATCAAAAAAAATCATAAAACTAAAAATAAATTCTGGCTTTAACATCTTTCCCGGTGTAGACGTGTATATAATTTTGTCTAAAATATATTTTCCAGACACGGACGAATAAACACGTTCCAAACATAACGTTTAAAAATCAGCTACAGATGTCGATCTTGAAATCGTTTATGCTCTTCTGACCTTGAAACGAGTCCAGTTGCCAACTCATGCGTCAGGTAGAGGTTTTAGCCACAGCTCGGGTACTTCAAGGTGTCTCAGTTTCTTAGTTACTATATTTAAAAAAAATCTCTGAAAATGACGTTTTTTCTCGATTTTAATTGACGGGAAGAGGTTAAATAACATACAAAGGGTTGAAAAGCCGTAATATTTGAATCAACCGAACTTTTCAATGGGAACCTTGATATTATTTCTTGCCAAACGTACTAGGTACTACTTAACGCATACTTATAAAATACGAAATAGCGACGTTTACATATTAGTAATTCTGCTTACAAAGTATTTAACTGCTAATATCGGCTTGGACAAATCGATTCATCTGTTTCTCTGTGAGTCAACGTCTGCTATGTTTATGTCATTTCATTTATGTTATTGTGTGTTAATGTCGATCTTTGTGGAGAGTATATGGAAAATCAATAATGCTTGGCCATCAGACAACTAGAAAAGTTTGAATATTCAATGAAATTGCCTGTATTTCTTGTTTGGGACAGAGTCGTTGCAACAGGATGCAAATGCGACATTTGGCTTTCGTTAGCCCAACTCAGCTACGCAAACACCACGCGTCAGAGAGACGTAAAGCAAGATTAATTCATGCTTGAATTGCACACAAAACCAATTTCTTTTTGCTGAAGTTTGTAATTGGATGTCTCCGCTCCCAGCTCAGGACATCACAGCAGGAGATTAGAAATGACCAATTGTCCTATTTGCACCTTAGTCTTTTCTGCAATCAACTTCTTTTATCCTCCCAGCGGGGAGGACACTTGTCAGGGGAGCAAATGAAGTAAGGTGAAATAGGGTAAATAGAGAGAAAGAAAATTGAGGAAATGACTGGAAGGTGGAGTTTAAATAGAAGAAGGGAAAGGTGTAAGGATAGATAGATAGATAGATAGATAGATAGATAGATAGATATGAACAAATCAAGATATATAGATCTGATCAGACCAATTTATAAATAGATGAAACTAACCAAGATATATATGAACAGGTAGATAGAGAGATATATAGAGAATTAAATAGATAGATAGATAGATAGATATGAACAAATCAAGATATAAATACATATGAACATACCAATATAGATAGATAGATGTATAGATATACTGATAGATATATACAGAATTAGATAGATAGATAGATAGATAGATAGATAGATAGATAGATAGATAGATTAGAACAGGTGGCGATATAAATCGATGAATCAAACCAAGATAGATATGAACAGATATAGTCATTTACAGAATGATAGATAGATAGATATGAACAAATCAAGATATATAGATCTGATCAGGCCAATGTATAAATAGATGAAACTAACCAAGATATTAGGTTGGTGCAAAAATAATGACGTAATAATGTCGTTTTTGACGTCACGTCAAAAAACGACATTATTACGTCATTATTTTGGCATCAACCTAATATATATGAACAGGTAGATAGAGAGATATGTAGAGAATGAGATAGATAGATAGATAGATAGATAGATAGATAGATAGATAGATAGATAGATAGAATTTTTATTTATCTGAAGATAAGTACAGTGTAACCCGGATATAAGAGAGTTTTTCTCTGGTCCCAAATTAGAGCCATACTTACCTAAACAAAATAGACCAAACCCGGATATAAGAGAATCCCGGATATAAGTGACTTCTCCTCCGGTCCCGACAACTCTCTTATATCCGGGTTACACTGTACTAACTAATTTGGATACCACTGACATGATTTGTCGACAATTAGATAAGAGTAGGATGAAACGGGTAGAGTGGTTGATAGTAAAGTAGCTGAATAATAGATCGAACCAAATCCTTTAAACATCTACTTGAAGTTTAAGAAAAAAAAATATTTAAAAAGTCAAATTACTTAAGATAGAATGAAACCTTTTCGGATATTTTTCCTCAGTAACGAATAAAAATGATAAAACATTTTTAAGCCTTACAAAAAATCTACAATTCCGCTTTTAAATGTATGCACTGCTTATATGCATTTCTTACACTCAACTAATACTGTCTTGTAGCCTTCTTCCACATATGCTGTCATCTGTCCACCAGAAGGATTTTTATATTTATATACGTGAACATGGAATAAGTCGGTAGATACGAGCATGTAAAAAACTCGTTGAAAGAGAATTTGACAATTCCATCTTTTCAAGAGCAGAACAAATATATTTTTGTGCGTGTCAATACACTTACACACGATAGAAATATTCGGTCATTTTGAGGAGAATCGTTATGAGAGACGTTTTCCTTCTTATGGAATTCATATTCGTGTTTTTTTTATTTTGTGTATTTTTTTTTCGTTCGTGAGCAAATAAGAGCCATCCCCTTCTATAAAGAATTGTCTGTGATTCAGAGTTACAGAGAAGGACTTACCAGAATTCGTTGATATGGATGAGTTGATTTTCTTTAGCGATATATCGAAATCTCTATCAGTTATTTAGTGCCAAAATCTATATAATTTTTATGCAATTTTACCTCATCAAAATACAGATATTTTATGCATAATTTTATACTTTCAGAGTAAACATATGTTTTTTTTTAAATATTAGGTTGGTACAAAAATAAAGCCGTAATAATGTCGTTTTTTGACGTATTTTTAACGTCAAAAAACGACATTATTACGGCATTATTTTTGCACCAACCTAATATATAGTTAAGTTATATAGTTATCCATTACTGTGGAGTAATGGATAAACGCTCGGATTGAGAAACCAGAGAGCCGAGTTCGAATTCCAATGAAATCCCTTACGTTCTGATTCCCTTGGGAAAGGTATGAATCTTCTTCTCCTCCCATCCTTGGTTAAATAGCAGGACAGACCGGATGGCAACTGGTCTAACGCAAAAAGAAATGGCAACCTACTGTAGGAAAAATTTGCCTCGTCAGTGATATATCAAAAGATACATGATCGCCTACGCGTGTATTATGCATGGCACATAATTGATTGACTGAATTTGTAGATCATAAAATGTATCGTTGGTAATTTTTTTTAATTTATTGTTTCACTACAAAAATATATTACCATATTTTTATATTTTTTGTGGTGTATTGATTATTCATTGATTTGTTTGTTTAACGACATATGAATTTCATATGTGTCAGTTAATGCCGAAATTTAATTTTCTTGGGAGATTGGAATTATTAAAAATATGATATATGTTATTCTGCTTTTACAATTGAATACATGGTAGATGATACTTAGCTTTTGTCCATATACATGTCTGTGCAGAAATAAATGTTTGTTTTATGTTGCATTTATATTTTGGAATGCAGTTTGATTTAAGAAATTATAGAATACTATATGCATTAATATCCGGAAAAAAGTTCTTTCATGTTGTTTGTTTTCTAGTCTTTTACACAAATTTAGCTGAAGACTCCATAAATATGTCCGTATTGTTGATACTTTTACTATAAATATAAATTGTTGGTAATTTTTATACAAAATGTGTTGCTGGTATTTTTACTATAAAAATGTATTTTTATACTTTCAATAATGTTTTGCTTGGAGAGGGTCAATATTTTCGCATAACTGGGACTCTCACAGGTGTTACCAAACCTGATCATGGTGAAACTTAAAACCTTTAATCTCCAGATCAGAGGCCTTGTTGACGTATGTAAGAAAAAATCTAAATCTAGCATGGGCTCCTTCTTGCAATTATAGAAATAGAGAAAACTACTCAGTCGAGAGCAAATGCAAGTCTACTAGAGTAATATACCAGTCAACCATTATCCCCCCCAAATATGACAAATAATAAAGTTTACATTGGAATTTCCGCGGGGGAATGGAAACAGAGAATTTATACCCATAGACACTCATTTATAAATTCTAAATTAAATTACCAAACAACACTTTCAAATGAATTTTGGGGATTAAAGGAAAAGGGTCTGAATCCTCAGATAGATTGGAAAATTATAGGTTTCGGACATACTCCTAATAGTTTTAGATATATGTGCAGATAATGTTTAAAGGAAAAATTAGAATAATAAAATATAGTAATCAATGCGAACTGTTCAATCAAAAGAGGGATCTTGTGTTAAAATGTAGACATAGAAACAGGTTCAAACATATATAAGAATAAAGTAAATTCACCTTATCTCTGGTTACACACGTCTCCTTTGCTACTACTGACAACTTTTGCTTCTTCTTTTCGGAACGTGACTGATCAATTCTCTCCCCAATATCATCCTTCTTATATGAGTAACCAATTTTTGTTAAACTTAGGAATGTAGATGCATGTTTTAACCACGATGCTCGCAGTGTAATATCTGTAAAAATATTACAATGGACTATGAAGATACAAGCTACAGTATGAATAGTTGTACCATTACTGAAGGCCTGAATGATTTTTCCTCTCACCATTGCTCCGTTGGGAAGACTGGAGCTGACACAAAACGATTTTAGCCCGTTATCTTTCTAACACAAAAGGGTTTTTCAGTGATTCTTACGGCAAATGGTATCAAGATGGCTAAACTTCTTATCGGAAAACTGGAAAAAAGTAACTCGGTACTTTACGTTATTTTTTTTTTAGATATTAAATATTTCGTGATATGTGCATTTATGCTGTATCAGGATTTGGACAATTTAGCTGTTACAGCCGGTACACACACACACACACACACGCACACACACACACACACACACACATATATATATATATATATATATATATATATATATATATATATATATATATATATATATATAAATTACCAGGTTGAGAACTGGCGCGGGCTAGCTGCCCTTGATGAGGATGAAAGGTGTCCCTCTGAGCTTCGCTTAGAAATACTTTTAATGTCGGTTTCACGATAAAAAAGACTTCAGATGGGAAGAAGAATTCGTGACAGCTTAACTCGGTCATTATATTGCAAGTGTCTGCCGAAAGACGTGTACTGGATGGTATTGACTCTGATCCGAAGAGGTTAAAATCCGCGATAATAATATATGAAGACTGTCGTTCGGAGTTTCCGTGGCAAGTCTTTTGCACCGTTATTTTTTTATCGGCAGAACCAAAAAGTGTGGATGGTCCGACACCACTTGAAACTATCATTGTGCTGGGGTTTTTTTTGACAACTACATCTAATTAGTTCCACACATATCCGGCTACTGCGAAAAATACTACGAAACAACATCAACTTTATCTTGGCACTTGGAATGTACGAACTTTTTCAGGACAACAACTCATACCAGTAAGAAAAACAGCTCTGGTTGTATTGGAGCTAAAGAAGTACAACATTGATATAGCTGCACTGAGAAGTAAGCATCAGTCGACTACATAAAACGAGAAACAAAATAAGTGTTCCTGCTGCACTTGGATACAATACATTCTCCTTTACTGTTTGTGGTCTTTTGTGCAATTTTCGTGCCGGTCTCAAAAGCCATGACCGTCATAGTCATGGAGATAATTAGTTTGTGGTCTTCAGAACCTTATACATCGTACACGATGGGAGAGTCCATCCTCTGTGTGTGTGTGTGTGTGTGTGAAAAGAAAAGTAGTAACAAGGCCAGTCTAATTTTTTATTATATATTTCCAATTTTCGGATAAGATGTTCAGTATTAGCCTCGAAGTTTGGGATAAACTGTCCGAAATTCATATTCTATTTTTGTTTTTTTGGGGTTTTTTTAAAGGGGGGTCCCAAGTACTTTCGACTTTCTCAGTCATTGTCAAGAACAAATGTGGTGTCTGTGTGGTAGTTAGAATGCCTTTTTAAGCATCCTGCTTTTCTTTGGAAACCTGTACCTTTGTAATGCGTCATGTGTAAGAATGCGATTTATTTATTTTTACTTAATTTACGTATTTTGCATAAGAATAGCTTCTACAGTTTTGTGATTTTCCTTCCATTCGGTGTTGTAGAGTATTGTGATGTTATCTGCTAATATTTTCCTGATGATGATAGATATGTTTTGGTAGTTCATGATTTGCTGGCCGATGCGTGCACTAATTACACTGACTTTTGACATTTAACTAGTCAATCTTTGAGAAAGTATGGTGCATCTGAGCCCAGTGTAAATATCTAATCTTATGTTGTCTGTTTTTTTTAATTAGTTTTTTTTTATTAGTTTGGGAGGTGCAATCTCTCAGGGGCATGACTATTCATAGAAAAAATTACTTTTAGATAGAGGCGATTCATGTGGCCCAGTGTTCTTGGTAATAATTAAATTAGATATTTTACACTTTTTATAGTAGATGATGAAATCTTAGATGTTTGCTAAGACCTTTGTGTGATATAAATCGATGATTTTTTTTTTTAATTAGTGTTCAGTTGGTTACCATAAAATAAGTAAATGGTGAACTTATTTTCATTTGCATCGGGGAGGGGTCTGGCATCATTTTTTTCTGCTTTTCTTTAAGCATAATTTTATTTGTACGTCAGAACGTGGTTAGGATAATTATTGTTGATTAGATTTAGTTTAATGTTGCTATGATCCTTATGGAATAAGATGTCCGAAGAAGAGATTACTTTGGTTCTGTAAATCATGTTTTTATGTTATTTTGTATCTGTGGTGGTATTCACTTTTGTAGTTAAGAAACACGAAGGCTTTTACGGGTGTTTTTTTTTTTTTTTGTTTGTTTTTTTTTTGTAAAGAGATGTGTTAAAATTATGGCTGTTAGAATATACTAATACGTCAAATTTTATTGTTAATATTTAGTTCGGGATTAAAACACTGTTTCCTAACATTAATAAATCGTCGATATATTGTTCGTATATGGGGGACTTGGTGGAGTTATTGAATACTTTGAGTTTCATGTGAAACATGTATAGATTAGATAGAGTCAATCCAAGGGCAGTCAGTTTGTGTATAAATTTTGCAACAACGTTCGTAAAATTATAATTTTATCTTAAAGTGGAACATGCGTTGTGCAGGACAATGACTGCGAAAGTCGAAAGTACTTCAACAAAAAAAAAAAGAAAAGAAAATATGGACTTCGGAGAGTTTATCCACAACTTTGTTCAACTTATCCGAAAATTGGAAAAATATAATAAAAATATAAACTGACAGACCTTTTCGGTTCTTTTTAATGAAACTTGTTCGGATGAATGACTTATTGCCTAAATACATCTTTATACATACATACATACATACATACATATATATATATATATATATATGCGTGTGTGTGTACATATACATATACACATATATATATATATAATATGTATGTATATAAACATATATATATATATATATATATATATGTGTGTGTATGTATGTATGTATATAAACAATTATGTATATATATATATATATATATATATATATATATATATATATATATATATATATATATATGCGCGGTACTTATTGGTAAGCGCTAAATGTCAGTGATAGATCTAACATAATTAATTTGCCTTGATGTGAGTTTGTGATCCTAGGTTTCAGGGCCATTGCGATCGTCGGAGTTTGTATGACGATCGGATCGCAAAGGGCATGAAACCCACAGTCACAAACACATTAACGCATATATATATATATATATATATATATATATATATATATATATATATAGTGAGAGAGAGAATGGATATATATATATATATATATATATATATATATATATATATATATATATATATATATATATATATATATATATATATGGCGGTGTGTGTATGTATGTATGTATGCATGTGTATATTTGCGCGCGCGTGGGTTTCAAGGTGAAATGCGTTCGAAACACCATGCAGTAGAATATATTTGAGAAAAAAAGTTTTTTCACTGCGCTATGGATTCAGGATGAAACCTGCCTTCGATAATATTTAGCATTCAGAGAAGCGCATTCACCTATCACCTGAACATCCAGTCTTGTCAAAAGAAGAAATTGTCATTTGATGCCTTCAATCTCTTACATCCAGACTTTGTTCACAAGATTTTGCATTTTAGTTCAATTAAAAAAATCTTTTAAAGTATAGATAAATAAAGAAACATTTAAAAAGAAAATACGCAATTTTCTTTTCTTTTTCTTTTTTTGCTCAAGCTATGCATGCCTTTCTGGAGAAGTTTTCGTCATCACGTGTGACTTTTTATTTTCAATTTTATCAAAAAGCTCCATAATATCTTTTACCAGAGAAGCGAGTGCTGACATCTATGCAGTGAAACAACGTAATCACTTTGGATTTTATATGGAATCAAGCCGAAATACGAAGCTGTGTATTCTGACTGCGTTGAAAATGTAATTATCAAATAAAAAGTGTCAGAAACACAGTTGAAGAAATGATTAATGAACAAGGTTTTTGAAATAAATAAATAAATGTATTTAAATACTTAAATACAGTTTATTTCTTATAGAGTATTCGCAGTAATTTTATATTCTGCGGCGAATGCATACGAAAATGAAAAATTTCCCTGGATTGTCACATCTAAAAAATATGGCGACCATTTTAAAAAAATGATTAATGAAAGGGTAAGCTATGTTTTCTTGCTTCTTCATGAATGTATGAGAAATTTAGGCGAAGTAGTTTGCTCGATTGGTTAGTCATTTTCATCAGGCACTGGGTTATGAAACTGATGACGATTTTTGTGAGCGATATCGATATATACGGAAGTACACTATGCGTAAGAAAAGTTTTTAGCCCGGAGAAATAAACTACATCCAATTTCAAAATTTAATTACGTAAACCCAACTCAACATAAATAAACAGTATTTGGAACTAGTATAGAGTAGGTCCTCCATTTGCTAGTTTCAGTGATTGTATTCGATTTTTTCATGGACTTAATCAAGTTATCAACAATCGTCTGATCAATATTTTGCCACTCTTTTATCAATGATTCTTTAAGGGTTGCCACTGACCTGATTTTGGTTGCACGCTCTCGAAATCTTCGGTGAAGGTGCTACTAAACGTGCTCTATTAGATTTATGTCAGGACGTTTGGATACCCATGGAAGTCAATTGATTCCTTGCGATTCCTTCTATGCCTTTGCTACTTTGTTCGATCCATCTTGAAAAAGATAGGTATTCTTGTCAATCTGACTGGTTTCAAGTAGTGAGAGTAGTCCTTTTTTCTATTAGATTGGTGCAAAAATAATGACGTAATAATGTCGTTTTTTGACGTTTAAAAATACGTCAAAAAACGACATTGTTATGTCATTATTTTTTAACTAACCTAATAATATTTGCCAGTATTTTAATAAACCACTGATCGACAAGAATCAGCTCAGATTTACCTCCAAACCAGACAGCGCCCTACTCCATTACTCCAATCCCTCCATATTTCACAGTTGTCTGCTGACATTATGTGTTTCAAGTCCCATTCTGATTTCTCCAAACATAAACCTGTCTCGCATTCGAATACGGTCAGAATTTATTTTCATCTGACCAAATTACAGCCTGCCACAATTCATAATCTTTATTCTCGAATTTTCTGGCACAGTCCATACGCTTGTTCCTGTCAACCTCTGAAATCAAGGGCTTCTTTCTTGCAACTCTTCTTTGATATTCTAGCTCTTTCAGAGTCTTTCTCACCGCATATGGCAACATTGCCATGCTGTTAACGACGTCTTTAACGACGGTTTCTGATGACTTCTACCTTCAGCGCCATTTTCGTTCACTCAGACACGATTCTTGGTCTTCCTGAACGTTGTTCCACACGACAATGACCTGTTCCATTTAATTCCTTGGTAATATTATTAACTCTTTGATGATTAATTAACCAGGAAAAAACTAGCAATTTCTCTATTTGACTTGCCACACTGATGCTATCCTATTATTTACCCTCGTTGAAATTCACCAATTTCCTCACTTCCGCGAACTTCCATTGCAAAATATAAGTCAACTATCGTTCATAGATTAGAGTAGCTTGATACTAACGAGGTATTGTATGAAAGAAGAGACGTTATCACACAAGCCAAAATTGCTTTAATTAAGGTTGGCTAAAAATTTATTATAGCCCGCTGTAGAGACATATTGCTTCATTATATTCCAAAAGGTATTAATAGAAAAATAAACAGAAATGTTTGGAACCAGATTTCAAATTTAAAATAACCATTAGGTTTTCTGTTAAAAAAAAATAACATTACATCTGGACAAAATTTTCAGCCTAAGAAATTATTTAATGAGTTTTACTTGCTTATTTAATGGGTTGTTTGCATATTAGGGTGATTAGGTTTTCCTGAAAGACTCAGTAAAAAATTCCAGTCATGCAGATTTTCTGGAGATATTCTTCAGAAATTCCTAGTGATAGTCATGGTGATCGTCAGTCATTTGTTGCTCAGAACTGTCACCCTCCGGAAGTATCACAGAACACAACATTCTACTAAAAAAATATGAAAAACTAAATTCACCCTAAAAGAAAAGCTCATCAAAAATCTAACCGAAATATGTTGACGAGATCCACTCAAAATTTGATGTAGTCAGATTGCTAAAATGTTTCAACATACCGTAAAGATCACAGAACCATTGCGTGTCAAATCATACTTCGACTTAAAAGAAATGTTGTACCGAGATTAACACCAAATTCAATGTAGTCAGACTGCTAAAACCATCGTAAATATCAAAGAGCTATTCCAGTGCGCGTGCCATGGAAAAGCAAAGACTGATTTCGACTTAAAAGAAAAAAAGATCCTTAAACACTGACGGAAGGATTTTTGACGATTGTACTATTTGTTGTGCTGCGATTCGCACAAAATCTGGCGTAAGCACGTTTTTTGGAATTTTTCAATCATCACCTATCAATGGTAAAAAGTGAGTTTGATCTTGATGAAAAGTTGTGCAAAGATTAACACAAAATTTGTTGTAGGCAGGTTGCAAAAATTTGTCAACCATCCATCATAACCATCACAGTGGTACTCCAATGGACGTACCACTGAGTTCAGCCGAAAGGAAAAGATAGTCGAAAACATGTCCGAAGCAATCTGACGATTGCATTTTCAGCCATCTTAAAGATTACACCGAAAAAATGGCATAACAAAGCAAAGCCCGTAGACAGCAACAAGTGTATTGGTACATTGATTCAGTGTGTTTGGTGCAGGTTTCTACTTGGTCATTTCTCTACTGGTAAGAAAGTCAAAGCTACTAGGATGCAAGCGTTTACTGTAGTACTGTAAGCAATGACTCAGTTGAGATTGGTGTGAAAAACCTAACCGATTGTTATCACAACATCTATGGGATAATAGGGAGAGAGCGGACAAAAGACAGGAGGTAACAAAAATAACACTGAGTCGGAAACCACAGAAACTTGAGGAACAAAATGCCCACGTTACCGACTTCACGAGACACCGTGTCTTGCCATCTGCCGACTGCAATTTTCCCACAGCTTTTATTAGCCTAAAGCATCTTACAAAGACCTGACGAGTTGCAGAGAGGCCCGTATCTAGATAGACGTGCCAAACTGCTCCGCTGCTAACGGTAAAAAACGGATGTAACCGATGTTGACAAACATGTCCGCATGAGATCCGAGGCCTTTTTTGTGTCTGTACTGACGAGCTTTCACCGTAGTTACTGATTCTGAAAGAAACTGAGTGAACAAAAGAAATCTATCAACGAGAAGATGAGATTTACATTGCATTGAAAGTTTTGAAGTTTATAGAAGACGAGTATGGACATGGAAAAGCTTAGGAGGAGAAACAATCAAACAGATCGACTAGATAACTATCAACAAGAGATACAGTTATGAAGTTTTACATTGCAAAACATCCCCATGTTAAACTTAGATTGAAACTACGGAAATTGAAGAATACTAAGGCATCACTGAAATTCCAATACAACTGCGTCTTAAACAAGCTGAATTTGAAGGAGAAATATATGGATATTAGGGAAAGCAGAAAAGAAAGGCAAAAGAATAATGAAAAAATCGAAGTTGTACTCTTCAAGAAAACCTTTCGTAACATCTGAAATCGAGATAATCCGATAGAAAATAGACGAAGAAAGAAAAAAATGAATGACAGATGAGATTCTCGACATGGTGAAAAGGAAACAAAAAGCATGCCAAGACACTGAAGAGAATATAGGACACTACACAAAGAAATAAGAAACAAATGCAGGCACACTAAAGAGGAATGGCTCAATGAAAACTGTGCAGAAATAGAAAGAATGAGTATCACAAACAAAGCAGATATGCATAAAAATAATGAGAACTAACAGGACGAAAGACATGCTCATAAACAGGATGCATATCAGAGAATGAAAAAATACAACAGAGATTGAACGAATATATAGGAGGACTCTTCAGCGACCAAAGAGAACAACCGGCAATACACAAAAAATATCGACGGACCAGAAATATTAAAATCTGAAGTGTAACCTGCATTGGTTAAATTGAACAGAAACAAAGCGACAGGGCTAGACGTAATTGTAATAGAGATACTGGCAGCCTTAGACGATTTCGGCATAGAAAAGATTACAGAAATAATTAATGAAATCTACAGCAGTGGTGATTTAAGGGAAGACTTAATTAGATCTATCTTATAGTACAGCCTAAGAGGCCGGGTGCAAGCCAATGTGAACTCCATCAGACAATCATCATAATGAGCTATGTAACGAAATTTATCATAGGAATTCTGAAAAATAAAGCGTGCAGTAGATTCAGACAGGAAATAGGACAGGAACAGCGCGAGTTCGTCAAAGACACAAAAATAGTCCGTTGTTCCAAACGTTTTCGGAAACTTCTTTAGCCATTTTCAAGGGATTTGTTAATTTCTCTTCTTATTTGACTTTTTAAGATGTGTTTTTGTGGTGTTTTGAATACTAGTAGGAGCGTTTATACCGACCATCGCATGTTGAGTGTGGCTGGAATCTAATACCTCATTCCCTCTGTTGAATATGGTGAGATTGATATATATATATATATATATATATATATATATATATATATATATATATATATATATATATTGAATAAAAACAGATCACTTTAAGGTTCCATGTAATAAGTTATTTCACCACAACTCTTTTAAATTAACGTATTTTATTTTACAACGTCTAAGAATATGAGTGAAACCTGCGCTCATGGACATGATTTATTATTTTATTGTTTGCTGTATCTTCTCCCTTTTAAGTCGGTCTTCTTCCTTACACATTTATATCTAGAGATAACATACGTCAAGTGAAGCGGCGTCTAGCCTACACAAAGTGGGGTTAAGGATAAGGAATTGAAATGGTACATCTAAGTCAATCATATCTTCTCTCCCACCTCACATCGTCACTTCGTTAATTTTACATACGCTTGGTGCGGTCCGTCAAAATGTGTAAGTTTCTTTTCATTTTTCATTTCAACTCTTAGAAGTAAAGTATGATGATCCAGAACCCTTTAAAAGGGTTGTGGTGAAATAACATATTACATGGAACCTTAAAGTAATCTGTTTTTATTCAAACATATTTGCTCTGAATTTACATTGAGCACTCTGGATATCATCGTCCTTGGGTCTACCCATACGGATTACCTAATTTTGCATAAACTAACTATATATATATATATATATATATATATATATATATATATATATATATATATATATATATATTTGTGTGTGTGTGTGTGTGTTTAGACAGACTACATCGCTGTATCACAGCTCATCAGTGTGGTTAGACACTCGATTACCTCAAGCCGGGATCGAAACCCGACTGGTCAGGAATCCTGAACTTTTACTCCTGAGCTATCAGTGCCTGGTAGAGAGGAAGATTAAATTTTTACGTACCTATTCTTCGAATAAACACACCAATGACCGAGAGGACCCAATTCATAGAAGAATTTTGCAGAAGTAGCAGTAGTAGACATTGTTTAAAAATTTGCATTTTCTCTCAAGAGTGCTCGAGCGGAGTTCATTATCCGGGGCGTATATATCACACCAAAACACAGACACACACACAAACACACACACACACACACACACACATATATATATATATATATATATATATATATATATATATATATATATATATATATACACGCAAACACCCCCACCACACACACACATATATATATATATATATATATATATATATATATATATATATATATAGTAAAGTGTACAGTGAAGTCAAAACCCAGAAGTGACATTTATTTCATGCTACACGCAATCATTAGGCCTGACGATTGTGTTTTGCAGGAAAAAATTTGTCCACTTTATTATATACGATTTTTTCTTAATATTGAACTACGGTTTAACCTAAGCCTTCTAAGTGAAGTTGGATACCTGGAACCTTTCGGAAACCTTTTATGTTTATACTAGCAGGAAATCACAAGCCATTGTGACGGCGGGTTCAGAGCATCCCGGCCTTGTTTAAATATAAACTGATCTCGCTAAATTATGCGCTATCTTTTCGAAACTCCATGTAAAGTCCTCGCAGCAGAGTTGCAACATGAACCACACGTAGATTCAGTAAGCAGTACGGGAGCCGGGTAAAGACATTTACTCGCAACCTTGGCAGATTGCTTTACTCGGAAATATATATGTATGTGTGTGCGTGTATGTGTGTGCATATCCAAACAATTCTTGATAAATTCAACCGACAATTTTTATTTCGCTTGAATTATTTTTCTTTGCCTATTCTCTTTCATTCTGTCATTTGACAAGAACACAAATGTCTTAATACTGCTTGATTGTAATCGTCTACGCTATTACATTTTTTTTCTAATAACAAGAACTGAAAAGTGAAATTCAATAATCATCTGTTTTTCCCGAATTGTACTTTGTGACTTGACTATTCCGCGATATGACAGCGTTGATGCAATAACAGAAGACATTCGACGTGCGAAAAGCCATAGAAAGAATCGGAGTAACATTTTTTTTCGTTTTAAATGAAAGGACAAAGAAAAAGAAAAACGCCGACAAGACATCAAAGATATTGTGGAATTGAAATAAATAATTAAGCCACAAAGGAAAGTAGAAATGAATACTGGAATGAACGGAAGAAAATCGGAAAAGAAAAGGAGTGAAATAAATGATGGAAAATTAAACCAAATTAATTAAAGATCGTCCAAAATAAAGAATAATCACGAATTTGATTCCAATACCTCGAGGAACAGTACTTTTTACTCGTCTATCAAATTTGGTACTTGGGTCTTATTTGGCTTACATAAATCAACCTAATCTAGTATCACATGAAATTTCAGATGTAGTCAGCTTTTATTCGGGCCTGGAATCCCCAAACAAAACTTATGTATTTATTTAGAAAACAAATCATAAGCGATATGCAATTGTAATAACTTATTTCATGAACATTTCTTAAAGTAAATGGAATGGCCAAGAAGCTTTGTTCATCTAGAAAGTTTTACGCCGCAAAGTTCTAAACAAAATTATATATATATATATATATATATATATATATATATATATATATATATATATATATATGTTGTGGATTCCGAGATGAATTCGGTTTCCAAGGAATGACAAACGCAATAATTAAATATAAGAAATAAAATGTATTTACACAATCATACAAAGAGTAATACTGTAAGTAGTAAGTCCAGGAACGTGGTTAGTAGCAAATACAGCTAGATATATATAGTCTCGAAATACGACTTCCTTAGAGTCTAAGTGCTTGTAACTGACTTCTACAAAAGGTTACCTCACACTATCTCTGTTCGTATATTCTCTCACTCTCCGACTGCCGACTACTACTGCTCTGACTGACTGTAACTCTGGGTATTTAACGGCAGCAGTCCAAGTACACTTGGTAGAGTCCACTTATATGAAAAAGAGGTGGACCCCATAACAATATATATATATATATATATATATATATATATATATATATATATATATATATATATATATATATATATATATATATATATATCTGCCTTTGTCTAACGCAGAATAGTATAAAACATAGAGAAACAACGAACAGGGCTAAAAGGAAACGATAAGATGGCATCTTACATATGATATGGAGATTCTTCTGTGTTTCTATAGAATCCATATTAAGGATTCCAGAGTCGAACTGGCTTGATTTGCAGAATATGTCCTCGCTATTGATACAGTTCATAAACTGTATCAATAGCGAGGACATATTCTGAAAACTCTGTACTTCGAGTTTCGGGTTCTTGCCCACATGAGAACTGCGAGTCGGAAATAATTTCCATACCTGACGAAAATATATTTCTATAGGTAAACGGCTTCAAGAGCTTTTAAACTCCAGTGGGGAGGCACATTTAGCATCAGCTCATGGCATGAAGATTCCGTTTAAGCATGAAATAGGCTGTCAATGTTAACGTCAACATCAACTTACATACATATATATATATCCACCTCCTTCCCTGCCGACGGCTTAGTGGTAGAATCTCCGGCTGATACCCATTCAGTCGGGTTTCGATCCGAGCTAGAGGCAACCGGATGTCTAGCCACACTGATGAGCTGTGAAACAGCGAAACAGTCTGTCTGTGGATGACGTTATATCGGCTCCTGAAATAAATATTAATTTCGGTTGAGCTCTCTAGGGAGTAGGTTTGGGTTTGTAAACAGTGATTATTATAGCTTATATATAGCGAGACTCTTCGCATAGCGAATCGAGTCACTGTCAGTCACTGGGCGTGTTTCTAGAAATAAATACGCTAAAAATCCACCTGCTTCCCTGCCGACGGCTTAGTGGTAGAATCTCCGGCTGATACCAATTCAGTCGGGTTTCGATCCGAGCTAGAGGCAACCCGATGTCTAGCCACAATGATTAGCAGCGAAACAGTCTGTCTGTGGATGACGTTATATATATATATATATATGCGCGTGTATGTATGTGATTCTGCGTCCGTGTGTGCATTGATATCGTTTCATATCATTGTTCTTCACACACCTTGTGCCTTTTTTACTCTCATTAATAATCGTTCCTTTAGACCAGTTGTTCTCAACATTTTTGCCCAAGGTACCCTTTTCATGTCAGAAGATCATCCCACCACCCTTCCAAGATTAACTGTCTGAAAAGGTGCATTCCAAATAATATTGTAAATATCTTCATTCTTTTTCATATCAATATATTTTAAATTGATTATTTTCATGCAGGATTTTTTAAAATAAATTTCAATAGAATATGTTGATGGATTTTTAAAAAATAAATTTGTTTTAATTTCTAACTATCTTATTTTATGTGCCGTGTCTCTGATCAGGAAAGTAGGCGATCATTGCCCTCCACATCTTTCTGTCCCTTGTGGCTCTAAATAAGTTTTGTCTTTTGTTATTTCTTCCAAACCCTTTTCTACCATCTATTTATTCAATCCCACCAAATATGTTACGCACTGCTTTCCACTGTCGCTTTTTTCTTCAAACTGTCCTGATGGGTATCAGATTTCCCAAACCCTAAATAAATAACCTGCAGCTTACTTCAATAAAATTGTCCCCATCTTTGTCGCCATATTTATTACAACGTTTCGGCCCTTGTACGCTCCGGCCTTCTTCAGGTGATTGGAATGTCGAACTGAACCTGTTATTTCTCTCACTGTTCTAGTTCTTCAAGGTCACATGGCACAGGGATAAAGGGGATAAAGGCGTTAGTTTAATCCAGTGAGAGGACCCCAAAAGTCTGAGTTCAATACCCGGTTAAAGCAGGAGAGAACTTGGAGAGGGGAATTAACAGGAGATAACTGACAACTAATATCCATTAAACATGACACGTGGAACTGGAAATTTTTCCCCCAGTGATCGAAATAAGGGTTCAGTTCGACATTCCAAACACCTAAAAAAGGCCGGAGCGTACAACGGCCAAAACGTTGTAACAAATACGGCGACAAAGATGAGGACAATAGTCCAAATAATGTAAATAGTGTGCATAATACCTTATCTTAGAGATATAGAAAAGAAATAACTTAAAATATTTTCCCCACCGAAACACAGAAATTGCCTCGTGGGGGAAATTTCCCTATGATTGAGAAACCCCAGTTTAGATACTTCTGTTGTGTTAATTTATATAATTTATATCGCTAATAAGTTAACATAATGGACCAGAGGGTGATTTTGAACTCTCGTTGACGACATAATTTCATTAGCCAATAATAATTATGTAGTCTTTTCACGGCAATGACAAAATTAAGAAGCAAATTTGTTTTTTCCTTCTCTCTTTAACTGTTAATCAGTTTCTTCTAAAAATATTATTTTATTATTTTATGTCTTCCCAATGACTCCAGTCTTCTTTTGTTCAGAAGCGTGTTTTGACACGAATGAATTCGCGACGGGTGGAATATAGTCTACAGAAGATCCATACGACAAAGAAAAGAGTAAACACCTAATTAATAATGTCTGAAAAAGATATATTAGTTCCAAAGCACGATTAACTTTTGCATCGGAATCTAGCAGACGTTTTTTTTATAGGAACACTGAAGATAATCACACACACACACACACTTATACATACATACATACATACATATATATATATATATATATATATATATATATATATATATATGAATGAAGAAATATAATCTTAAGATGTGCTATATTTATGGGATAAAGTGCTCAATATCAGAGATAGAGCGTGTGTAAATATAAAAGTGAACATAGAAGTCAACACTTAGAGGCGACAGTCTGTTTCATGCTAGATGCAATCGGCAGGCCATATATATATATATATATATATATATATATATATATATATATATATATATATATATCGTTAGGCCACCTGTATATATATATATATATATATATATATATATATATATATATATATATATATATATATATTCATCCTGGGTATGACGATAAACTACATCCTCGACCTGGATAAGACGATAAAATATAAATTCCTTTGTGGCAACAGCAAGGCCTCTGATCAGGAGACAACACCTCTTAAGTGCTGCTGTTCCCAGGTTCATCCTGTTAGGGTCCCAGCTATGGGTAAATAGTCAACCTCCCAAAGTTCGGTCAAAACAATGAATGTGCAAAATAGATTTTAATACCAGAAATACTTTGTGCAAAATTAGTACCAGCAATATATTTTTGAAAAAAAAATATTACCAGTAATAAAAATGTTGTCGGTATTAAATAACCCATTGAGGTTGATGTGCCATAAAACAAACCAAACTATATATATATATATATATATATATATATATATATATATAATTAGAAGAAAGTGTTTTACTAATAACACCATCTACACCAGTATTCACACCACGCACATGAATAACTGTTGGTGAGTCTTCCCCTTCTCTCTGATGGTTTTTCACATCGCTGAGGATACTGTAAATATGTTTTGTTAGTAATTTTATTATAAAAAGGTTTTGTTGGTAATTTTACTACAAATATGTATTTTTGATAATTTTTATATCAAAATTTATTAGTAGTCATTCTTTTATATAAAAATTATAGCTGGTATTTTACTATAAAATAACTTCTTTATACATTCATCGTCATTTGTTTTTGTTTGTGTGTTCACTTTTTGTCTATACAGATACCACCAGCCTGAATCAAGATGAACCTGGGAACAATATCAATTAAGAGATGGTGCCAAGCTCCTCAAACCTCCAATTTTCTGATCAGAAGCGTTGCTGCCTGATGTAGTTTATCGTCATACCCAGGACTAGTATATGTGCGTGTGTGTTTCTCTGTGTGTGGGTGTGTGTATGTGTGTTTCTCTATGTGTGTGTGTGTGTGTGTGTGTGTGTGTTTATAGAGGGAAGGAGAACGAGATTACGACTTCGTTTGATTTCAATGTGAATTTTGCCATCATCAATGTGTTAAGAAGATTCAAATGTGAGACTGGGGAGACAGCGGAGCGTGTTCGAAAACTACATAAAATGTTAATGAATGTAACTGGGTAGGAAAAATGTTCAGAATTCATCGGTGGTTGTCATAGCAACCTATCGTTCCAGGATACTGTTCTACTACTGATCACGCCAGATTAAGCGCTCTCACCCAAAACTGCAACGAAAGACCATTCAAAATAGTTAAAGTATAAGCCACAGATTGGTGTGTTGGTGTTAAAAGAACAGAAATGTATCTGAGAAACTCGGAAACGAGCAATATATATATATATGTATGTATAAGTGCGCAGGTATGCAGAAAATAGAAAAGAACACGTTGGGTGCATAATCCGGAGTTCCTTAATATTTTTTTTTATTTTTACGAAGACAGTGCTCCATACAGAAGTAGAGCTTTATTATAATATTTTTTGTTTTAAAATATAATTCCTTCGCTACAAAAGAGTTCTCATGTTTCAAAAACGAGAGCCGAAACCATCCAAATAATTATTAAAATTAAGTTGAATTGAGGTGTTTAGTCCCGTTTCATCTTCAAGCGAAATTTTGGGAATTCCTAAAGATGAAACGGGACTGACTAAACACCTCAATTCAACTTAATTTTAATAATTATTTGGATGGTTTCGGCTCTCGTTTTTGAAACATGAGAACTCTTATGTAGCGAAGGATTCATATTTTTAAACAAAAAAATATTATATATAAATATATATATTCTGTACCCAACACCAATATCAAGATACACCCACCTCACCTCACCTGTGATAGCCATAACATAATCTACTATCTATTCTGCACCATATGTCCTAATAGTGGATATATTAGTGAATCTGGAAATAATTTTAGATTTCGCTTCAACAATCATAAACAAACTTTACGTCAAAACAATCCTTATTCCCCCATAGCTGAACACTTTAATCAGTCAGGACACTCATTAGAAAACTAAATGTTTATTGATAGATTCTGATTTCACTTCGACATACACACGCAGAAAAAAAGAAAAATGCTGAATTTTAAAATTAAGTACATATAAACTACGGTTAAATAAATACTTGGGTATTTTAAATCTCTATAAATATTTCAATAGTTAAACAGTTTTTTAGATATAGTTATTTTTTATTTTTTTAAACAACATCTAAAATATTATTACAGTTGGATTTACGTTAAGAATATTCGAACACAGTGGCGTTCCATATCACGTGACGTCCGCATCTCACGACGGACGCTACTTGTAAACAAACCTCTAAAAACAGTTATTACTGAAGAAAGATTGAGGTCGATCTGAAATGTCAAATATATATAAATAAATACTTTCGTAAAAACTTTATTATTTTTTTAATTTGTAACTTTTATATATATATATATATATATATATATATATATATATATATATATATATATTAATCTTTTTCACACCATGTAAGGCAAAAAAGCCGCTAAAACACAAAATGTTACTGGGTGTGGAAAATTAGGAACAGAAACATTAATAATGAGTCAGAAGAGAAAAGAGTAATTAAGTAAACAGTTGATACCCACTGATATTGCATTTAATTTTTTATAGATTAAAGTTTGCTGGAAATTATGTAGCCGGAGGAAGTTCTATAAGCGAGAAGTGTGAGAAAAGAAAGCATAGAATTTACGGTTACATCTAGCCAGCTCAATTGTAAATTGATGAGATCTCATCGCCGGTCTAGTTCCGCTCTTAAATTAAAAAAAAATGTCTAGATACTATACCGAACAGATCCCCCGAACAATTACCAAGAAAGTATTTATAAAAAAAAAACCGAAAGGCAAAGGCAGGAAAGTTGCAAAAGCCGAATAATATTTCTGATTCTTTGAATTTTAACAAGGAACTCAAGGTAAATAGCAGGATCACCGGACCATAGGTGGCATCAATATTCTAAGCATGGAAGAATGGTAAACTTATAGATATGGAAGCTGAATTCTGGAGAGAAATATCTCTCACGACACAGTGAACCAACTTTCTTAGCAGCTGGCCTATCAATGAATTCAATATAATCTTTCCACTTCATGTTAGCTAAGAATATTAGCCCGAGAAGGTGCAATTTGTCACTTTCCTGGAGGTTAGCTTCAGTCATGCTGATGGGAGACAGAAAGGTCTTTTTCAGATGATTAATAGAGAAACATTTTAGTTTTGAAGGCATTGAAATTAACACGCCATTTTTGTTCCAGTTAACACGTGTGTGTCCGTGTGTATGTGCGGGTGTGTATACTTATTATCGGTTTTAGTTTGACCGTAAATTTTGAGTACCATTGTTTTCCTATTATAATTAGTTTGCTAATCACCTTGTTAAAACTTTGTGTTTCAGTTCAATTTCTGTTCATTTATTTTTTCATATATGTCGATATCTTTGAATATTAATTTAATTTTTCATTGTATAAGTTCTCCTTCATAACAATCCCACATATATTGTCCAAGAAGGTAATGTTGATTTCATTAGTTCTTGCTAGGTACTTTAGTGCATTTAATTCTCTCTGTGATAAAGTTCTTTCATTGTTGGTTTCTAAGGTGACAGAGATTATTCCTTGAATGAAGTCTTTGGGCTATTTTGTCTAGGATTTTTAACTATTGTATCAAATAGATCTCCTTCAGAAATCCCGGCATCGAATTTTAAACCTCTACTGAGGGTCTACAGTTCAGTATTTGATAAATTTATATCTGTGAGATTCTCTATTGGACCGGCTCTTCAAACACATTTCCATTTGCAGATCTTGGTTTGCTTGTTGCTTATTTCTTCTATTCTTTTATTTGTTAATATTGTTTACATATATATATATATATATATATATATATATATATATATATATATATATATATATAGATAGATAGATAGATAGATAGATAGATAGATAGATATAAAATATGATTCCATAAAAATAATTATAATCTAGGCTCTACTTGTGTATTGAGCACTGTTTTTTTTAAATAAAAATAAAAATACTAAAGAACTTCGGATCATCAAGCTAACGGTGCTTTCCTATTTAATCAATATATTTGCACACACAAACACACACACACACACACACACACACACATATATATATATATATATATATATATATATATATATATATTTCAGTAGATGGTCGATTTTTTTTACAGAATATAAGTATCCATTAAAAATAACTCTTAAGCAATTAATTAATATGTGTCGCATTAATAAATGAAAAATTAATTCTCTTAAT
>OZ010584.1:70575008-70617508 GCA_963932145.1 Acanthosepion lycidas
TATATATATATATATATATATATATATATATATATATATATATATATATATATATATATATATATATATATATATATATATATATATATATATATATATATATATATATATATATATATATATATATATATATATATATATATATATATATATATATATATATATATATATATATATATATATATATATATATATATATATATATATATATATATATATATATATATATATTTGGTGTAATGGTTAGAAAGCTTGTCTTGCTAGATTAGTTACGACTGTGTAATGAGTTCGATCCTCACTGGGTGCCCCGTATTTTCGTCTTTGTGCCACATCTACGCCGGGCATAGGAAATCTCTAACGACGGCGAAACGTGTCGTTAATAAAATTTTAACCATGTTTCATAATATTTAAATTTGTTTTAGAATCTATTATACATCCTACAAGGACAAACGCAAGCATATATATTCGTCACTCAATGTGAGTGTGCGCGCATGTGAGTGTGTGAATATATAATAACGCACAATAAGTTGTACCAATCATCAACAAAAGTATATATATATATATATATTATATTATCCGGAGTTCTTACGATATTTTTTTTATTTTTACAAAACATTGCTCTATGTAAATTTACAGAGCATAAATATTATAGATTAATTGATTTAAAATATGGTCTCTTCGCTACACAGTAATAACCATGTTTTAAAAACTGAAGCTAACATCTTAGAATTTAATTACAACCCCTGGATTTATATGTGCGTTTAAAACTAAGTAAATTTAAAAATAAATTATTCCAAAATTCGCTTGAAGATGATATATATGAGATGCTTTTAATTTAATTATATAATTAAATCTGAAGTTTTTAGCTTCTGTTTTTGAAACATCGTTATTACTGTGTTGCGAAGAAAAGATATTTTAAATCGGCTAATTTATAATATATGAAGAAATATAGTTTTAAGGTGTGCTATATTTATCGGATAAAGTGCTCAATATCAGAGATAGAGCGTGTGTAAATTTAAAAGTGAACATTGAACTCAACACTCAGAGGAGACAGGCTGTTTCATACTAGACGTAATCTATACATACACACACACACAATATATATATATATATATATATATATATATATAAATATATATATATATATATATATATATATATATATATATATGACTTATAGAGCATTTACTAGAGAGAGAGAGAGATACATAGATATATAAATATATATTGTTAATATACAGGATTGTATTATACTGGTCCTGCTGTCAAAAAACTAACGTTATATAGCTATGAAAGAATATAATATAATATTTTAATCATACTATCAAACGCTAATTTAAACATTTTAAATTCCATGCAGTTAGAAACTTCTAAACTATTAATTTCGATGAAAGCCTGTAAAACTGTCGAATTTTCACGAGTACAGCTAGTTTTGCATAATTCTCGTAGCATTTGGGATATTTTGATAAACAATGAAACATAATTAACGTGTGTAGAGAATTTTTGAAAATGCAGGTACAATAAAATATTGCATATGCACTCTTGGTAGGACTTACAGGACACTGACAGCATTACATGCAAATGGATCAGACAGCAGCCAAAAAAGAACAAGTTACCAAGAAAAGGCTTATAGATTCAAATATAAACGATCAATATTTACCTATTCTTGAATTAAGTAAATTCTTATAGACTCAAGTATAAGAAGAATATTCAATACTAGCAGCATGGCCCGGCGTTGCCCGTGCTTGATTCAAAAATCGTACGACTCATACAGCAAACGCTATCACTTGACTTAAAATATTTTTGCCATTTCTTTGCCTTTAAATGAGTGCCCTTTGACGCCCTTATGTTGCTACATGCCTTACATTTTGCCTATCTCACAATGTGAATTTTTTCTAAGCTCTATACTAAACATTAAATCTGTTACGGAAAAAGCTTTAAAAAAGGACGCGTAACTGGAAAAACCGAATAAAAAAAGAATGTTAACAACAAATACTTTTTCACACTTAACCCAGTGCTGCGGAATCAGAATCAACGTTGAGTTTAAGCAAGCGAATGAGTCAACTGGAGTAAAATGCTATGCAGATTTAAATTTTTCCCACTTGTGACGAATGTAGCTATAGATTTTTTTGCATGCTAGCATGCTAGTTAGTATTCATGTCAGTCAGCTGTTGGCTCTCACGCTGGCCAATAGAATCTTCCTGCCTATTCGTGGCAGCCAGCTATAGGCTCTCACTCTGGCTATTAGAAAATGGCCACAAACTACATGAAAACTGCCGTAGAATCATGAAAAAATCGATTATTTCTACTATCGATGGGAGTTTGGAAACGTAAAGTCGCTCTTGGCCTTTCCGCTAACTTGGAGCATGTGCATGTAAATTTTGGTTGAAATCTGTCGAAAATTGCGGCCGTGCATTCGTTACACACACGCACACATCCTGCTTTTTATAGATAGAGATCTTTGAACAGAACCAATGATTATAGAATAATATATAAGGTATCACAATTTATGTATAGCGAAGCATTTAAATGATTACAAACTCAGATATAAACCAATCATATGCAACTATCCCTAAACAAAGCAAATGAACACAATGATAGAAATATAAACAAAAAATATTTGCTTCGAACCAAATTAAAAGTTATCGACTCAAAATTAACAAGAAATATTTACATCTCCCTAAAATAAATATATATAGACTCAAATATAAACAAGCAATATTTATCTATCTTCAAAGCACGTAAGTACTTATACACATAAAATAAAACAAATAATTACTCGTTCTCCAACAAATTAAATATTTTTCAATGTAATTATAAATCAATCAATCAAGGCCGACTGCTGTCAGGATTATGTAGGCACTGTAAACTGAACGATGTAGCTACAATAGGAATTACCCCACCAGGTCTCCATACAGTTTAAAATCAGAGTTGTACCACTAGACTAATTACCCCACCAGGGTGAACGGCCGGATCTGTCTTTCTATTTAACCCATACCTGAGGGGAATTTATACTTTTCCAAATAGTATTTATGCGAAAATGAATATGAAGAAACTTTAATGGGATGTGAACACGGAGCTCCAATTTCTCTTTCTGACTCATTATCCAGTACTCTATCTGCATATTTTTAAACATTTTGCGTATACAAGAACCAATCATAGCTGCCGTAGTCGAGATCATAGTGCCACTATCCATTCCTTAGCAGAATATAATATATGCTTCACCAGATCTTTTTAATTGCTCTTCTCGTAAACTGATTGCCAATCAGTCTGCTGTTCTATTTAACCCATAGCCGCGGGGAGAGATATGGAATAATACCTATCTCAAGGGTATTTGCGCATGAAAATGTAAGAAACCCGACTGGAACACGAAATTGGCTCTCTGATTTCTCAATCCGAATCGCTCTCCATTACATAGAATTCCAGTCAAGTTCTTTACCTTCAGTTAAGCAGAAATACAATTAGGAAAGGCATGCACCCATCTCTTCTCCCCCTAACTATGGGTTGAATAGCAGGACAGACAATGTTATATAGCTTTGGGTGTCAACCAGTATATCACAGAAAGAAATGGCAACCTATGACGTGATAATCTTCTGCTTCAATCAAAAAAGACATGATCTCCCAAACGTGTATCACGTATGGTATTAGGTTGGTGCAAAAATAACGACGTAATAATGTCGTTTTTTGACGTTAAAAAATACGTCAAAAACGACATTATTACGTCATTATTTTTGCACCAACCTAATACTTAACTGACTGATTCTTTATCCCATCAATAAATATAAGAAGAAAATATTTTACTGTGCCCGCTAGAAGCAGAATAATTTCACTCATATATAAACGAAAGTATTTACTTGTACTCGAACCAAATAAATGATTTTCGTCTTAAATATGTAGAACCAATAGACAATCATGCCCAAACCAAGTTAATGCTTAGAAATTCAGATAACATTTTTTATAAAGTCCTGTTTTTTACATCAAGTAAGTCAAGACATTTTGATATTTCAAAAACCTAACCGACTCAAACCAAACTGGAACAAAAATAAAGATACCTTTTCCATAATTTTCTTAACTTTATATTGTTGTCAACAAGATAGCAAAAACGAACAATTGTTGAACGCCGAATTCAATATTGTCGTCGTTTTCGACATCATCTCCCCGTGTCAATTCTTCTAAAGGCGACTTTTGGAAGCTCACATACAAGTGTGAAAATGCACCATGAACGAAAATACACGTTCTTAATCCGGTTATATAACACGTCTTATACCCTAGCTGGATCAACAAGGCTCATACGATTGTATAAAAAAATATATCGTTAATTCTCTGAATAATCGCGCAATATGTGTTACTTATTTTGAAAGCATCAAATGTTAGAGGTGAAGAGTAAGATGATGCGTGCATTTATTAATTCTGCATTTGGAAAGTTGATGATAGATTTTGGTTATTTGCCACCACTACACTCTCATGTTCCAGATTATGTTTTTTTTTTTAATACAATTCGAAGGAGAAATAATCATGAATGTTAAATTTCACGGAAAAACAAAAAACTTAAGATATACGTCATGAAAGATACTGAAAACCTCGTAGGTATCGACTGGATGGAAAAGTTCAACGTTTGGGATCTACCTATCAGCTCTTTTTGCAAAAAGTTAGAGTTTGAACCATCAGATAAAGCTATAAAGTTAAAGGAAGAATTATATAACCAATTTCCTGAGGTATTTTCGAACTTGTTGGGACGATGCAACAAATTTAAGGCCAGAATTGAATTAAAAGAAAATGTCCAACCAGTATGTAAAAAGAAGCGAAACATGCCATTTGCTACCATAGATGAAAACAGTTAAGAGTTATACAAGGCAGTAAAGGAACTACCTGTGATTTTGCGAGAGATAAGAAGAGAAGCGGAAAAGGATGAATTTATGCAGAGGACAAAGGTAAAAATACAGTCTGTGTTTGACAAATATTTACCAAACAAGAACAAAAACCAGTATACACCTATTGTACCCAAGAGATCATTTAAAACAGGAAGAGAAAATTTACCAAACCTCTGGTTATCGACAACAAGAGAAAAAAATACTAACCCCCACCAAAATGGATCTAAGGAGGGGGGTGTAAGGGGTCCACCCCTTTTTCATACAAGTGGACTCACCCAGTGTGTACTTGTACTGCTGCCGGTGAATACCCAGAGGGAGTGATACAGTGAAAGAGTGAGAGTGTGAGGTAACCGCTTTGTAGGAGTCACATTTGCGAGCCGTAGACTCAAAAGGAAGTCATACTTCGATACTGAATTTCCCAGACTGTATATATATATATATATATCTTTATTTCTACTAACCGCATTTCAGGATCTACTAACCGTATTACCAATTGTATTATTTCGTCAATACATTTATTTGCTATATTTCATTCCTGCGTTTATCATTCATTTGAGACCGGATTTCATCCCGGAATCCACAACAGTATATGACGAGTTGTTTTAGATTCTTTCAGTGTGTAGGTCATTATATTCCTAAACTGTCTTCATTCTGTAATAAATGATGATGTCTTCAATGATTCCTTAGGAAATAATTTGGAGTGTTTTTTCCTGCTGTTCTTTTCTTTGCCATGTCTCTTCTGGACGTGGGCTTTCACTCCTCTTCCCATTTTCTTTTCCCCACCCGTTCTGCCATTTATTTATCTCGTTAGGCAGATTACTCGCTGTTTCCCTCTGCACCTCTTGCTATCAATATATCCTCCGAGTGACAAATTTTGAAAGCCTTTTCCTTCATTATATGTCCTAGAAATTTCAACTGACTCTTCTTGATTCTAAGTATAAGTCGTGTATTATTTTCTTTGTTCCCAATGAAATTATTTTGCTTCTTAATACTTTGCGTAACATTTGAAAGCCAATTCTGACTATGCCAATGACAGTCGGCTTCCTGTCTCAATTTTTCCGTTCTCTGTTAAAACACGTCAGAAATATTTATATTTTTATACTGTGGCTTTTTTGACAATTCGAAATATTACGAAATGAATTTAAGATATTGAAATATAGCCCGTTAGTAATTCTTAATAGAATTATAGGATTATACATTATAGGAAAATATTGATTAAAAACTTACAGAAATGATGGATATAGATTTAAGAAGATATTGTCGAAAATGTACAATCATAACAGTAATGTTAACCGTTTCCCTACAAGGAAACATTTTTTATTCATTTACCGAGCAGCCATTACTGCTTTCGGTTGTAATTTATAAAATATTTCTATTAAATTTATTTTCAGGAAAACAGGTTTCTCAAGTCTAGTGATTGTTATCATATTTTCCATTATTGATGGGCGTTTCCTTCGTAACATTTTATTTGAAATGGTGTTGAATAATGACATCTCGATTATGTCATTATTTTTTCTTTGAGATACATGTAGTATCTATTTTAGTTGTTGTTACTATAGGTAGTCCCCAAGAGATGCTGTTTCTGCTATTTGCTCTAGTATTGTGATTATGTAGCGCCAGTGAAAACAAGGTTCAAAGAACGATGATCTTTGCTACGACCCTCTGGCTTTACTTGCTGAAAGCCTTCATTCTCTATTGATTTCAGGAAGCGATTGCAAACAGCTGACAGTTTAGATATTTTCACTGTTTTGTCGCCATCCCTGACATCCATGTGACAGTCCCAATGTAAAAAAGGCTGTTTAAAAACATAACCCGGGTTTTCGGTTTGACATTTTGGTTTCCTAGCAATTTGCGGTATTTGGCGGAATTCGATGTTCGGTTCCTGCTATATTCATCGTTTTTAGTCTAAATCAAGAGATATACGCCTAAGTAGGATATTTTAATTGTTTCATTTGGGTATATATTAAGTTTCATTACAGATATACTAAGCGTCACGCAAGGGTGGCTAGATAAGAATGGCGTAGAACATATTGTCCGAAACGAGGTAATAAAATCACCAAATATAAGAAGATAACGAATGATTTCTAAAATAATGTTTTTTTTCTTTCTTTCTTTGTTTTTAACGAGGTGGTGTCTTCAACTAAAATAAAAGCAAAGTTTATCTATTGACCATCTGTAAAGAAAAAAAGATGCTGTGTCACATTTGATTATATTCTTTTCGTCTAATCACGGGTCACATGAGTGTTTCTAGTCACGCTTGGCCAGACCATTTTCACTCAGTGGGTAAACATTTTTATTTCCTCATCCACTAAAAACTAGATTATAGTACACTGTGGGATTTGCCTAGACATTAATTATGGGTCATTGGATTATTTACTGTATAGTTCAGTACCCGGGTAAAACAAAAAGAAACAAGCAAATTTTATTAATTTTGAATAAATGTTTTGTCCGCTTGGCTAGTCGCTAGAAGTAAAAATACAGAAACTTCCATCGAAAATGGCAGGTATAAAACTTCCAAGGTGAAAAACGAAAAAAACTGCACCAGCAATCAACATAGAATGGGGCAAGACTATATTCACCAAATAAACAGTAACTTGTAACAGCAGGCAAATGTACTCACTAAATAAAAGACAGCACTGAAATAGGTATTTATTTAGATTATATGCGGCACATGTGTGTTGTATGGAAATCGACATGAAAACAGACGAGGACACGGAAAGTTTTGCTTGTACTGCTTATTTAGTAGATTGAGGAGAAAGTTTCAAAGTTAATAGTAATTCTATATCTTTCCTATAAGGTGAAAATATCATTTAGGTTAATAGTAATTCTACATCTTTCCTATAAAGTGAAAATATCATTTAGAGTAATAGTAATTCTACATCTTTCCTATAAAGTGAAAATATCATTTAGAATAATAGTAATTCTACATCTTTCCTATAAAGTGAAAATATCATTTTGAGTAATAGTGATTCTACATCTTTTCTATAAAGTAAAAATATCATTTAGAGTAATAGTAATTCTACACCTTTTCTACAAAGTGAAAATATCATTTAGAGTAATAGTTACTTCAGATAACAGTTAATGTAAGTCCATAATTTTTATTCAGTTCTTAATGCTCGCACGCGTAAAGTGTATTTGTACATTGAAAAAGCAATATCATTTAACAGGTTTTTTCACATAAAAATTCATCTATATTTTATGATATTTTTTTCATTGGAGCCATACCAGAAATAAATAGATTTTTCGGTCATATCAGTGACGAATGGTACAGATAATCAGGAAACACGACGAATATATCTGCAGCCTCAAACAGGTAAACTGGTTGAGTAGCACGATGCAGAACTTATATTTAATTTCGCGCAGATGCTTTGTTTTTGATTTTGGTGTCTGCACGGTATAGATGAGTCGGTTGGGCACCGTCTCTGGTAAAAAAGAACACAATGGCGCATCCCCATGTTAGAAATTTGAAAACATCATGCGGTACTGCTAAGCCTTCTCACCGGAAGCTCCAATACGAACATTTCAGTGTGTTTGGGTGTATATCTGAGGAGAGGTTTCGGAAAGAGTTGGATGAGTCTAATGGTGATTACGAAAGTACGACAACTCAGAAAACTCCCTCTGATCGTTTTGATAAGAAAAGAACACCCTAATTTGTTGGAGAGGGGCTCAGACTCAAAGCGGAGGCCTACATCAAATGCCTTGAGGAGGTAGTGCTGCCGTAGGTCAAGAGGGTGGGTGCTGGATGACCCTATGTCTGGCAACAGAATTCTGCATCGTGCTACTCAACCAGGATATCCAAGTCATGGCTTTCAAATTTCTGAAATCACATCAATCTTTATATCTGGCCACCTAGCTCGCCAGTTACGATGCACAACTGAGCAAGAAACAACAAAAACTTCTTTTAACACCAAAGATGAAATGAAGGCAAATATTTTTGTGGCATTCACCAACTTAAACAAGGAGACCGTCCAGAAAAGATGCAGGAGATCCGAAGTCATCTGGATGCCGCGATGGAAACCAACGGCGAGTATATTGTATAAATTTACTATTTAAAATTTCAAGATATTTTTTTGTATGAGTTTCGTCTGGTGTGTTGTGTTTTACGGCATATCAACCTCAATGGGTTATTTAATGCCGACAAGATTTTTATTGCTGGTAATATTTTTGTTCAAAAATGTATTGGTGGTAATATTTTTTCCAAAAATGTATTGCTGGTATTATATTTTGTCTTCAAAAATTCATTGCTAGTAATACTTTTTTTACAAAAATGTAATTTGCTGGTATTGCAGTTTGAGGTTAGCTATTTGCCATAGCTGGGACTCTAACAGGTGCTACCACCCCGTGTCATGGTGCATCTGGGTACACCTGCACTTAAGAGGTGGTTTCACGCTCCTCAAAACCTACTGATCAGAGGCCTTGCTATTAAATGTAGTTTATCATCTTACCCAGGACGTTGTGTAAGGTTAAAATGAGATGTCAGTGTTATTTTCATTTTGGCGTCATTTTGAAAACATATTATCACTCACACCCTCTATATGTAAATTCTGTAGACTCCTCTGAGGTATCAATGGCTACAACCTCATTATAATTGATGTTGCTGCTGGACCTTCAGTATAAAGTATGTTTTACGAGTTAGAATTTATTTGGCTCGCACCCAACCAGTTCTGAATTCAGGGTTATACTCCTGGACTGGTTACCAACAAAAGCTATAGAACCCAGGCAGCTCTGCTATTACCACTGGGGAGTGAAGAAATATATTCCTACCATTTCATTGGTATGTGTGTGGATTTGAACTCGCCACGACAATCCTATTTTCCGCTTTATCACCGAAATTAAGCAATTTTAAACCTGGTCAGTATTTAGATGGGGGAGGCGCGTAACAACAGCAGGTACTGTAAGAAACCTCCTACAATTCAAAATATTTTCCAAATTTAAATAAGCCGCAAAGTGTTGATAAGCCGTAAAATATCAGTCAATCAACGAACAGCGTATCGTGCCGATATCTATCCTGCTACAAGTACATACAATATGACGCATTTGACAATGTTTAATAAACAAAAGATATTGTAAATCATACATTACTACATTTCGATTGATCAGTTTGAATTTAGATGTTCCGTGGAACTTATTTTTATAATTTGATTCAGACGGAATCGTAAACATATCGACATAATGAATGATCGTACTGTCATTCTAACCATTGGTGATTTATTTTCTTTATTTCATATCCGGCTCAGACGGCTACTTCAACTGGTTCATTATAAACCTCGAAAATATCATATTTATTAAAGTTTTCAAGTTTACACAATCTTAAAAAAGTGGTATATCCTGCTAGGAATATTTTGTCAGACATATGATGACATTTTCTTTTAATTCTGTCAATAGTAAAGAATTTTATCTATGATTCCACAGAGGTATCAGTAATATAATAATAGCATATATTTCTTATGACATAGAACATTTCTTGAAAGACAGCTCTGTGAAATGTTATATTGTATTTGTAATCTATATAATAAATGTGAATGTCAATCTTTCACACATTTTGAACTTTATTCTTATAGGCTGTAACCTAACATATCACACCATTCTGAAATCAGGCCGGCTCTATGAACAAATTAAAAACACTCTGAGTCGAACCCGCAACCTTGAAATTTGGGATTTCAAACATTTTATTGCTGCGATTGTTTTCGGCGAATTTTACGTGATTTTTTGCAACAATTTTTTGTACGATAGCAATTTTTATAACTTTGGGAAAATCGAAATTAATTGGGAAATCTAGCGAAAGTCACCAATAAAATAAAATAATTGTTTGCACGGAAAAACCTACGTACATCAAATTTTCTTTAAGTGTTGACAGAAGAATTATCGTTGAACTTTTAAAAGGTAAGCTTAAATATTAATGAAACAGTTTATTGTTGCCTGTCGCATCTAATCCTCCCTACCAATCAAGAGCCCACTACAGGAGCTATATTAAACGTCAGCCTATAGCGTGGTTTTTAATCTAGTTGTTGTTTTATAAACATGATAAGTGTTATCTTGATATAAGCATATCACGTTCAATATGTCGTCTCAATGTTAAATTTTCCAGGCCATTTTTCCTCGTTATGTGTTCTAGAAATATAAACCCTTTCTGAGTGAAAATATGAATTTCCTCTTTGTTACAATTGTCCATAAATCTTCTCCGTTGCTTATATGTCCAGGGCCTTGCTTCAGCAGTTAGTTACAGATTCGTCTCCAGCTGAGATGGTCGAACTCTCTGCTTTCGGGCGGAGAGGAACCCATCGCCTTGTCTCGGGTGATAGACAACTAACCGACCCCGTTTTTATGGGGCGGTTTTAAACCCACATTAAAAATAGCCTTGTGTCACATCTGGCCTGAGGTGAGGGGAATAACCTTGCTCATATGTCCAGTCGATTGTATTCTTTAGAACCACAATTCTGTTGCCTCATATCTCTTTTTCAACTATGAGAGGATTGTCCATCATTCACTACATATTGTATAACACTTCAGTAAGATTTCCTTTGATTCTAATGACATTGTTGATCTTTTGGAAGCCGATATTTGCCATTCCAATGCATCTTCGGATTGCGGAGTCGCATTTTCCTTTATCTATTACAGTCTGCCTAGATAATGAAAGTTTCTATTTGCTAGATTTTGATGTCTCCAGATTCATTGTTCGTTGTTCGTATGTTCGCCTCTTTTTTTGTTTCCTTGTTTGTTTCTTTTCTTTTGACAACCATGCTTTCTCCCTATTTAGAAACGACGTTTTGTTCTTTTCTTCTCCCTTTCCATCTCTTATGTTTTCTGTAGTTTAACATCTATGTCGACTATCACAGCGTGTCATCTGCATATATGACGTTGTTAACATTGTACTCACTAATGATAAATCCTGGTGATATACCTAGTTCCCTCGGGATCCCCTACGTATAAGGGTTAAATAATTCTACTGAGAAGAAATACGCTTGTTTTACGCCCTTTCTATTTTTTGTATAATTACTGAATTCATTGGCTATCCGTATACTGTAGAGTTTGCCCCAAATATTTTTACTGGATTATTCTAATATCCTTCCTAAATCAATCACAATACTTCGCAGTTTAAACATTACTTTATAACTTGCTTTGTCAAAAACATATGCATTATCTATAAAACATAGCTATACACCCTTTGGCATTTGTGTTGCTCTTTCTGTTATCATTCTTAGCATAAATATTGCACTTCCGTGTTCCAGTGTCTTTAACGAAACCTAACTATAAAAGATTCGTTAGATTTCTCTTCGTTGTTAGGGACACCGAAAAAATATTAACGGTTAGAAAGAGAAGCCCTTTAAAAAATCCGATATAAGATTTGTAAGAATTGCCTCGACTCATGAATTTTTCAGTTTCAAATCATATTATTTTACACATTAGAATCTTTTGAGTGCGAAATCAATTAAATTCTGACGCTTGATTCATTGATTTATTAACAATTTAAGAATACAACTTACTTCCCTTCATATTTATTCCGAGTGATTTGTAAAAGAAAATTTAGGAAATAATTTTCTTTTTTTACTTAAATATGATGGACAGGCTACGGGAGAAAAAATAAAGCGATAAACGCAAGAGAATATTATTTGACTAAGAATTAAAAAAATCCACGATATTCGAATATTCAATTTATTTATTGAAATATATTTCAGGACAAATAATTATTTTTCGTTTTATTCTGAATTCTCGACTTTTTTTTTTTTTTTGTCTGCTTTGTTTTTCTCCCATCATCAACTTCATAACTTCGAGTTTTTGACTCATTTATATAAGTTTGATCAGATATTCATATTTACTTCAATGACTTCATAAATATGTCGATCTATCTATCCTATTTCATCACACTTATCCCACACTCTTTACATCAACGCATATTTTGTACACTTTTACAAATGCACCATATCTATCTATCCATCTATCTAACTAACACACACTATCTCTCTCACTATATATATATATATATATATATATATATATAATTTTTGTCTTTATTTTCGCTCATGATTAAGCATAATAGACATTAGTTGTCTGTTATATTTAACAATATATGTTTGAGTATATATATATATATTTATGTTTCTAGCATGAAACAGCCTGTCGACTCTGAATGTTGTCTTCAATGTTCACTTTTATATTTATCTTGGATACGCTCTATCTCTGATATTGAGCCCTTTATCCCATAAATATAGCACACATCATATATATATATATATATATATATATATATATATATATATATATATATATATATATATATATATTAAGAAATGGACAAAGTCCGACAATTTATTTATTAAAGACATTTTTATAAAAATACTTATCTATAAAAAGAACGTTAAACATAAAAATGTCTTCAATAGATATATATATATATAATGATCTTCCAAACGTAGCTCAGATGTAGCACAAGGACGAAAGTATAGGGTACCCAGTGAGGATCGAACTCACTACTCAGTCGTAGTTGTTCTAGCAAGACAGGCTTGCTAAGCATTACACCGCCTCGATGACACACACATACACACATATATATATATATATATATATATATATATATATATAGAGAGAGAGAGAGAGAGCAAGATCTAAAATGTCAACCAATCTAACAGTGATCTCATCTCACAATCCTCACACTTGCTCCATATGTGGCCTCCTTTGTAAATCACTAGCGGGTCTTAAATGCCACTTAAGCTTAGCGCATATACTTTCATAACTGAATCAATAAGCTGGAAGATCATCATACGTCGAAACCTAATATATATATATATATATATATATATATATATATATATATATATATATATTAGCGAGCATAAAGATCAGAACTATGTTAAGAAAAAGGCTAAATGTGAAATAAAATTTTATTTTTAAATCTCCATAGAACATTTTATCAAGGAAAAATAAGAATATAAAGGTCAATTATATAATTACAAAATATAAAGCTCACTTATTTTGATAAAGTTATAAGAATAATTATATAACATTCGAAAAAAATAGATGATCAAAAACATGAGAACGATTAACAAAGTCATACTATTATAATGGATACATCATATCCAAATGAAAATAACGTTCATAATTCATTAGTACTTGATGTGTAAACCTTTACTTGCAATAACAGCTTGACATCATTTGCTATATGAGTGAATTAATGTCTTGCATTCATTAACGGATATTTCTCCCATTCTCCTTTCAAATTAGTCCATAGTTCTCTGATGTTTGCAGAATTCTTTTCCTTAGCTCTTTCATTTAGTAACTTCCAAACATTTTCATGTCTGGGCTTTGAGCAGGCCACTCCATAACAGTAACATCCTCCTCAGAAAGAAATGTCTTAACAGACTTCGCTGTGTGACATGGCGCGTTATCTTGCATAAATACAGCTGGTTAATTAATTGCAGGGCTCAAATTAGGTACAACATGTTTCTTCAATATCTCTTCGTATACAGTTGCGTTAATTTTACCGTGTAGCCTAACAAGAGGTCCCGTACCAGCAGTTGAAATCATGCCAAACACCATCACACTTCCTCCTCCAAATTTAATGGTGCTTTTAGTGCCCTGAGGCGAATATCGTTCCTTAGGGCTGCGTCGAACGAGCCTTCTCCCTTCACAACCGAACATCTTAAACTTTGACTCATTGCTGAAATGAACACAATCCCACTGTTCTTTTGTCCGCATGACGTGTTCAGTGGCAAATTTCAATTGGCTCATTTGATTCTTTTTAGAAATATAAGGTTTCGTAGAGGCCACTCGACTGTTCATATTTATTTCATTAAGTCTTCGGGAAATAGTGTGACTTGATATTTTAATGCCAAGGTTAGCATTAGCTCTTTTAGAGATAGCGGTTGCTGTCGCAAATTGATTCTTTTTTGATTCATTACCAATCCATCTGTCTTCCCTTGCATTAGTTTTTCTAGGTCTGCCAGGAGGTTTCTTGGCTTCACATGACCCAGTTTCCTCAAGTTTTCTTAAAATTCTATAAGACTTAGATTTCCCCACAGTCTTTGAAATATCCCCAATCGAGGGTTTATCTTCATTACATAACTTGACTATAAGTTTTCTAATTCCAAAGACATCACATTTTTTCGCCATGTTTACAATGCAAGAGCCAGTAAAGAGTCGGTGTAATTTACTAAAATACCCTATTTTATATTCTTACCCTAAAAAATTTCAATAATGCAAAATAATTAGATTTTATGGATTTTTTAATCGTTCTGATGTTTTTGATCATCTATTTTTTTCGAATGTTATATAATTATTCTTATAACTTTATCAAAATAAGTTTATTGAGCTTTATATTTTGGAATTATATAATTTACTTTTTTTCCTTGATGAAATCTTCTTTGAACCTTTAAAATATAAAGTTATTTCATATTTAGACTTTTTCTTAACATCGCTCTGATCTTTATGCTCACTACTGCATATATATATATATATATATATATATATATATATATATATATATATATGCGTGTGTGCATGTAAGTGTACATGAGAAATCGTAATATCATTTCGTAATTAGTAAAAATCTGTCATAAAATCTAATTGTCGTCTCACTCTTTTGATATCTACCTATTTAGTTAGCAATCATACTGTTTTGATTAGATTTAGTGTATATATATATACATATATATATATATATATTTATATATATATATGTGTGTGTGTATGTGTATGTGTGTGTGTGTGTGCGTGTTATGTGTATGTATGTGTCTGTGTGTAGTTGTACAATGACATAGATGGAAAAAGACTGGTTGACAGATTCAGATGCCTAATCCTGCAAGAATATAGACACATTCTCATGTAGATATAGATATCCATAAACCTGTCTGCTGCAAAAAGACCTGTATTCGTAAATACATTTTTTCTGCTGCTTTTCTACGCATGTCACGAAATGTTTAATTTTCTTGTTCTTTTTTTTTTTACTTTTTGGTTTTGTTTTCGATTTTCACACTCTGACCAAATGCGCTTTACTTCTTCCTGAGCTTAGCAATGTTTTATCACAGTTTCCTCTCGAAATCCTCAAGGGAATCAATGTCATTCTATTTATATTTTCATATTTACCTATTGATTTCATATTGTTTAAAATGACAACTGGAAGCGGGAGTGAAAAGGTGACATCCCGTAAGACGTTATTGTCCATCTCCTTGTCTCTTTCTTTCTCATTTATCAAATGAAAAATGATAACATCCGGTTCATATGTCAAATCTTACTTCCTCCCTGCATCTCCGTGCATCTCCCTGCATCTCTCTGCATCTCCCTGCATCTCCCTGCATCTCCCTGCATCTCCCTGCATCTCTTACACTCCCACTCTCTCACATTCATTCTCATTCCCTGTGCTTGATTCTTTTAATTCGTCAGATTTTCTGTATTTCAACCTCAGGAATCTATCCCTATCTTAATCTGAGATATTTCTCCTTCCGTTGTTGATAATTATTATATTAACGCAGTTATCAGTGATTTAAACTGGAGAACAAGTGACAACAAGTCTCTTTAATATTCCAGGACGCCTATTATTCAAAGAGAAGCATGATAACATCCGGTTCACATGTCAATTATAAATATTTCTATTGTTTGGATAGTTCAAAAACTTCCTTTAATTTCCCGCTCTTCCAGATATTTTTTTTCTGGTCTCTTAAGAACAGATACCTTTGCCCCAAAACGGATTGTTAAGAACGTCATCTTCATTCTAGATCTTTAACTTACACACTTATCTGGTAAGGTCCAGGTATGACAACTACTACTACTATTACTACAATTACTACTACTACTACTACTATTATTATTAGTAGTAGTAGTAGTATTCTTGTTGTTGTTACAGGCCTTGTTATTGTTGTTATTGCTATACAAAGATCAAATGTGTTCAAGCGACCGTAACGTTCTTTAATACTCGATTTATTTGCTCAGTATTTTGTCTGCTTCGATAAGAGACCATCATAACATCCGGGTCGTAAGATAGTTTCCATCATTCTTCACTGTACTTAAATGTGGGGGTCTTGTTAGCGAATCTTGGCTACTTTACCAGTACTACTGAGTAATGAGTTAGAACCTCAGTTTACGACATTAAGTAACCAAACATTATCCAACATACTAAAATCAACCAACCTAACACATCTTTATATTTCAAATCATTTCACACGCTTTGAAAAGATATTCCAATCTAATCCAATCACTCCAATAATTATAGGAACTGCTTAGTTATATATATTATTTACAGCAGTGCTAATGTCTTCATGTTTGTTGTCATTATCACAACGTTTCAGCTGTTGTATCCTCCGACCTTTTTTCAGTTATTTGTCGGTACGGGCAACTGTCGGCGAATTGCGAAATATATCCTTAATTTGTTTTTCTTTAGAGAAAAAAATTGGCAATTTCCTTTTTGGATTGTTTAACACGTTTAGTAATTCAAATCTCCAAAGAACTCCATTTTTTTTTCTCTAAGACAGTTTGCCTTGTCACATGTTTTATTGTCAAATCACAACCCTTTGCACATTTCCAATGTGATCACACTCCGCACTCTACTATGCTTATATTTTGTTTCCTTTACTGAGCTTAATTACTACGCATGCTTCTTAGAAGATTGACAAATCACTCTATAATTCCGCATAGTTTTGTATTTGCAATTACGATTTCATTTCTCGTTTCAGTCAAGGATGGAATGGCTACAAAATCGTCACTATCCCCAAATTACAAGACAAGTCTTTCAGATGAATGCACGCATTTCTTACTAGCCAATTGTTGAAACTTGACTAATGCATGGAATAATAATGCAACACAAAATGTACTTAGAACAAAATGTATTGAAACAAGAAAGTGTACACAATATTTACATATAGTCTTTTGTATATTCCTGGGAAGACCGTTCCTGGAATGTGTGTTGACTGAGTCGCAGTCGGGCAGAGTCTCTGGTTCAATCTCCCCCCCGGTACCAACCATATTTATATGGTCGGTACTCCACTATGCAAATTAGGTGGATCCTACCACAACAATTTTGTTCGTTTTTGTCTTAAAATCTAAGCACTATAATCAATTGCCTGTATACGTTTAATAAACATTTTGACTAATTACGCTTACTTTGTCACGTTTTGTTTTGAGTATATATTGTTTATTGAATATTATTTGGCTCTGTTTATTTTTTTGCTCTTATTATTATTCATTGGAAATATTGTCATTTCTGTTCGCTGTGTATTTCTACCAAAACAGTTAAACATTTCCATTTACTCTTAATCTATACTTGATTCTGATTGATGTTTCTGATATATTTATACAGTGGCCCAATTAAGTGACCAAAACAAAATATGCACATCCTGATATATATATATATATATATATATATATATATATATATATATATATATATATATATAAAATATATGGTGAAGTTCAATTTATATTACAATGAATCCTTCATACAAATAGTAGATTAGTAATGTTAATGATATAAAATGGTGAAATTCCTTCGCAAACAAAATTTTAAAGGTGCATTAACCTACAAATCACTCGATGAATTTTATGATCCTTGTTTTTAATAGTTATAAGCTGTATAAGGTCTTTCTTTAATACGCAAGTACTTTCAACTGTTCATTCAGTCATCATCAGGGATTGAAATTATTTCGTTTTTTTTATGAATGATTCATTGTAATATAAATTCAACTGCACCACATTGATTTAAAAGAACTGATCCGACGTGCAAGTTTTCGGAATAACAATTGAGATATTACTCTATTTATTGAACAATTTAGTTCATGTCACATTAACGGATAAACGCATTCAACAAAAAAATAAAAAATTCTCAAATTGCCATATTAGTTAAAATAAAAAGCACTCTGTTAAATTTTCAAAAAAATTCAACCTTAGCGTTTCGACTGCACGCTCCAACAGTTTGTATCCGTTAACAGTAACACATTTCAAAGAAAATATATTTCGATTTGCATTTAATTTTTTTCATTTCGGATGCTACCTAAATTTTACCAAAAACAAAATAATTTCCCTGCCTAAAGATGACTGAATATAAAGTAGAAAGTACTTGCTTATTATAGAAAGACCTTATACAGCTTATAATTACAAAAAAAAAATAGTATCATAACTTTGATTGAGTGAGTCGTAGGTTAATGCATTTTAAAATTTTGTTTGCGAGGGGGTTTTTCCATGTTATATCATTAACTTTACTAATCTACTTTTTGTATGAATAAGTCATTGTATTATATATATATATATATATATATATATATATATATATATATATATATATATATATATATATTAAAAGAAAAGAAATACCGCAAAGGTTTTTGGTTGTAATGTGGATATTTTTTACGTATTATGCTTTATTTTCCATAATTTAACAACACGAGTTTATTGTCACGCGAACGTCATCAGGTAAAGGATGGAGATTTCCACATATTATTTAAAATAATTAATTCTAATATAATAATTATTTAATATATATATATATATATATATATTAAATAATTATTATATTAAAATATATATTAAATATATATATATATATATTAAATAATTATTATATTAAAATTAATTATTTTAAATAATATGTGGAAATCATATATATATATATATATACACACACACACACACACACACATACACATACACACATACGTACGGGTGATTTGTCAGGAAGGAGACTTTTTGATGTTATTGGTCTGAAGGGGACGATCCCAGCGTGTGGTACCTTTTGGAAGTACCTGAAAACTATATAACGGTGACGTAGACATTTTACTTCTGATGAGATTCTTATGACAAACGCAGTCAAGTTGAACATATTTAGAAAGCCGGGAAATGAACAAACAAACATTTTAATCAAGTAGATTAATATAGCAACAATATTTAGTCAACATTTTTAATAATAGTTTAGCCGACTATTATTTTTTAGCGGAAGTGTATCTCTGCTCCGGCTTCCTGAAGTTGACTATGGGATCAGATACAAGCCATAATATGGGAAGTCAGTTTTGAATGGCTGAGCTAGCGTCGGAAAGGTGATAGGAGAAGGGTTTCAGCAAGTCGATTCTTAACCATCAAGCAATGTAAACGTGTTCTCTTTCCTGTTTGAAACGGCTCTCCATGGAAGAGAACGACCCCCACTGGATAGTTAGTGCATATCGACATTAATAGTTAAGTTATAATTCTCTTTGTCGAACTCTTTCATTGCCGAACCAAAACATTTAGTGATTCCCGGCCGGGAGAAGACGAGATGGAGAGAGAGGAGATGCAATATTATTATCGAACTGGCACTGTTATCTAGGACCTCCCGGCATGAGGTGGCTATGCAACAAACGATTATGTAAAGACTTACCTTTGAAATACTGATAATAAAGACTTTATTTCATATACCGCGTCATTCTTACTAATAATGAGGTTGGAATGAATGTGCTGTTCGCTTTTAACGTCTATATTACACATGAAAATTCTAAAGGTTATAGAAATATATAATCATCAGTATAAACTCTGTCTCTTCCTCTACCCTGACGTCTGGGCCTGTAGAATGCCAACTACAAATCTGCAGGAGGGTAAGTTCGCCACAACGAAGACACCTGTTTGCCGTGGTTGGCGATGCGTAATACCTGACGACAGAAATCTGGCGGATGAGCAGCCAACGACTTGGTGTATAAATGGTCATGTGACAGGTTACATTTCTTATTGGTTGTTGCATGGTCTAGACGGGGGGACGGACAGAGAGGCCCGATCCGATCAAATCACTAGTCATGTCAAATTATAGCGCCTATACTGTTCAATGTGCAATATATAAGTAGTTGAAGTCATTTTCATTTTTCAGAATAGGATGTGATATGCCGCTAAACAAAAATAACCAAACTAAACTATTGCTTGCTCATTCCACGTTTAAACAGTTTTATAGCACCAGGGTAGTATCAACAATTTAAAAAATCAGTCGTATTTCGAGCCAAGAGACGAATGAATACGGTGAAAAGGGTCAGCTCATATTCCTGTTGATATGTCCTGATATCCTCGCAGTTGCACAATATGGGGACTTGTATGCAGGTCATTAGCGGGACTGAAGTGTAACATACGGCAGAAACATAAAAACTGAATGAGGTTGTCGGATGCTCATACGCGGAATTCGACGGGAGAGTCCATGATTTATATATATATATATATATATATATATATATATATATATATATAGAGAGAGAGAGAGAGAGAAAGAGAGAGAGATAAAAGTGAACATTGAAGTCAATACTTAGAGACGACAGGCTTTTTCATGTTAGACGCAATCGTCAGGCCACCTTGCGTCTAGCATGAAACAGACTGTCGCCTATAAGTGTTGACTTCTATGTTCACTTTTATATTTACACACGCTCTATCTCTGATATTGAGCACTTTATTCCATAAATATAACACACCTTAAGAGTATATTTCTTCATATATATATATATATATATATATATATATATATATATATATAGAGAGAGAGAGAGAGAGAGAGAGAGAGAGAGAGAGAAACCGTGTCTATCTGTGCGTTTGCGATTGGATGCAATTTTGTTCAATCTAGATAAACCTATATGCAAGTATTCAAATTGCGATTTATTCATGCATAAGTGCATAACGTATTCTTTAGAATCAGCAGACCATTTGCTCTTACGTAATCAGATGTGCAACGATTGAAAGATACAGACTGAAAATATTTAAACCTATTTCGGCTTCGTTCTCTTTTTAATGTGTGTGCAGTACATTGCATTTCACTGTCTTCTGGCCTACTTAGTTTAACCGAAGTTCACTTTTATTAATCTTGTAATCGACTTGATCCGACTTGCACCTCAAATGAATTCTATGTTGATGAGGCAACGAGGAAATTTTATCCGAGGCTTAACATGGCTTCTCTTACATGAAGAGTGCAAGACTGATTCCATTTATTAGTAATATATAACCCTAAGGAAAAAACAACGCTGTTTTTTAATCAATCCGACTGAGTTTTTTTTTTCATAAGATTTCGCTCAGAAATCTGTATATAAAATTCATACAAACTACTTAGAAAGTAAAGTGATACCTCGATAAAAACGTATCAGTATTGAGTTGATGAAGATAAAGAGTTCCCCGTGGACCAGACTTAGAGAACTGTCTATATTTCTGAGGTGAGGTATTATTTACACTATTTACATTATTCGGACTATTGTCTTCATATTGTCCCCATATTTATCACAACGTTTCGGCCATTGTACGCTCCAGCCTTCTTCTGGAAGTTGGAATGTCAAACTGAACCCTTTATTTCGCTCGCTGGGGTAGACTGTTCTAGTTGCTCGTGCCATGTTTAATGGATGTCAGTTGCCAGGTATCTCCTGTAAATTCCCGTCTCCAAGTTCTCCACTGTCTTAACCAGGTATTGAACTCATAACTCTTTGGGCCCTGTCACTGGATCTAACCAACGGCTTTAACCACTGTGCCATGTACATCTGTGTATGAATTTTGGGGACTTATAAACTTAATGTTTTCTATGCTTGGTCGTGCGATCACAGAAAACATAGAAAAAGAACCTCTTTGGAAAATTCGTAAACTTAAGGAATCAGGACATATGCTAGGCCACAAAAACCGCCTGATCGACCCGAGTGTCGGTAAGAGTCAACTTCCCTCGTTGCACCATTTTGCAGCTGAAGCCTCTGAATGTTCGTTAGCCGTTGCAGCTTTTGAATTCAGAGTTCTTCAAGACTGTTGGGTAACCAAACGTTAGAGCAGAGTCTGCCCTGCTATTAATCCTGATTGTTGGTTGGTTGGTTGGTTGGGTTTTATGGCATATCAACCACTGTAAATCATTTAATGCCAAATTAAGTTATATATATATATATATATATATATATATATATATATATATATATATATATATATATATATATATATATACAGTACAATTAAACGTATAGCTGGCAACAATATTTCTTTCCAAAAAAACGTATAGCTGGCAACATTATTTGTTAGTTTGGGTTTTATGGCATATCAACCACTGTGGGTTATTTAATGCCAAATCCAGTTTATATAAATTTTAAATGCCTATTTTGTATGGAATAAAAACGTATAGCTGGCAACATTATTGTTCCAAAAACGGATAGCTTGCAAAATTGTTTCAAAAACGTATAGCTGGCAACATTATTTTTAACAAAAAACGTATAGCTGGCAACATTATTGTTTCAAAAACGTATAGCTGGCAACATTATTGTTTCAAAAACGCATAGCTGGCAACATTATTGTTCAAAAACATTATCTGAGGCCTTGCTGTTGGATGTAGTTTATCGCCATACCCAGGACGCGGATGTAGTTTATCGCCATACTCAGGATGCGGATGTAGTTTATCGTCATACCCAGGACGTTATTAATCCCGAGCCGTGATATCTAAACGCAAAGGTAAATAAGTAATTATTTCAACCCTAAATTAAATAACGAATATGATTAAAGAATCTTATAATTCAGTTACTGTTTTATGTTACCGGTGAATCCTGGCGATCTAAAGAGGATTTTTCTGTCGGATCACAGACAACTTACGCATCAATTTGCAACAGAAACGAAACACACTATAGGTATTACAATATGGCCATGTAGAATATTGGTTAGCTTGCAAGTGGACTGACACACAAGTAGACTGGTGTAGTCACTTGAAGTCGAATCAATATTCTACATGGCGATGCGAACAGGATTCTATGATTGGCAAAAAGCTCCTTATCAAAACTGACATTGCCAGGAAAATCAAATTGGTTGATGATACTTTGCTCTACGACACCAACATCAAAGAGGGTTTCTATCATACCTTTGAGTTTCTCATGAGATGTGCACAAAATGGTATTGTGCACAGAAAAGACAAATTGCAATTTTGTAAGGACACTGTTCAGTTTGGGGGACTGAAAATAACTTCATCGGGAGCATCCCCTTCTGAATCTATGCTTAATGCCATTTTAAATTTCCCTGTTCTGAAAAACATCACTGATGCAAAATCTTGGTTTGGTCTGATAAACCCTCTTGCCTGGGCATATTCACTAAGTCCAATTACGCTACCTCTTCGGGAACTTGTCAAAAAGAATTCAAGATTCACCTGGAACCAGAACCTCGAGAAAGCATTTCAGTAAGCAAAGCAGTAAGCTAGTAAGGCGGGACGTCTCAACATTTGACATCAACAGTTACCTGCTAACATTGCTGCCTTCTTGCATTTCCTTGTAAAGGCAAGCCAGGTTAGCAGACCAGCCATTTGACGTCTACAGGCTATATATTGTACAATGGTAAGCTTAGTAAATATCTAATAAGATTCAGTATTGCATTCTGAATAATAACAACGAGACTATAAAAAAATCCGCACTTATTCGAATTGCACTCATATTAAAATACTAACGTTTAAATAGTCACATACAAGCTTTTCTATCGACGATTGCAATAGGATCCTGAAGCATTAATTATCTCTATATATTAGGTTGGTGCAAAAATAATGACGTAATAATGTCGTTTTTTGAGGTATTTTTAACGTCAAAAAACGACATTATTACGTCATTATTTTTGCACCAACCTAATATTTTGATTTGTGATTTGCGTTTATTTAATTTTATATGATTATTTATCAACTTTCATTACTACACAGCAAGCTTCTTCCTCTGAATGTTTAACTACTGTTGGTATCCTAAAAGTTTTTTCAGTACCCCATCGTAGTACTAGATCCTTTTGAAAAAATAATTGAATTATTATTATTACAAAGATATTAATTTACATATTTATTTATAAAGAATTACTGGATTTATTTTTTAACGGACATTTTTATTACTTCAAATTTTATTATTAGCGGATACTCGTATTTGTAATAGATGCCCATTTCTATTTTAAACAGCGTGCATTACGTCTATGGGTCTGCGCATTCGAAAAATCTTAAAGAAAATGAACTCTCCGGCACTGATCGAAAATACTACCGTTTAATCCAGAGTACTTTACTACTCGGCTACAGAGAGCTTTACCGTTCAACAAAGCTCTATTTTTATTACGTTTTAAGGAAAGCACGTGTCTTTATTCAGATAGTTTTTTCTCGAAAAGCCCAAGTCTGCTCAGTTTCAAATGTGAAAGAAAATGAAAGTAATTTCTAAAGTGTTAAGGGATTGATTTTAAACCGAAATGTTTATTACTTTAAACGTTATTATAGTGGATACTCTTGTTTGAAATAGACGCCCTATTTTTTTATGTATGTTACTTATAACTTAATCGTTTCAAACAAATTTAAGATTACAGAATAACGGAGTTTAGTTTTTTTTAGTGAAAGACATGCTGGATTATGAAATGTCTAGAAAAGAATATCTTTGATTAAAATAAAAAAAACAGTTCCAAAATATTGAATGATAATATTTGAATCCTTTTCCTCCCCCAAAACTGAAATAATATCCATATATTTAGAATATAGATACAACTTGGTGCAAATTATTTGATTTTCATAATTTCTATTTGAGGTCATTTTTTTTTATGCTCATATTCCAATCACGTGCTAAAGATTTTTGCTGAAGAAATTTAAGAATGGGTCTTTTTAAGGGAATTGTTTTTTGGCGTTTTTTTTCGGGGGGTGGGGTTCTGGATAATAAGCTATTGACATTTTAGTATTTTCATTTCTTACGAAAAGTGAAAAACGAGGAAGATATTTTCAAAGGTCGAGTCGATAACGGAAAATTAGATTAAAAATATCAGCCAAGGAAAAGAAGTGTATTTGTATCCATAGGAAAACAAAAAGTGTTTAGATAATGCTATAGTGAAAAATATTAAAAAGAGATTCAATAGCAGAATTAAGAACCTATATTTCTAACTAATAACTAAAAAAAAATAGTGAAGATAAGGAAAAAGAATTATTAATAAGGGGATTCTGAAAAGCAAATATGCATAAAAATAAACTTAGTATCTATTTGAATGAAAAGCGAAAGAGATAGAAAAAATTCCGGTAACTTATGAAACGCTTAATATTTGAAAAAATAGAGAAAACAAAGTGAAATAAAGTTGAAGTATTGCAAGATAAATGTAAGGAAGACATTGTTGATCTAAATTGGATTTAAGCTTACAGAAGCAGTGAAACTCGTGCTATGGAGCGACATTAGTTCGATTCAAGATATCAAAATATTACAAATGGATTGTTAATGCTGACTTTCATCGTAATTAGAACATTGCAATCTACTGAAGATGAGGGTCGTTCTATACCCAATTAATTTTTAGCTTATCCTATTTCCAATTAATTTTCAATTTGCTATTTTACGTATTGCCATCTATTGCAGATGAGGATCATTCTATAAACCATTAAGGAGTATCTTATCCTATTTCTAATTAATTTTTAATTTCTACGTTTTCACATTGATGCTCAACTTATGCTATCACAAATCAATTCTCAATTATTTTCACATTAATTTTCAATTTGACATCGCCTTGTACGTCTCATTAGGTTTCATCTTATTCTATTTCCCATTCAGGAAAGAACAATCACTTCGTTTCATACAACTCTGTCGGCAGTGAAACTCGTGCTATGGAGCGACATTAGTTCGATTCAAGATATCAAAATATTACAAATGGATTGTTAATGCTGACTTTCATCGTAATTAGAACATTGCAATCTACTGAAGATGAGGGTTGTTCTATACCCAATTAATTTTTAGCTTATCCTATTTCCAATTAATTTTCAATACCCTTACCCTATTTCCAATTAATTTTCATTACGTCTTTTCTAACCGGGCCATTTTTCTGCGGCACTTTCCACCGTCTCCAGGCGAGTGGTAGCATCCTCTTTGAGTATCCGAAACTTAGTACAATAAATTGCGGCGTAAAACAAGCTTTCAAAACCAGATCTATCAAACTATTTTCTCTACTGTCTCGAGACGTTGAACATATTTAAAAAAAAAAAAAAAAAAAAAAAAAAAAAAAAAAAAAGAAGTATTTATTACATTTTCACAAAATCTCCCAGAATGCTGAGAAATATCCCTGGATGCCCAAAAACAAACCAAGAACAAAACAACAGACTATAATTACTTTCTAAATTTATAAGACAAATGCTCTCTCAGTCTTTTTCTTCCCCCTCTCTTTCTATCTGTTACTTTTACTCGTTTTTCTTTCTTTTTCTTCCAGACAATTCCGGAATGATCACTTTTTTTTTCACGGCGATTTCTATTTCATTTATTTTGATCTGTTGAACTTTTGAACCTCGAGGGTTTAAGAGTCTCAGCGGTCGAACGAAAGAATCTCGGCGATAGATGTCATCACCAATTTCACAGGAGATGACGTGAGTTGTTCTCTGAAATATCAATGAATTCAGGAAAATCAATGATTTTAAAGTCACTCTGTGATACGTGATTGTGTGCCCGTGTTCTACGAACGTGGGAGTGAATTCATATATATGTTATCAGTCATAGCAATTTGACTGTGTAAAAGAATTAATATGACAAAATACAATATATTCAAGATTATTTCACCCTCTTTATTTCTCGCTTATTTTATAGAATATATCAAGCTATCTTTAAGCTAAACCTCATTGAAGATCTTGTAAAAGATTCCACAATGGAGACTTGATAAAATCCTTGATAAAATCCCAAATAAATGAAATTCAATATAAGATTTATTTTATAAGGACACCATTTTTAAACTTATTAATATTTTTTATTATGGCTTTCAGAGTAAAATGTCTTACTTGTAAACCTGGAGAATTTGATAATGGAAAGGAACTATTTATCCAAATAGAGGTGCTCCCCTCAAAGTAGTATACGAGAGAGAGAGAGAGAGAGAGAGAGAGAGAAAGGTCCACAGGCGATGTGTGCGAGAAAAGAATCTATTGGAATAGAACCATCTAGCTAGTTCAACACTGAAACGATGAGACCTAGTTGCCAACTTAGTAGTACGCTTCAATCATACAGTTGAGATATCAAGAATGAGAAGCCATTACAACAATTAGCATGGAATTATCGATAGAATAGTCACAGGAACGTCACGTTATGTCGTCCCGTTTCCTGCTTTCCAGCCATCTTCAAAATCTCAATGTCATTTATCATCGTCTGTCCTCCTGAAACCTGCTCTTTTATTGTCCTTCCTCTTAACTAAAGACTTCTCATCCTCGTTCGGTCCCGAGTAACCCCTTACGTTTTAATGGCATTATCGCCTTAGTTGAGAGGAAATGATTATAAAAAAAATGGTCTGATAACAAAACTAGAAAAACATTCTGAAACAATCAACAACACACAGATGAGTTTTGTCTTCACGAACGATACAAATGTTAAAAACAAACATACAATATTAAAACTTCTGTTGAAGCTATAAATCAAATCGTAAAAAAAAATTATTGACTAAGTTACCTATTATACAATTGGCGATTGATGTCAGATTTCGTATTTGACCTATGACAGTCAACATTTCGCATATATACCAAACTTATTTTTTCTTTAAACTTGAAAATATTACCCTATTACACTGTTTGTCTCATAATTAATCTTTCAAATATTTTATCTTTTGTTCATGCCACAAATCCACCAAGCAACAAATCATTTTAATCACCTTTCAAGCTTTTCTCAAATGCATATGTATCATATTGACGGGTGTTTCCATATCGAATATTCATAACCGCGATATTTCAGTCGTTTTATTTTTGTAGTTCTTTTTAGCAGGTAAAATTATTTCTTATCTGGCAAACTGAAAATTAATGGCTAACCAACAGAAATATTATTCCGTTTATAAAACGTCATAGTCGTCAAAATTTTATGTAACTCCAGTGATTCGTGATAGTCATTTGAATTTTTAGACCAGGTTTTATACTCTAGGGCCAAAGCTGCAATGCTTTAAGTTTCAGTAGTAAAGGTTTATGCCGATAACTTGCTAGCTCTACGACCAAATGGTTTTAAATTCAGATTTCTTCTTCTCCCTGACTCATTCCCAAACAATATGTGAGACGTATTTGCCTTGCTCTTTATTTCGCAGCTTGTTGGTGACTAAAAATGAATTTATAACTTTCCGATAGGCATTTGAGTTTAGGACACCAATTCCACTTTTCACTCCGATAAACATTAGGCTACAAGACCCTCCGTAAAAGTAAACCTATATGTACCGTATTTTTATTTAAGTAACCCATGGTGGTGAAAATCGAATTCAAAATTTTCAATTTTGATTTGGTGCCAAGTCACTAAGTGGCAGATTTTATACGTATTTTAAATGTAAAAGTTTTTACTTTTATACATCCAAATTTCAGTTTATATTATGCTGTAGTATACTTATTTACGATAATGCCCCCATTCGCATAAATACAGTAGTAAATACTCTATGTTGCTCTGCAGTTGGAGATTTGTCTCCAGCTGTGCTGGTTAAACTCTCTATCTCCGAGCAGAGAGGGTCCCCAGACGAGGCTATGTCGAAGAAGCAGAGTCTCGTCTCAGGAAACAGCTACCCGATCCCGCTTTATACGGGGTCTACGAGGAATTTTTGGCCGAGCCTTCGGGCTCGGATACCCCACATTAATTCGGCTTTGTGCCGCATTGGAGCAGGTTGTAGATATCCTCCAGTTGGAGAGTCTCCAGCAGTGTTGGTCAAACTCTCTGCCTGCGGGCAGAGAGGATTCCCAGAGGAGGCTATGTCGAAAGGGAGAGTCTCGTGTCGGGAAACAGTTTTATACGCGATCTACTGGGAGTTTTTAGCCGAGCCTACGGGCTCTGACACCCCACCTAAAATTCGGCCTGATGCCACATCTGACCGCGTGAATGGTTCGTAATTATCCTGCAGCTGGAGATTTGTCTCCAGCGTGCTGGTCAAACGCACTGCCTCCGGGTAGAGAGGATCCCAAGAAGAGGCTATGTCGAAGGGCAGAAACAGCTACCCGACCGCGTTTTTCCAGGGTCTATGGGAAATTTTTGGCCAAGCCTACATTAAATTCGGCCTTGTGCCACATCTGACCGTGTGAGGCGCTTGTTAGATATCCTGCAGCTTGATTCACTTCTAGAATTTGACTACTTCTTCTACGCGCCGCTGGTGAATCTTATATGTGTTGTTCGTGTTCTAAGTATTTTTGTTCATTACCAACCTTCGTGTGACTATTCTTTTCAGTAACCTTCCCTAGGTTACAACATATAAATAATTGATTCCTTGGGTACCTCGAGGCGGTGTAATGGTTAGCAAGCTGAGTAGTGAGTTCAATCCTCACTGCACCTTGTGCTACATCTAGACTACGCTTAGAAAATTACTATAAATTATTGATTCCTTGTTTTGGGCTTGCGCCGTCAGCCGCTAAACTTAAACTTTCTGTTCTGAAATACCTGGATTTAAATCTTACCTGAAATGTCTTTTTACTATAGCAATGATGATGATAATGAATACACACAAAAGAAAGACTTTATCAAGGCTAATGATAATAATGTAATTCCAGTTAATGTTGGGTGTGATATTTGCTCCTGAAATGCAAATAGCAGATTTAAAATGTAACGTTTTAGATTTATACCATAATTATATACTGCGACTAATGTGAATGTATTTTGTCTTAATCGATGTTTTTTGTTTTTTTTAAATATATTTACTTACTTCTATCGTAAGACATTTCCCAGATATATTTATCATAACTATACAAAAAACATCTTAAAATACTAAAGAGTAACTTTATTCAATAAAATCGCCATTGTTTTCAACCATAACCTCCAGCTGTCTGCGGAAACTTCTGTATTTCTTCAAAACGGTCTCCTTCTTTAAGTTGGTGATTACTTCAGTTCATCTTTGGTGTTACAAGGCGTTTTGTTGGTGTCTCGATCAATAGGGCCTCCACAAATAATATTCAAGGGGTTGCAGTCTGGGGTGTTTTGTGGCCACATGTAAGTGTTGATGTGGTCGCAGATATTGTCTGACATTCTTGACTGGTTTCTCCAACTTGTGTGGCATGGTTCAGACTCCTATTACCAGACATAGGGTTTTCCAGCTTCCGGCGCGAATGCCAAGCAGTACAGCATGCTGTTTCCAAATTTCTGAAAGAGTGAATTACTCAACTGAACCTAATATAATGTGCAAACAACAAGATCAAAAACTGACAACGTCAGTGCGCGAAATTAAAAAATATAAAATGCCGACAATTCATCGATCGTACCCTTTCTGTGTGTATGTGTATTGTGTATATATACATAATACACATCACCACGACAAATGGAATGAGCGAGCAGTGTACATATTCCATTTTAGTTTATTTCGTTTAATTTTGCTCAAAAAACGAATTTCTTGTCCTGCTGACCACAGTTTAATGGTAGTGTAAAACTGGTCTCTCGTACAGCCAGTTTAGCAGATGGGCTATATTGAATTTAAAACTGTGGAGAAGGCAACTTAGAACCACTCCACTACATTTCTTCATGACAATTCACGTCTAACAAAGAAAAAGGAGTATACAGAGTTATGATGGATTACATCCTTAAGCATTATTACAAAAGGTTTCAGAAACTTTCCGGTAAAAATATTAATTAGTTCTTCATTTCATTTTACAAGAAATCCACTTGCGAAATAAGAAGCAAGGAAAATAATTGTTTTCTTCAAATAGGAATGTCGCCAAAATTCTTGGAAGCAGGGAAAAGAAGAAGCGGAAGGCAAGACATTGACTTAAATGTTGTAAACAGATATTAGAACATTCAAAAACATTAGTGGCTTCTTTAAGAATTAAACATGTTGCGTAATCAACAACACATAGTAACGAAACGTTGAGGAGATGGCATAAAAATAAGCCGATATGCTTAGACAGGGGAATGCATTTGCAGAGATTATTGTCCAGTATTTGACATATATATATATATATATATATATATATATATATATATATATATATATATATATAAATTGTCGCTCTCGAAAATGACCTCACTGTTATCTTTTAACCATTACAAAGAAGCATTTCCGCCTTCGATCAGCCTGGCGCATTCTAATCTCCAAGGAAAGCAACTCATGGTGCCTTCATAGTCTCACGTTTTCTACTGGCATGAAGTAGAGGGAGCAGATTGAATCAACTGCTAGCTTTGCTGCTAGAAATGTTGACTTACTGTGTTGTGACAGACGCTTTATTTCGTCAGAATCCATCTTGAACATTCATAAATCTACCATTTGTCCGTGAATTGAATACTGTTGCTACATCTAGCCTAGTGACCCAGCTATATATCTCGAGATTCATAACAAAAGTCAAATAAGTGTCTGTAATGTTATCAGGCCTGACCTGGCATTTCTACTTCAGTCACTTTCATACCGCCGTGATGTTGGTTCCCTTTGTCTTGTCAATAAATATTTTTGTGGCAGTTGATCTAATGAGCTCTTATACTTGGCACATTGACCGCGTAAATTTAAACTGAAAACTAGTTTTAACGTTTTACTGTTAAAATAGATGAAACAGCAAGTTCTATTCAAATATTTTCTTTTCTCGCACTTCTCGCCCGTGGAAGTATATTTCGGTATTCTGCTTCCTTGCCACCTCAGTCAGTCAGTTATGTTTCATAGGTGATACACACTTAGGCAATCATGTATCTTTCGATACATGACTGAACAGGCAGATATTTCCCGCAATAGTTTGCCATTTCTTTCAAGACTATCTGAGCTGCTATTTACTCATAGATGCGGAGAAGAAGAGGATTCATACTTTTCCAAATGGTAACTAACGTAAGTGAATGTAATGGATTCGACTGGTATTCGAACTCGGTACCCCGATTCCTTAATTCGCGCCCCTATCCACTACTTCTTTCACGTTGCCACCTACAATCTTCAAAAATCTAAATGCAACAGTAGCCAACATTTTCTTACCTTCCATTTCTCCTCACTAAAATTATCTTCTTCTAGCCAATTGTGGGCTTATATCCTTGCTTCAAATTAAATTATATATATATATATATATATATATATATATATATATATATATATATATGAAGAAGGGTTAAATTCGGTTTATTTTTATATAATATCACCCCAACAACAACTTTCTAAAATCGTATATAATTATAGTAGTACTATAACATTCTGGAGCCCTCTATAACATTCTGGAAACTTCTAGAACTCCGTTAAGTTTTCTGCAACTTTATGAAATCTTATAAAATTTTCTTCATGTATTCTTGAATAAAAAATTCAGGTGACCTAAACAAATTAAAAAACATAGACAATAAAAACAAATATATGGCTAGTTTAGATATAAAATTTCTATACACAAACGTCCCCATAGATAAATGCATAAAACTTGTAAAAAAAACACCTAACAAAAACAAAAAGTAAATTACCTCTACCTACACATAAAATCATAAAAATATGCCCGTTAATCACCAAGCAATGTTACTTTACATTTGATAACCAACATTACAGAAAAAAATTTTGATTTACCAATGGGATCTCCTCTCAACGGCTTTCTTTCTTGTCTATTTTTAGAATTTCTAGAAAGTAACCCATTCAAAAATATTCTCCCTACAAACTCATTATTAATATATCCACAAAACACTGACAGATCTTCTCTATAAACTTAACAACGTTGAACGTACAACAGACTCACTTTTGAAATTGAAAACAACTACACTCTTTCGTTCCTAGATATTATATTACATAGAAATGATAACGAACTCAATTTTGACGTTTACAGAAAGGCTACAAACAAAAATGATCTGATCAGTTTTTACTCAAACCACACTTCTAAAATTAAATCCTGATAGGTTTCTATCTGAGAGCATTAAGAATCTGCAGTCCTCAATATTTATCTAAAGAAGAAACATACATAGAAAACACATTCAAAAACTTACAATACCCATATCATTTCATCCATAATTCAAGAAGAAAAGCATACAAACTATACAACCGAGAGAAAAATAATAAAATAATCCTCAATAATAAATTACATGAAAACAGATACATAATCCTACCGACCAACTCTGTCAAGTTCACTATCTAGAACAACCTATAACATCAAAATAATCTTAAAATAGTCACACACACTTCCCAAACCATTATGGATATACTCAGATCCTCAAACACTAATAGCAATATTTCTGAAGCGGGAATTTATAAAATAAATTGCCAAAACTGTTTCTCCCAATATATTGGAGAAACAAGTAGAAATTTTTAAAAATACGCATTTATGAGCTCAAAAGAGACCTCACAAAAAATAGTTTAACTAATCTACTAGTCATACATAGAAATAAATTTTACCACAATTTTGATTTTAAAAATACTACATTCATAAAAACGAAAATAACTCACTCAGAAGGAAAATCCTCGAGAGTGCCGCCATTGAATATTATCCAAATATTTATCTACACCCAGGCCTTTTCCCTATTTCACCTTTCCTAACAGAATTATTACTCTCCCACGCAAACGTACACAACTGTATCAAGAAATCAAAAGAAAATGGTTGAATCCGTCAACACAATAATAAAGACAATATTTCAGTTGATAATATGAATATAATAGCTTTTTCTAAATTCTTCCAGTTGCGAAGGACATTTTGTTTTGTTATTATTAGTTGTTATTAGTTTTAGTTATTAATGACAGAAAATGATTTTAACCTGTTTTATTTCTAACTTAATAACTTTTTTTTTCATTGAGTCTTACAACAAATAGTGTCAAGATGGCTAAACGTCTGATCTGAAAACCAGGAAAAAACTCAATTAGTTTAGTGTTTTTTAGATATTCAACATTTTGTGGGATGGACAATTATCGAATGTTTCTACACACTGAAGAAATTATATATATATATATATATATATATATATATATATATATATATATATATATATATATATATATATATATGTGTGTGTGTGTGTGTGTGTGTGTGTGTGTGTGTACTGATCAATAAAAATATTCAAAAATTAAAATCATTAGACACACTGAGTTGTAGATTAATATTCTTTCGTTTTGAATTATTATTTCATTTTGATTCCTCGACTAGTTTCGGCCAACATGGCCATCATCATCAGAAGAAATATTTCTGCTTGCTGCTAGCAGTGAACTACAGAAGTGAATGTCTTGATGGAGAAAACGAACTTTTGTCTTTAGTTTTCATTTTTTTTTTAATTTTTTAGCATGAATTTTGGTCTGTACTTGTGATGGTCAAACAGTCTCTTTTAAGCTGTTATTTATGATAAGAGATGGATGGAATCATAGTGCTCTGAAATTCCTTGGTCATTTTGACAGTTTTATTGGTTCCTGGAAAGGGGATGTGTCTCTGTTAAGTGTGTTTTTTATTTGGCTCTTAGGGAGTGATTGAGTATGATGTGTGTAAGCGTGTATATAACTATGGGTGTGTGTTATCATTTGGCTCATTACAGAGTGAGTATGATGTGTGTGTTTGTATATTCTTGTGGGTGTGCGTATAAATGCGAGACCTCAGTATATATATATATATATATATATATATATATATATATATATATATATATATATATATATATATCCACCAATAGTAATCTTTATGTAATGTTTCTTACTTACCTGACTACTGTCTACATTATCAGAGTTGTTTTTTTTTTTGTTTTTTTTCTCTATTTTTTTTTCTATTTTCCAATTTTTACTTCTGCTTGTATATTGTAAGTTTTCTGTGTATCGTATTATTTGTTTTGATACAGTACTGATGTTAAGTCTTAACCCTTCTTTTCTTTCAGTATTGTGCTACTTGCTACACCTGTATACGATTTCTTTCACCAAGGGTTTTTCTTGAACGATCCTATCATATCTCAGACATGTAGTCAAACCGTTTTGTAATTCTTGTTACTCTTGCTTCTTTTTCTCTCGTGATTTCAACAAGACAAATTTCCGCCAATGCCTAATCGACCTGCGGGAATTTCATGACACGACGAACAATACGCAGAGGGGGGAGGTAAAAACCGATGGGGATAGCTATTACGCAACTCTTCACATAATGCGTAATTGAAATCTTATTTCAGAATAGATTAATGCACAGATGCACACACAGACGAGCGCACGCGCACGCACACATACACACAGCTGCAAACGTCCTTACCAATTCCTAGTTTCAGAATATCTGTAAAAGTTACAGAACACCCCGTATGTATTTATCCACACCAATATACAAATGCATTTCATGGTCGTTAATATGTAAAGTATATTCCATGATAATAAGGAAAAGGAAAACTTGGAAACCCATCATGGTCTACGCTCTGAGCGGAAATGGCATTTTAAAAACACACAGTTTAGTAATATTTTAGAAAATACTTGATATTATATAAATGCGCGAGAATTTTTAGAAATTTATATGGGAAATTGATATACTGCGTACAGTTACACAGCCAAGCACTTCTTCTTCTATGTGCTGTGTTCTCTTAGGAAGGTGACGATCATGTCTCTCCACGACTTTCTTTCCTTTATAGTTCTTTAAATTTTGTCTCGTTATGTCTCCCAAAATCTGTCCTGCCATCCATTTACTGAAGCTCGCTAGGTAGGTTAAGCATTGTTTTCTACTGTCCCTCTTGCCTTCAATCTGGCCTATAAGTATCAAATTCTCCAAACCCCCTTTTCTCATTATGTGTCCTATAGATTTCAACTGTCTCTTTCTGATGTTAATTGTTTTGTTTTTTTTCTATTTTCTATAAAACTCCGTCGTCGCTCACATATTCGCTCCATGGTATCCTCAACTTTCTTCTGTAGAGCGAGATCATCGGGTTACATTTTGAATCTCTCACTGAATTCCTTAGGACGATGGGGTTGCTTTAAATTGACCTTCTTTTGTTCAGGTAACGCGCTGAATACAATGTCATATCGTGTGTTGATCAAGTAGAAGAAATAACTTAAAGTCAAGGGTTTGTCAATTAAGTAATGATCTCCTGATTTATAAATGACCACAGATTTTTTAGAAATATATCGTAATTCTGAAATGCAATATATTTCATGGGGTCAGTTATAGGTCACAACTACCTTAATTTTTAAGGGAGTTGAAAGATATGTTAAGTGTTCTTTTTTGTTTCTATTTTCTATAAAACTCCGTCGTTGCTCACATATTCACTACATGTTATCGTCAACTTCCTTCAGTAGAGCGAGTAGATGTGTTGGGTTTTTGGGCCTTTTCATTTTTTTCCGCGAATTAACGAAACAAAAATTTCGAAAGAAGGCGAGATTTCTCCTTCCATATTTAATCAGTAAGAATTTTCACTTCACAGCGAGCACCTGGTTCTGAAACGTCTATGATTGGAATATTTTTCAAATTCAATTCTGACAAGGTTGTTTTTTTTTTCTTTCTATAAATATGCTATGTGATATTCAGCGTAATAGGACCTGACCTCGAATCTCGACTACAGTCACATTTCTCCCGGATGAGATGTGGCTTCCCTGTGTCTTTTCTACAAATATTTTCATAGCAATTTCTCTGACGAGCTATCTTCACCTCTTCTACTCCAACAATTTCTTTCGCACTTGCAACTCCCTTCCTCGTACATGCTTCCCTGATAACTATAATCTTCTAAAATTTAAATATAATGTCAGTCGACATCTTCCGATACCTTGATCTTGATCCCCGTTCTTCTCTTTATCGTTTCCTTTAACACCCCTCTTTACTCTTACTTTCACTGCCTGTAACCCTTTGCATGCCAGTGACATTCACGCCTTGCTTGGGGAGAAATTTAAAAAAAAACTTCTATGGCAACTTTTCAGATAAGCTCTTTGCCAGGGTGCCCAGATATTTTGAATTTAAGCGCAGAACTAGACTAGCATCGAGATCTCATGAATTTACAGTTAAGTTGGCTAGATGAAACTATGCCTATTCTATGCTAACAGATTTTTTTTCTTGCGTTTATCACTTGTGGAACTCCCTTTCGGCTCCATGCTTTCTAGCCAACTTTAATCTTCAAATATTTAAATGCAATGTCAATTGCTATCTACTGTCCTCCTGATTACTCTTTTGTTCGTTCTCATTAGTAATATTTCTAATTCTTCCACACCCAGTAAACCCTTGTGTCTTAGTGGCTTTACTGCCTTGCATGGGGTGAATAAAATAGCCAATCCAGACAATAATCATTGTGCTATTTAATGATACACAAAAAAGGTTCTTTTAGTGTAGATATGGATTATTTGATTAGCAGACAAAATCTGATTCTGGTACTGTATATTGACCTGAAGGAAGCCATAAAGACTAGCGTAGCGATACAACCAACTGTGGTTACAACAGTGAAACAAAGGTATTTCTCAATTTTGTCGTATGGACAATCTTAAAGAGTAACTATTTAAAAGCGATATTCGGGTATATTATTCGGGTGGACGGTCATATTCAGTGTTGTTCTCCTAGGGCTGGAGATACCGCCTAAATCTACAGAGAATTTATCTATAAAAAAATATTTATTGACGCTAATACCTGCTTTCCCGCTTCTAGAATGAAGACATCTTTGGCTGTTTGCACGCTGGTTCCCAAAGATTCAGACTCACATTTAGTTCAAACGCTTTCGTAAGTTGCTACAAGTATTCGTGTAGAACTTAACACACACACACAACGCACATCTTAATACACTCTGATGTGCTCATCTCATGACAAATATACTTACTTATTTTCTAATTTCGATGCCGTCAAGCTGTCAGCTATAAAGGAGTTTGGAGAAACACCGTTTCCCTCGGGACTAATTGTATCCAATTATACAAAGGTTAGCAGTGGGGTCTGATGATGAGCAAGCGTGTTTGATTGTCCAGCACTGGGTATTCCATGTGTGGCCTTGAATTAAAATGAGCTAAATTGATTAGAACAAAACCATTAAACCTGGCTTAGCAAAAGAAACGGATATTGCCTCGTTGATGAGGCAGTGTTTAGCTAACGCGCGCCAGTTTTTGATCCCTAATTTCTCAGGCAAAATGTTATAATTTCCAATCTCAATTTTCAAATCAAGGAGCATTGTCGCATTTCGGAGACTGTGAATACACAAACGTTTTATCCATTTTTACATTATACGAGGCGAAAAATAAATAACAATGTTCGCGTGCTACTGAAAATGCACTTGATGCTCGAATTTGGGAAGATTTCTTCTCGATCAGTCAACATTTCTGAGATGAGGCATTGTAACTATTTAAAATATTTACATTGTTCGGTCTGTTGTCCTCTTTTTTATTATCATATTCACGACGTTTCGGCTGTCTTCAGATGATATACTTTTGGAATTTTGAACGAACCCTTTATTTCGTAAACTGGGATGAATTGTTCTAGTTCCACGTGTCATGCTTTTCTGGATATCTCAGTTTCAGTTATTTTCTCTTTAGTTTATCACCTGAAGAAGGCCGGAGCGTGTGACGGCCGAAACGCAGTGAATATTACAATAAAGATGAGGAAATCAGCCGTGATAAATCGTGGGAAAAGAGTATTATCACTTGATGTTAGTGAGTGGCAAAAGATGACGATCTTGCAGAGAATGACAGGCGTTTCAATGTTAAACATGGACACAACAGCAAGTGAAGATTTGCCTAACAGTCGGCACTGTAATTCATGGCTGGGTGCGTTTTGTTTCGAGCAGTAGCAAGATGCATTTTCTATTATTTATTTCAATGGGGAACTGTTGATTGGCACAAAAAAAATCTCTGATAATGTAGACAGTAGTCAGGAAATAAGAAACATTACATAAAGATTCCTATTGGTGAATACATATATATATTGAGGCCTCACACTTAAACGCACACCCACACGAATATACACACAAGGACTGTATAGCGAATATATATGTATATAATTTTTATCTGATCCTCACTGACTCCCTGAAACCTATTCACGGACATACTAAGATAATAAGCTTAAGAAGATCTGCATTAAAAGCCCTGTATTAGAATATTCAAATGTATAGTAACAATAAATGCTACTGCTTTTAGTAAATTACGATTCCTGCTGAGATATTTCTAAATTTTACATAATTTAAGTACATCTTCTAAACACTTTACCAAAATGTAGTTTTGAACTCATGAGCATATAAATCTGCTAAAAACCATGGTGACAAAGTTATTCCCCTCTTCCTGTTGACAAAGAGACACAAAACATATAAGATTGCAGAGACCAAATATACAAAGAAACCATCCAGACTTGATAAAATCAAAAAATCTGACTAAATATCCGAATAATTGATTTTTAATCTTTTCTTGGTCGGTTTGAGAATTTTTATGTACATTACATGTCATACGAAATAATGATCAATATATTTATCTGCGAGAAACAAGCAGGTATAATTCCTCAGAGTATCAACAAGAGAAAACAAAACCAGTTCAGTAATCCGGCAATTCAAATATAACATCATAAAACATTGAAAAATTGCAGAATGTGACAGACCTCATTAACAAAATCGGTATATATATTAGAATTTGTGAAATGGCAGCAAAAGAGAGAAATGTCCTCAATAAAAAAATGAGTAGTCTCTCCTTCCATCTCTTTTGATGACAGTATAAAAAAGAAATCTACCACCAGACCATTACAATTTGGCCCGTAATTATCTGAACTTGACAATGATAAATGAGTCAGAAAGTAACTGTAAACTTAATGGATGAGCGGGAAATTGTCTCGCCTTTATTTTCTCTCATTCTTTCTTTCCCTTTTAAATAATGTATTCAAAATATTTTTGGTTTTGCCAATCAGTACTTAGTCTTCCTCTCTCTCTCTCTCACTATTAACTCACTTCCACCATCACTCTCTCTTTATCTTTCTCTCTCACACACACACACAAGATATACGCAAAAATACTTTCCTTCGTTTTTTATTTCTAAATGCAATCCGTAGATTGTCGGCGGGGAAATTTAATCGGGAGACCGAGCTAAAATCCTCTCCGAGGCCGTTCCCAGGATATACATGCCAATGCCATCCGGAAAGGCGTGTGCAACATACCCCAGAAGTATAATGTTTAATAGAAGGATAGACTGGGATCTTTGCTGTGGGAGGAAATCCAGTCTCAGACCTGACGATTGCATGTAGCATGAAACAGACTGTCGCCTCTAAGTGTTGACTTCTAAGTTCACTTTTATATTTGCACACGCTCTATCTCTGATATTGAGCACTTTATCCCATAAATATAACACATCTTAAGACTATATTTCTTCATTTTTTTCTTCTTTTTCCTTACAAAGAGACGCCCCCCTGGACCAGATGTACAAAGACTCCAGTGCTCGCAAATGAAAAGGAGAGGGCGAACGAGACAGAACAGATGTGACGTCACCCCGGGCCTCTCCGCGCCTCTCGCCGTCCTCTGTTATCCTGTGACGACCAACTGACTTGGTATTGGTCGCGGCACCAAATGTGACGTTCCAAAACTTTGCTGATTCGGATGGGAATCTGGTTAGATTCGGTATCAGCTTTGTCGTTCCAAGCTCACCTCCAACGTATGGTTACCGAAGTAACTGCTTTGATTTCTAGTCTAACCTACCCACGTTGTGATTTGATCTTAGGTAGACGAAATCAATCAATCGCCGGGCCGCAATGCAAGCCGAGTCCGAGCAAAGGTAACACCACACAAGTATATGTAAAAGAAAATAAAGTGACAACTCGAAAAGTTCAAATGTGTTAAAAAAAGAATAACAAATATTTTTATATCTGGTTGTTGAATACAGGGCTTCGTCTTTCTCCCAAACCGCCAATATGGATACGTGACACTTTGTGTTTGTTAGACGAGTCTTAATATCTTAAGTTGTTGTTTCAAGAACCTGGTTTTTGGTGTATCTTCAGGCGATATTCGTAAAACTTGTTTAGGTGGTGTAAGTCTGAGTCGTTCTTCAAAAATAAATTGTCCTTGGTTAGAAGTTGAAGTCAAAATGCGGGGATATCTTTCAGTCAGCTTCCTGCGAGGCGGGTCTCAGAGCTCACAGAGCGACTCTGCGTCTCTCTCTCTAAATGCAACTGCTTGCCTGTCTGTGTTACTGCCGTCCACTCGCTGTGACTCTGCTTATATGGACGCCGACCAAAACCGGGGTGGGCCTGTCGGGGTTTGAGGTTCCTTGATAATTCTAAATCCACAATAAGGATTTTCTTTGTTTTCGGACAGGAAAATTTATTACTTTCCATTTTTTTGGAAGTCCATTACTTTCTACTTTAAGGGAATCGTCCTCCCAAATTCTTCTTTTCTCATATTGGTATCTCACACCAATAACCTCAGAGGGCGTCAACAGGTTTCCCCTCCTTTCTCATAGTTTACCTTCGCCTACCGCTCACGCCACCCTTCAGCCAATGAATGCTCAGCAGCGTAGATGTTTGCAATTATCGCTCAAAGGAAAGAAAAAAAATTATCTTCCTTTTTCTTCTTTCCTTCCATCTCTTCCCCGAGCAGACCTCCCACGACACGTAGTGTGGTCCCTAATCTGTATCTTAACCGAAAGACACCTGGACTTTATCAATCAAGATTTCCGCCAGCGTCCAGTGGGTGTTTAACTGGATGTATTCGTATTCTGCATCCAATTATCCATTCCGATAACAAACTTTTATCATGTCCAGGTTTGGACAATAAAACAGGTGGTCTCTTTCCAAAAACAATGACATCTCTGAAAGATAGTTAATAGTTTATTCTTTCCCTCTCTTTCTTAGGTGGCCCAGCCGATGTTTTTCTCGGTCAGTGCGTGACCTGATTAATATTATCTCCCAGCTTCTGTATCGTAGGGGCCACTTGACCAATTTGAAATTTTCATTATTGCCATGGGCTGATGGCTATCTCTTATTCGCCGCCTCGTAACATAAATTAA
>OZ010584.1:70620008-70622508 GCA_963932145.1 Acanthosepion lycidas
AGAATTATTTGTGCACATAATGAAAAAGGAAGGTGTCGAGAATCTAACACCGATATGGCAAGATGGACAGTGTTAGGGAGAAGGCCTCATATATGATGTAATTGTGTGAATGGATAGCGGAATGCGTGGAAGGCTACGCAAAATGTCTAACGGGCAACAAGAGATATATTGAGGAGAGCGACAATTTCCCATGTCCCGAAGAGGCATGGCTCAGAAGAAGCAGAAAAAAATATTTCTCATATGCTAATGTATTTCTCATTTTTGTGTGTGTGTGTATGTATATATATATATATATATATATATATATATATATATATATATATATATATATATATATATATATCAAGAAAACCGGATTACATATCATACTGTTTTTTCTTTTTATTTGAACATATATATATATATATATATATATATATATATATATATATTAGGTTGTTGCAACAATAATGTCGTTTTCTCACATAGTAACATATGTGAGAAAACGACATTATTTTTGCACCAACCTAATATATAACCTCATTTGATATATTTCCTACCTGCTTATGTACCTCTCCACTAATATATCTTAGCTTATGATTCTTGACCCTTTTGCATAAATATTACTAGTAATACTTTCAGATAAATTTTTTTACACCCATAATTATTCAACACGCTATACTGTCTGAGAATAGGTCAAACTCGCATTATAAAAGTTATATTAATATCCCATAGCTTTTTTCTACTTATATGTAATATCTAAATCAAGATTTTTTTTAAAAAAATAAAAAAACGAATGTCTTATATAGGCAACATATCAAGAAGAAATCAGAACTTCAAAATTTATTATTTCACAAAACATTTCATTGATTACAGATTTAGTAGTGATAACTCCAACATAAATACATGCAATTCAGCTTTAGTTGATTTTTTTTTTATAGTAAATCAAAAAAATTATTCCCAATTACTAATATATCGCTATAATATATCCCTCTTACCTATTCCATCGTATTACTATCTCATATGCCCACCTTTTCTCCCCCACCCCTCATTCTTAGGACGCTTGTGAGATGATGTGCCTAAACTTTTGACCATGGTTATCAGCAAGGAAGCTTCCCAGACTAGCCAGCATTAAACACTCCATCCATCCTTCCCAAAACTGCTAACAAGTACCATTGATTCACTCCGTTACCCTTTTCCTTTATGTATATTTTTTCTCAAGCAAATGGAAAAAAGGAAGTGACGTTTCACATATGGCTTGCCTACAAGCAGACTTGTTCATAAACATTTTCGATTCTCACCCGTCGAGGTGCACTTCAAATGCACCGAAACGAAGTCACATCTTTGTAGTGAGTAAACTGTTTTTGTCTATATGATAAAATTATAATAAATCATTATCGCTCTACTATAGGTATCGGGCCCTCTTTTGGATTAATGCTGTAAACTTTAGACTTTATATATTACTTTCGTTCTCATTGCAACGGATATATATATATATATATATATATATATATATATATATATATATATATATATATATATATATATATATATATGTGTGTGTGTGTGTGTGTGTGGTATAAAATGACAAATGGAAAAAAAATCTTAGATTTTGCCGACGCGTTTCGTCTTCCGACTTTTTCAAGGCAAAAATGAAATCGAAATGATTTTGTTATAGTTACATTAAAAAACATTAAAAAATTCAAATTTAAAAAGATAGACTCTTCTGTCTATTCCTTTTTTTTCTCTGGTTAATGTAAATTACCTTTATAGTAAGGGATTTTTTCCATGTCGACATAGTTAAATTCCCAGATCTATTCTGTGGACAAGACAGATTGCTATAAAATGACAACTGGAAAAAAAATCTTAGATTTCACCGACGCGTTTCGTCTTCCGACTTTTTCAAGGCAAAAATGAAATCGAAATGTTTTTGTTGTTATAGTTACATTAAAAAAATCCAAATTTAAAAAGATAGACGCTTCTGGCTAAGCCTTTTTTTCTGGTTAATGTAACTATCTAACTCAAACTTTTCATTGATTCTAACAAGAAATGGTGTCAAGATGGCTAGACGTCTTATCTGAAAACCTGGAAAATGTGAAGAGATGTCAACCGATTATTTAAATATTCCCTACCACAATCAAAATGTATCTATGAATCCAAAACACTGTTCCGGCTTCCGTTCCCGAGGCCAATGTACATCAGAGGAGCTATGCTTATGATAGTTGTAGTTGGTGGAAGAACGACCTTGAAGTCAAAATCAACATACAATGCCCAGTTTTCTAAGAATTAGCGGTCCAGATGAGCCTTTCCAAAATAGAAACAATGACCTGGAATTGGAATAAAAACTGGGATTGGTCATATTTTTAATCCATCATTAAAAAGATAATCAATTAGTAAATAATAAATACTTCAAAAAGCTCGGTGTATGGGTCAGTTACCAATAATTTAATATTAGATAGGCAAATTGAACATAAAAGGCTACTTTCCTCCAACACTGCTTCAAAACAAAAATGTTGATCTA
>OZ010584.1:70625008-70715008 GCA_963932145.1 Acanthosepion lycidas
ATATCGTTACTTTTTTTTTGTCTTTGTTTTTTACAACAATGATTAGTGGAAAATATCATGAAGCCATTTCTGACCTTAAGTCTCTTGTTGGAACCGGAAAGAAATATATATATATATATATATATATATATATATATATATATATATATATATATATATATATATATAAATCAAAGGAAATGTATATATATATATATATATATGTATATATAAATCAAAGGAAATAAAAATATGGATAACAATCAATAAAATGAATTGGTTCACGGATATTTTGTATGTTTTGCGCAGAATATTCCCCTCTTATATATCTATTATTAAAATGATATCGGGAGAATATGAATAAACAGTAAAATATCTGGATATTTCTCTACTTTCGCATCAAAATTCAGAAACATCTAATCAAAGATTAAGCATTTTTTTACCATTTCACTCCAATCGAGAGTTTAATCATTAGAACGCACAGTTTGGGTTCCTTAGAATTTGGTGGGGGGGTGAAGAAAGGACAAAAATAACAGGCTTCAATAAGATAGAAATATCAATTGACATTGCATTTAAATCTTTGAAGATTGTAGTTATGAAGAGAGAAAGAAAACGAAAGGACGTTCCATTGGCGTGAAGTGCGGAAAATAAACTGTTGGAGAGGACGTGGCGATTGAATTTAGCAAGTTCAACGGTGGGGACGTAGTTGTCACTCTTAAATTCATGTCGTCGGAGCTCCAGGGACAAAACCTTATCAGAGCAGTTGTCATGAAATTATTTGTAGACAAGACGCAGGGAAGCCACGTCACGTCGGCGGGAATTTAGCTGGTCATGACTGGTCAAGACCGATAATGCATAATGGTAACATGCGATTAATTAAAGACATTGTCAGTTAATTCAAAACAACACTATGAAAGTAAAAAGAAAAAAGAAAAAAAAAAAACAGATCATTAATCATTTCCAAAGCCCGGTTTACGAGTCTTGCTTCGTCAGGACGCGGGTGAGTGTGGCTTAACGTATCTTTCTACTCTTCTTAACTGTAAGTAATGTTTTCGTTTTTACCACCCTTCATTGTCCCTTCTCTGTTCTCCATTCACGCGAAATTATCAGACATTTTTTGCCAGCTGTTTCTTTCTAGTCCCCCTTCCCTTTCATTCTTCGAGCTGTCCTTCGTCACAAAATATCCCAGGAATTTCAACTGTTTCTGTATTTAATTATGACTGTCTTACTATTTCCATTATTTTTTATCTACTTTTCTGCACAAGTACTCTCAGCATTATTCTGTGTAACCATATCAATTTTTGCCTCAAGTCTCTTCTTCATCCGATAGGAAACTGCACAGCACTCACTAACATAGAGGTACTTAGATGTAGTATAGGAATTCAAAATTCGTATTGTGTTTCAACGAAAGGTACTTTGGAGTAAATGATAGAGACCCGGTTTCAAGAATCGGAGAAAAAGTTCTGATTTCATTACATTCACTTACGTTGTAGTAACCTTGTAAATCGTTCCAGCCGATCTCTTCTCTAGGGACAGATTGGGTCCTATAGTCTTCGGCGGTAACCAGTCTAGGGGTTAAAAACTCTTATTTAAAATCAACGTGGCGATACTGCGTAATACTCTCTTGCTCAGGACACACCACGGATGTTACGCCTGCAGTGCTGCTACTACGAGCCTGATGGTTTACGAGATTCGTGATCGTGAACGAATATTCTGAGCACTTTACTTAGATTCGGGAAATTGTCTTTTTGGCACATTACCCCTCGTCAGTTAAATAACTTTCCAGAATTTTGATTTTTACCTCTCCATTTTGAAACTTGAACTTTTGTATGTCTCTCTTAGTGTCAACCACACATTCTATCTTCTTTTAGTTAATTTTAGTTAATTTTACTTTATTATCCTTCCTTTGCAAACTTCTCCACGAGGTTTTATATATTTTCTTATGCGTCTGCCATTAGCACAGTATCATTCGCGTATCTGATTTTATAAGATTATGGCCGCCTATATTAAATCCGAGTTGGCTTCCCAGTTCTATTAAGATCGTCTCACTGAATATATTAAATAAATTGGGTAAGAATATGCTTCCTTCTCACACTTCCCGTTTTATTTTCTTTTTTGCGCACCAATTATCTCGACGTACTGCTAATATACAATCAACCTCAGATTGGGTCATTCAAAAACATCTGACTGATGCAAACGAATGGCTGACAGCAGAATCGTAACTTAAGCGAAGCAAATATTCTCGAAGAAGCTACTAATGAAACGGGAACCTACTGCTCTGTGTCTTTGCCGATGTTGTTAAATGATGTAGCAATAAATGTTTAGTCATCCCTCCAGTGAAAATAGATTTTTACAGAACGTTACATACTTCGATGCACAGTTTATTTTTTAAGGTAGATTTTTTTGTCGTTTAACACGTTTGATTTGCAGTCGATTTAAAATGCAGTTTCGTTTTTCTTTTTTACAACTGAGATCACGTTAACCATATTAACCGTCTTACTAGTTGTCGTTGTCGTCGTCGTTGGCAGAATTCGTTGACGTGTATTGGGATCTGAAGAGACGTCCTCAACGATCGCGTCGCACGGTAGGAGGGTTCAAGGGAATGGGGTGCTCTGGCTTTTTTCGAGCTCACTTTGTCTCTTCTATTTGTCTTTTGGTGTTTTTGAAGGACGGTGTTTCTTCGTGGACTGCTCTTCTTTTACTAGCATTTTTAAAAAAATCACATGATGAAGTCAGTTTCCTTTCAAGACAAATATCAGTAGATTAACTTATTCTACGGTCTACGAGAAAGCAAATGATACAAAGGGAAAACGAATATATCCCCTACCAAAATAGGATGCCCGTGTTCTATAGATATCACTAGTAGACATATGGCTCTCCACATTTTTCTGTCCTTTTTTGCACTGAACAATATTTGTTCCCTTACTATTCCTCGTAATCCATGTTCTGACTTCCATGTTGACAAACTCGTTACATAGCTATTCCAGTGATTATCTCCGATTCTCTTGCATTCATTATATCTCGTGAGTGCCAAATACCCTTAATCCTCTTTCCTCGTTATATGTCCCTGAAATCACATATATATAGTCTAACCACAAGTGTCCTGAAGAGACACGGTACGACGACGACGGGAACGGTGCTCCAAACAGTTCATTACTGTCAAATTTTCTGCCTTGAGCAGAGAGGAACCCGGGCGAGGCTTTGCCGAAAGGGTAAAGTTTCGTCCGTGGAGGTAGACAGGCCCTGAACCCATCTATACGAGTTCGAAGGGAATATTTATGGCCGAGCCTACGGGCTCAGACAACCCACGTTAAACACGGCCTTGTGCCACATAAGACCTACGTTGGGGGGGCGTTAGATATAACGGCACGACGACGATGAAGAAGAAGAAGAAATAGCAGCAGCTGCTATTAGAGTGGGCCACGAATTGTGAGTTGATTGATTTGTAAAACATGCGTTTTGGAATATTTTATTTAATAATTAGTTGGATCGTGCTAATATTTTTCTGTACAATCATTTAACTAAGTAGGATGCCATTTGACGTATATAAACGCAAAGGACATCTCATCGGCATACACATATAAATACTCGCAGAGAAATATATCGGCTCTAGAAGATATCATTATACTAAATAAATAGCCCACATTACATAAAATATCATTCACTAAAGAAGGTATTTTAAAATGCATATGATATAATTAATGTGCACACATATTTTATTATAACAATGAAACAATCAAACAGAAAGTTGTAATAAAAAAATAAAAATAATAAATAAATGAATCGCATTCTTTTTGTGCGGCCTCGTTCTCATATCCCACATGACGTCACGTTAGACCATTCCTAAGGTGTAACTTTTCAAAGATAACCAGGATGCAGACAAAGTAAGACTAACTACCACATAGATACCACATCATTTCTTAATAACGATTGCGAAAGGTGAAAATACTTGAACAAGACAATAATACAACATACTCAAACACCTTATTCGGAAATGGGAAAAACATAAGAAATTAAACAGAAAAACCTTGTGGGCTCTTCTTCATCAAGCTTATATATATATATATATATATATATATATATATATATATATATATATATATCGAGGTGGAACTAAATGCACCGAAACGAAGTTGCATCTTCCACGTGAGTAAATTGTTTTTGTCAATATGAAAAAATTATAATAAATAATTATTGCTCTACTATCGGTATTGAGTCCTCTTTTGAATTAATACTGTGAACCTTAGAATTTATATATCATTATCATTAGATCCGGATATATATATATATATATATATATATATATATATATATATATATATATATATATATATATATATGTAAGCAAATATATGGATATAGAATCCGACAGTATGAAGAAAAATATACGGGAAAAAACAAACAAAAATCCTTATATGCAATAATGCTGTTTTAATGTTAATATGTCGACGTCGGACGTTTCGGTCAATAAACCATCTTCAGGACATATTCAATATAAAATATAAAATATAAATAACATTATCAAACTTAACATGACAAAAACGATGGACACAAGAACAAGACATATCCAAACAGATAACTAAAAGTTTATGCGATCAGCGTTTAGTTTTAAACATGGTCACGTTGTCACCACGTTTGATCTAAAATTTATATGTACGCTTGTCGAGCCCACACATTTTAAGTCACAGACAAGCGTACATATACATTTTAGATCAAATAGAATTTATTTCCCTGACTACATCAAACTCTACTTGGATTTAATAGCACCAGCAAACAACATATTACATCCGATGCTTGCATCTACCAAATCTTATACACAAACTGTGACTTAAAATTTGTGGGCTCGACAAGCGTACATATAAATTTTAGATCAAATAGAATTTCTTTCATTTTTCTTTCATAATATTCAAATTTAGGAATACGTTTTCACAGCGTCGCAAACGTGGTGACAACGTGACCATGTTTAAAACTAAACGCTGATCGCATAAACTTTTAGTTATCTGTTTGGATATGTCTTGTTCTTGTGTCCATCGTTTTTGTCATGTTAAGTTTGATAATGTTATTTATATTTTATATTTTATATTGAATATGTCCTGAAGATGGTTTATTGACCGAAACGTCCGACGTCGACATATTAACATTAAAACAGCATTATTGCATATAAGGATTTTTGTTTGTTTTTTCCCGTATATTTTTCTTCATATATATATATATATGGAGAAAAATATTTGGAAAAAACAAACAAAAATCCTTAAATGCAATTAAGTTGTTTTAATGTGAGTGAAATGTCAACGTCTGACGTTTCGGTTTAATAAACCTTCATCAGGACAATATTCATTAAAATGCAATTAACATATTCAGTTCAACATGACAAAGACGATGGACATAAAAACAAAACTTATCCAAAACAGATAACTGAAAATTTTAAATGATCAGCTTTCCGTTTAAGCGTGGTCACGTTGTCGTCAAATGGGCGACGCTTCAAAACGTATTCCTAAAATTTAAGTATTTTGAATGAAAACGAAAAAATGAAAAGAATTCTATTATGATGGAAAATTGTATGTACGCTTATCGAGCATTAATCTTGCTAAAAAAGGGGAAATACTAAAGAAACCAGGTCTAGTATTCACCGTGCGTGAGATGGATATTATACCTGCTTCATAAATCCTCCTAAGATTTTTATTATGAAAATATTTTAAAATCTTCACGGAATCAAAATCGAAATTATGATCTGCTTTAGTTATGTGTACAACTAAAGCATTGTTCAAATTTCCGAGGCGAATATCTCGTTTATGTTCGAAAACACGAGATTTTACGGACCTACATGTTTCACCCACATATTTTAGGTGACAGTTTTTGCATGAGATTTGGTAGATGCAAGCATCGGATGTAATATGTTGTTTGCTGGTGCTATTTAATAAGTTACGCATAGTTCTAGTAGGTAATATTGTAGTTTTAATTTTTAACGCGTTTAAATTATTTTCATTTTTTCGTTTTCATTCAAAATACTTAAATTTTAGGAATACGTTTTGAAGCGTCGCCCATTTGACGACAACGTGACCACGCTTAAACGGAAAGCTGATCATTTAAAATTTTCAGTTATCTGTTTTGGATAAGTTTTGTTTTTATGTCCATCGTCTTTGTCATGTTGAACTGAATATGTTAATTGCATTTTAATGAATATTGTCCTGATGAAGGTTTATTAAACCGAAACGTCAGACGTTGACATTTCATTCACATTAAAACAACTTAATTGCATTTAAGGATTTTTGTTTGCTTTTTCCAAATATTTTTCTCCATTCTGTCGGATTTATATCCATTTATATTTGCTTACATATATATATATATAATTGCGTGTATTTTGGCATGTTTTCATTAAGACATGTCTCATTGAATAATTTAGACAAGTTTTGTCTCATTTTCAATACAATGCTCTCATTTTCACGTACAAGCTTCTTACTATCCTTATTAAAGGAAAGGAGAATGTTGATACATATTCCTTTATTGTGAGAACTTTCGACATTAGCATAACGACATCATCAGGGTGTTTTTTCTTTTCTTTTTCTAGGTAGAATTGTTCATCTGAAAGTTAAATATTTTTTAACTGTGAAGTGAAAAATGCCAAAGTTATGTACCGTAAGATTTAAATTCCACGATGTAAGCGTCAGGGGAGGTAACTGAGTTTTGAAATTTCCATATATTTTTGTTTAAAAAGAACGCAACAATTTTGTCTCAGAAAAAACAACACCCCGATGGAGACATTTTGCTAATGTCGAAAGTACTCGGAAAAAATAAATACGTATCAATATGGCAATTTTCATCTCCCTTTCATAAGGCTACTAAAGAGCTTGTCCGTGAATAAGAGAGGATCCTTATCCTAATAATTAAATAAGACATGTCGAAATTATTCAATGAGGCATGTCTTAATATATATATATATATATATATATATATATATATATAGTCTTAAGATGTGCTACATTTATGGAATAAAGTGCTCAGTATCAGAGATAGTGCGTGTGTAAATATAAAAGTGAACATAGAAATCAACACTTAGAGGCGACAGTCTGTTTCATGCTAGATGCAATCGTCAGACCTGACGATTACATCTAGCATGAAACAGACTCTCGCCTCTAAGTGTTGACTTCTATGTTCACTTTTATATATATATATATATATATATATATATATATATATATATATAAATATATATATATATATATATATATAGATAGATAGATAGATAGATAGATAGATGGCTTATTCCCTTAAAGGATATATTGTGTATCAAGTGTCTTAGTAGGATCTGCAAATTGATTTCGTATGTGCAGATCAAACCTATTATACTGACAAATCTATTATACGCCGACAGTCAGCTAAAACTACCTTTTGCATCGTAATTCATATTAAGATACTAGCTGACTACCGTGGAAAAGCGAAAAGCCAACTCAACAAAGCAATCGGCTAGTGTTGTAAATGTCAGACGACTACAACTTTCAGTCTTATTTTAGATCTTGCTCGGATCTTCAAACTGAAATACACACTTTTACCGGAACACAGATACAGCCCAAACGAAAACAATTACCAGCAACGCAACATCAAAAGAGAGCTACACAGAGATATATTCTTAAAATAACATCGGCGAAAAAAAAAGTACAAGCGATACCCAATATATAGACACACCGAAAACTGACACGGATTGATTCTTTTTTAATGTTACAAGAAAACTGTGAATTGAAATGAAAAAAAAAATGCAAACCAAGATATCAAAATGTCTCGGTTGGACATCATTGCGACGGAATTGCACTTTTTTTTTTTTCGAAATGCCAACAGACGATCTCTAAAGTTCTTTAGACTTTTCGGAAAAAGTTGTTAAAAAAAAAACTATTCCGGTGCTTTCTCTAGACAAATATTTCCATTTTCCTACGTTCAGGCTTTGCTTGGGTGCGTGTGATATTTTCACAGATATAGATTCCACCCTAAAAGACTTCTATCGTGCGCAGACGCACACATACAAAATACGTACACACACACAAGAAAAATTAAACACAAACACATACACTCAAAGTGAGGCTTGCCTGCATATTTGTGCCAGTGGTTTGTGTTCGAACTCAGATGAACACGACTAGTTTCAGTACCTCGATAAGTTACCGCTAGGAAACACCAGACGCTGTAAGCTTGGATGCGCGGGTGGTGTAAACGGATAAAGGCACGGAATTAAAAATCCGAGAGCGGAGTTCCAATTCCACTCTGGTTCGTTATATTTCCTTATGCGCAAATACAAATGCGAAAATTATGAAACCACCTCTACTCTCCCCACCCAGCTAGTAAATTATTAAGATTCGTATCCCTAAATCATTATTAACTATCCCCAAAATTATTATAATGTAAAAAATACTTCCTGGATTTAAATAACCTGCAATGGGTTGATATTCCGTAGAAAAAAATTCAGTCAATCCATCGATCAGATGAACACTGTATATAATGATGTGTTTCCGAACACATCCGTCTATCAAGGGGGTTAACAAATCTCTATTACACATGTCTGCTCCACCCAACGAGTTCACTGTGATTTCAGCTGCAACAATACTGAGAAAACATTGTTTACATTTTCTAGAGAGATCAAGGCCGGCACACTGGAAACCTCAGTCACGATGATCTGCGACTTCGTGCTAGCACAAAAACTGACGTGTTCTGAACGGTTACGTCTAACCAATTTCATCACAAGGTTTGGGTTAACCTGTAGTATGGTTTTCAGTCACTCTCCAAATGCATCGCGGGTTCGTATCGTCTCCCCAGGCCAATATAATCAAGAAGTCACATCTTTGACAAATCGAACTTGGTGAGATTCGAACCCTAGTCTCATGATTAGAAAGCGAACGTTATATAATATTATTTGAGAATAATTGTTTTACTTATATAAAATATTGACAGATATAAAACACACACACACACACACACACACACACACACACGCACACACACACACACACACACACATATATATATATATATATATATATATATATATATATATATATATATATGATTTACATTATTCGGACTATTGTCCTCATCTTTGTCGCCATATTTATTACAAGGTTTCGGACGTTGTACGCTCCGGCTTTCTTCAGGTAGTTGGACATTCCAAGCCCGCAGCGTACAACGACCGAAAGGTTGTAATAAATATGGCGACAAAGATGATGACAATAGTCCGAATAATGTAAATAATGTACATAATACTTCATCTCAGAAATATAAACAGATTACCAACTTGTGACTGGTAGGGATAATTCCAAGAATGATATTTATCTAGATAGAGCTCAATGTAAACTACAGAGCATTATAATAATAATAATAATAATAATAATAATAATAATAATAATAATAAATCAAGAAGAAAACTTAAAGATCCATTTCGTTTATAATTTATTTCGTGAATCATTCTTCATCTCTTAAGACCGAAAGCTTTTGAAGATTAAAAAGTCTTAAAAATAATCTCTAACTAATTAAACAAGAGCAATGAATTGATGATTACATGTAGGCATAAGATATCAATACCTGCGTTGATCTAGATTATTTTTTTAATTTTACAATTTTAATTCAAAATTTTTATTTTTATCTTTAATTTTTAATTTTTATTTTTATTTTAAATTTAACTTTTATTTTTATTTATAATTAATTTCTTAATTGTCATTTAAAATGCTAATTGCAGTTCATTTTTCAACATGTAAAAAACGTGCAATTCTAAATTATGGACACTGGCAATAATGAAACGTGTTAATTTCAAACACTTCTTATATTTCACTAGCATTATACATTTAAATTAATCAACCCATAGAATATTTTTGTTCCCTAGTCGTAGTTAAAGTAAAGCCAACATTTTATTTTGTGATTCTAACGTGAAATTATAGTATCGTATACAAATAAGGTAGACAATGGTAAATAGAGAACAACTGGTGAACTTAGGGGCATTGCTTAGCAAAACCGTTTGCTAAACGTACGTTGAGAACTCTGCTACGACTGCTACTACAAATAGAGATATTGTAAACATAAGTGAAATATTTTCACTCTTAAAACTATTTGAAAAGGTTCATTTTCTTCTATTTTCTTGTTGTCTATCGTAATTTTTAGTTTTCTTACGTAATCATTACATGTTTCCCGCTAAACTGCAGGAATCCGGAATAATCATGGTGTTTCTTTTATAGAGTTTATTCTAACGGTTATATAATGTAGATACTTATGAATTGTTACGGAGACTTACCCATAATAACATAATGAACTATTCCATACGTAATAAATACTGCGCATCAAGAGGAAGCAGAGAGTTCAGACCGAAGTCGATTCGTATTGTCTCGCTCCATTCGTCAAGGTTGTCCGCTCTCGCCTCTGCTTTACGTTCTTGCGCTGGAACCATTCCTTCGCAAGTTGAAGGCGAATCCGGTCCTGCGCGGAATTTCCCTGCCTGGGGCTACCACCTCAGCCAGGTATTCTGCCTATGCTGACGACGTTTCGGTTCTTGTGTCGAGCAGAGCCGAGATTGACGAAGTCAGCAAAGAGATCAGTGGGTATGAGATGGTGACAGGGGCCAAGATCAACCGCGATAAGTCTGTGGGCTTGCGGTTGGGTGCGTGGAAAGGAGTTTCTCTTCCCGGACCTTTCTTCTGGACGGATGGGCCGATCAAGATACTCGGCGTCTGGTTCGGTCCTGATCTCCAGTTGGAAATGAATTGGTCGGAGGTGCAAGGGAAGGCTGAGATCGCAATTAATCTGTGGTCTCGGAGGAGACTTTCCCTGAAGGGAATGGCGGAGGTATGTGTTTCACACATATATCCGATCCTCCTTTACCGACTTTCTGTGCTTCCGCTCCCGTATGCCAGACTAATGTCATTTATCCGGACCTTGTTCTCTTTCTTGTGGAGAGACAAGGCCCCTATGGTAACTAGCGAGATCTGTTGCCTTCATCCCTCTGAGGGCGGTCTGGGTATGCCTAGCATTGAGATTCGTCAATATATGCTTCGCATTACCTTTCTAGACCGAATGTGTCGCGGATTGGATGAGGTGGGCACCTTTTGGAAAGAAGATGTCCGAAAACATTTCCCATCCCTGAGAAGTGTGCACTCGTGCGAGGAGGAGGCCGGCCGTAGACCTCGTGCCGAGTGCTCCTTCTACCGCGAATGTCGTAGTGCTTTGAAGCTCCTCTTACGGACAACGGATGGCCTCTCTGACGCCCAGGCGTTGTCTCGTAAGGCATTGTATCAATTGTTAGGGGGTCCGTTCAAGATTATCTTGAGCTCGGTCTTACGAAGCAGGAGGCTCGCTCGATATGGCCTTGGGTGCCTGGGTTGAAATGTCTCAATAACGATGAGGCATCACTCACCTGGCTGATGATTCGTGGGGCCCTCTGGGTCGGCAAGAGACTTTGTTCAGCAGGTTTGGAGAAATATCCAAACTGTCGTCGCTGTACTGGGAAAGTCGAGACCATTGGTCTCGCCTTTTTTCAGTGCAAGACGGTAGTGCCGTTGTGCAAGTTTGTTGAAGGCCTCATGGTTCTCATGCTGCAGGGAAAGTTCTTTGTCCTGGAAGCCAGTTCTGTTTGTAACAATGTGGTGCCGCAATTGACGAAGGCTGAACACTATGTGTTCTGTTGCTTACTAGGGATTATGAGAGTCGTGATTTGGACGACGCGTCAGAAGGGATTCCATGAGGGCGAGAAGTTCACCTCTTCCCAACTGATCTTGCACTTTAAGCATCAGCTTAAAGTCAAGATTAGGACGGAAAGGCGGCGGCTCACCTCATCGGAATTTGGCAAAAGGTGGGTGAATCTTGCACGAATGTGTAGAGTGAAAGGGGCTGACCTAGAGTGGCACTTGGATGTCGGTTAGGTACAGGATTTGTCCTAACAGGGTTGAACATAGGCAACCCACCCAGATTTTAGGTTAGACTAGGTTTTCGATTTTGAATCTTTAGTTTTTCTTTTTTTCTAGTAAACTTAGCTAGCGTATGCATGCGCATTGGTCCCTTTTATTTCTGTCCCTATTTTTCTTTTGTTTTAATTCCCCATCCCCTCCCTCGTTAGGTGGTCAGTGACATCAGTTCTCTGGTGGATGCGGGTGCGTGGTTTTTCGTATTTGTTGTTGTGTATGAATGTGTGTGTGTCTGTGTGAATGCTTGGAGGAATGAATGTTTTTTTTTCTTATTTTCCTTAGCCCCGCATTGATTTAGACGAAATTAGTTAACTGATGTTTCTGTCACATTTAAGGTTTATGGGGGGATTTATTACTAACACAGTTTTGTTTAGTTTTTTTGTAAATACTTAAGTCATATTGTAAATACTCATTTGGGGATCTTTTAAAAGTTGTTGTTTTATGACCCTCCCCCCACAGACAATTTTTGTACATAAGGTGACTAGTTAGGACTTCATAGAGAATTTGAGGCATTATGGTGGACGTAGTAAGAAAGGTAGGAGTGAATGTGTTGTTTTGGTGTTTGGAATATTGTTAGTTTGTTTGGGTCCGTGTCTGGGACTAGCTAAGTTTAGATTTAAGACAGAAGAAGACCGTCATTCCCCATCCCCCTTTTAGGCCTTGTGCCACATTTTATACACATTTGTATAAATAAATATCGTTCAGACCGAAGTCGAGCGACCGGCTGACCGGCTGATCGGTTGAACTCTCTGCCTACGGGCGGGGAGGAACCCGAAGCAGTCTCTGCCGAAGGGCGGAGTCTCTTTCGGGGAGGTAGACCTACCCTGAACCCGTTTATACGGGTTCAAAGGGCATATTTTTGCCCGGGCACACGGACTCGTTCAAGATTTGAGCGACTGACGATATTCAGTCACCCCCACGAGTGCGTCATGTGGCACAAGGCCTTTTTAACGTGGGATCTCCGAGCCCGTGGGCTCGGCCCAAAATATGTCCATTGAACACGTATAAACGGGTTCAGGGCCGGTTTACCTCCCCGAAAGAGACTCCACCGTTCGGCGTAGCCTCGTTCGGGTTCCTCCCCGCCCGAAGGTAGAGAGTTCAACCGATCAGTCGGTCACCCGATTCGGACTGAACGGTATTTAGTCACCCCCCCACGAGGGCATCATGTGGCACAAGGCCAGTTTAACGGAGGATCCCCGATCCTGTGTACTCGGCCAAAACTATGCTCTTTGAACACATATACACGGGTTCAGGGTCGGTTTACCTCACTGAAAGAAACTCCGCTCTTCGGCGTATCCTCGTTCGGGTTACTCCCCGCCCGAAGGCAGAGAGTTCAACCGATCAGCCGGTCGCCCGACTTCGGTCTGAACTGTATTTAGTCACCCCTTAACGAGGGCATCATGTGGCACAAGGCCGGTTTAACGTGGGGTTTCCGAGATCCGTAGACGTATAGGGATTGCCACAGAGGCATTCCAAAACTGGGCAAAATATTGCGACACAGGAGATTTTCTTTGGTAACGAAGAAAAGAATAGAGCTGTTACGTGACATTAGTCCTTCTTTACGGCAGCGAATGTTAGACGATTTTCTCTGAGAAAAAGAACAGACTCCAGGCGACTGAAATGCGGTTCTACAGAAGGATGCGAAAGATATGGACCGAGCGTGTGAGCAACGACGAGGTCTTAGAGAGGGCGCAAAAGAAGGACGAGTCTTATACTTAATATCAGTAAGAGGCACCTGAAGTTCCTGGGATATACAATGAGGAAGGTGAGCTTAGAGAATCTAATACGCACGGTTCGAATACAGACAAGGAAATAGAAGGCATGACATACATAGCGGCCTTAAGCAAGTGGATAACAGAACGTCGTCTGGTGGAAGAAGAAGAGGGACAGAATTGTTGAAAGCTGCAAGAGATAGAGGGAGGTGGAGAGCCATGATCGCCAACATCAGGAAAGGATACAGCACATAGAAAGAAAGAGGAATATTTGAATATATATATATATATATATATATATATATATATATATATATATATATATATATATATATATATATATATAAGCAAATATATGGATATAGATCCGACAGTATGAAGAAAAATATACGGAAAAAACAAACAAAAAATCCTTATATGCAATTATGCTGTTTTAATGTTAATACAATGTCAACGTCGGACATTTCGGTCTAATAAACCATCTTCAGGACATATTCATAAAATATAATTAACATTATCAATTCTTTGTCTTTGTCATGTTGAATTGATAATGTTTATTATATTTTATGAATATGTCCTGAAGATTTTTTCTTAAGATACGCTTTCTAACTTTCGGAACGGACTCCCCAGTGGATGCTTCCATGTGCGGTCCATTTTCAATCGTTAACTTTCCTCCTTATCCATATTATTTTCACTTCATATTGCTCACTCTTCCATTCATATCGCGCATCTCATTCAATATCAACACTACCATGCGTGGCTCTCAAGCCTTTAAGCTCAAAATATAATGTAAAATATTAAAGCATCTATATATATATATATATATATATATATATTACATTATATTTTAATATATATACATACATATATATATATATATATATATATATATATATATATATATATAAGACATTTTTTTAAATGTTTATACGTTCTTTTTATAGATACAAATATTTAACTAAATGCTCTGTTTATAATAAACAACATTTACCGGATTGAATGTCTTAGAAATTTTCATAGAAAATATGCGACCTGCGATAAATGTTGTTAATGCTGTTTATTATAAACAGAGCATTTACTTAAATATTTGTATCTATAAAAAGAACGTATAAACATCAAAATAAAATGTCTTAAAATAATTGCCGGACTTTGTCCATTTCATTATATATATATATATATATATATATATATATATATATATATATATATATATATAATGAAATGGACAAAGTCCGGCAATTATTTTAAGACATTTTATTTTGATGTTTAATTGATTTAAAAACATTAAACATGGTTAGAACTGTGTAGCGAAAAAAAACATATTTCAAATCAATTAATTTATAATATTAATGCTCTGTAAATTTACATTGAGCAATATTTTGTAAAAATATAAATATCTATAAGAACACCGGATTATATATCTTACTGTTCTTTCTTTTTACATATATATATATATATATATATATATATATATATATATATATATATATATATATATATATATATATATATATATATATATATATATATATATCATACGCCACATCTATATAAATTTACGTTTTTTGCGTATAACAACTGGGGAAAATATGCATAATAACGATGGCCCACCTGTCTCCGTGTTAACTTCGTCTCGTTGACGCCTACTGATATCGCTATCGAAGATGGTCCATATATATAAATCACCACATATATGTACAAGAATGCTTTGTCCATTTTTAGAAATTCATTTAAAACTTTTAAAATTATAATTATAAAAATAGGCGGGTAACAATTCTTGTAATAATTCATTGACAGATCTTTTTTATTCTCACTAAATCATTCATTTATATTATTTAGCTAATAGCTATTAAAAGCTTATGCAATTAAATAATTAGATACTTTTAATCCAATTTTTATGTTACGATTCGGAGCATATCTAATGGTATTTGGTAATAACAATATATATATATATATATATATATATATATATATATATATATATATATATATATATATATATAATGATACGTTGCTGTTAGTAGGACAAGAAATAAACAGACTCTGAAATTACAGATTGAATCTACGGACTGTCAAGGATTACTCAGACCTAAAGTTTACACAAAAAATCTTATGCTTTGGGAACTTTTACAGTAAACATAATTTTGGTTGTAAATATGTAGCATTTATGAGGATAATATACGGATATCTTTCCTGATATTTTTATAAATTGTACATTGTTCAATTATTAACGTTAACAACGAACTATTTTTAATTACAAAATTCTACTTGGATTAAACGAAAATTACTTACAATATAATACATATTACTTTTAATAGATTTCTTCTTGCCGTTAATTTTGACGATACGAGTAGAGTAGTATAATATTTAAAAGTGTCATATTAAAAAAATATCCGACGTAATTTCCATAATTTACTTAACAGAATTAAAGATTTATTTGATTGTAAATTCTGCAGCAAAAGTTTTCCAACAAAACGACTCGACTCCATCAGGTTTTGCAAAAAATAAAAACGAATAAAATCTTTAAGTAATCGAATGGCTGGATTCATTCAGGATGTTTACTGTGCAGTCGTTTGGATATATGTCAAAGGGCAAACAATCGAATTTGTGATTTATCATCGAAATCCGTCAAAGTTCTCTCCTAAGTTGAAATGTGAAGTAAGATCGATGTGATCGGCGGCGAAAGTGTGCCAATGTTTTCACACCAAGCTGCCATCAATTAGAAACAATTGTAAGGCCGCATCAGACTCCTACGTTCTTCCAAGCCTCTGGTCTTGGTGAAGTGACGCCAATCTGACGCTTTGAAGATCTGCAATCAAAAATCTTTTCGGCCTCACCTTCCTGATTCTTATTCTGACCCTAATTCCACCTTCTGCGATAGCAATCCGATGCCAACAACTGCAGGGAAAATGGCATGAAAATGCGGGATTCACGTATACAGAAGCAGATGTATTGGAAACGTCTTTATTTACTATATACATGCATTACACTACCCCGACACAGCAAATGTATCAGGGATTTATTTTGAAGATACTATAAAATAAAATTAGATATGTATTAGTGACGGAAGTTATAACGTTTCCGTTATGGTAAATGTTCGAGCTGAAGTATAACTCAAGGATTTTAATGTTGATTTTCAAAATAAGCACGCTGTCTGCATTTTGAAAATGAACGTGGTACAGTTTTCCTAACCCGGTCTCTCGGTCGCAAGCTTGTTCGCTATATATCTTAGTTTCTATTCATCGTCCACCAATTTATATTTGTACTAGCCGAATTATCCGATCCTTGAAGCGTGTCACAAATTTTCTTGTAAGAAAATTATGATTGATTTTAAATCGTTGTTATAATTTGTGGAGAAAAACGATGCATTTTAGTATTATTCGGTGATCTTGACGATATAATCTCCATCTTTCTCCTCCTAATTTTTGGATAGGAGCCATCATTTGTTCAAATTTAAATTTAAATGAAATCAAAGGAAAAAAAAATTCAGTGTGTGTGTGTGTGCAAAAACCGCTTGATCTGTCCCCTTTGATATGTATTTGGTGCAATACTACATTGAATGAATTGATGAGCAGATTCCAACATTGATATAACAGTTGAATTATCACAACAATTATATATTGTGAGACAGAGATTAGAGATTTCTTGCTCAAAATGACGTTCATATTGTCTCATTATGATCTTGTCGATGTGATCACCATCATCTGGCTATTTCCTTCTATATTTTGGATAGGAGTCATTCCCTTGTTTAAATTTAAATTTGATTTAAAACAAAGAGGAAAGAATTCATTGGGGGTTGCACTCCCGGAGATCCCCTTTGATCAAAATGAAATATACTTATCCAAGTAACCTGGTTAATGTAGTTTCAGAATATATGTGGTTATGGGAGTCTATCTCTAAAACACTAGGAGGAGTTCGATAATAAACAGACAGTGAGAGGCTATATATATATATATATATATATATATATATATATATATATATATATATATATATATGTAGGAGAGCTAAGACATACCTTAGTTACTGTATTTAACCGCATAAATCTTTCAAAATGAAATTCTTTAAAAAATCGTCTTGAGTCTTATAAGTTGATGCCGCCTGTACGCTAAGAAGGTCTTATCTACTTATCCTGACTCCAGAATAATATAATTTGCTCAAATGAGTATATTAGTATTATTGTAATTATTGCTACCTTATTATTGCATGGCATTAAAAACCTCCATTTTTCGCCGATAGATCCATTATACCTTAATATACCTCAATAGGTTCTAATCATTAATCAACTATTTTTGATGTCAACAAACATTCGTTGCCACTTTTGTGATGTCAGCGAATACCCGTAGTTACTTTCGAAATGCTCGTTGTAGTAGAGCCTTTGTAATCGCAGATACAACTATAGTACGTCGTTAAACAATGCCGGTGTCAGACGCACTAATTTTACTTGCTCGATAATACTCGCTCGACAAGTAACTCGTATAGAGAATAGCGGTACATATAGTAATAGAGTATAGACTAGAAATGCAGATCCGAATAGTAATAGAGGATAGACTAGGAATAAAGATCGTTATTCATTAGCTACTTCCTACATATATACGTTTCCCTCTCTGGTCACTTGGTCTACTTAATTCAATAATAGGATCGCCTGTGTTTTCTCACTGGCAATCTATGTTCAAACTCAAGTGTCGATAGCGACACTTTATTCCTATATAACTGGAAACCCATAAAGGAAGACACTTAATTTACAAAAAATATAAATAAACATGTTCGTTTTTCTTCAGATTTAGGCGTAGTACCTTTTATAAAGTTTTGTTTTCTCTTGAAATGTTTTATTATTATTATCAAAGAGGATATTTTTTTTATTCTGAGATATTACTTTTTATTCAGTTCAGCTGCTAACTGAGTACATAGCAATGTTTTATATGATTTAGCAAGATCTTCCGCATCTCTTACTGGGAGCACAAAACCAATGACTATGTACAGACTAAAGTCAAAATTCTCGTGGGCCGATGGAAATCTCTCTTCGCCACTATTACGCGTCGGGAGATGGCATAAGTTTGTCACGTCACACGGCATAACAATTTCTGTAAGGACATCATGCAAGCCATCGTTGAAGGCGAACGCAAGCGGGGACGACAATGCAAGTCCTGGTCAGACAACATGAAACAGAAGGCGAACATGACAATCCTACCGCCAACCCTCCTCCTTGTCCTTGTAACGGCATTCAGCCGAGGTGGGTTGAGCCGGCTTCAATATTGGAGTTTCATGGGAATTTGGGTTTCACAAGCGGTCCCCAACCCGCATGTATAGCACATGAGGTTTGATTATAGTGGTGAAGGTTTCGTGCAGGACCATCCACACTTTCTGAAGGACCGAATACCGATCCTCTTGGACGCCATTGTTTTTTTCTTATGCCCCTTAGGGACCCTGACTATTGAAACAATCGAGGGACTGATGATGATGACGACGACGATGATGATGAATATTTTATATACAATAATGTTTCTGCTATAGTTTTTTTTTTGTAATGTGCTGATAGTTTGTTTAAATATCATATGCTTAAATATATTAAATCTATTAACATTTTCTCATAAATATAAACATCTGAAAGGCAAGTGTGTCTAATAAGTAATCTTTCTTCATCAATTTCTGCAACCTGGATAAACTCTTCCTATGCAAAGCTACAGTTACCAATTTGAGCATTTGAGTTAGATATTGGAAGAGAAATAACCGGTTTACTTGACGGATTTGGGGACATTCTGCCTCCTTTGTGGCGTATGCAATGACCACTGTTCTCTTTAAGGCAAGATTTAATTACTTTACCATTAACATAAAAATACAGAAGCTGTACCCAATTCTAAGCTTATTCTTAAACACATCAGGGTGGGAATGAAACCAAATTAATCTAATGCCACCAAAGCAGGAATTTCAGCTCAGCCAATCACACCCGTTCACGAATTAACAAATCCTGTTGGAATATAATTCCATAGAAAACTATTCAATTCCTCAACAACAAATAGGTTGAGCGTCTGACGTCTACTTAAGAAAACATCTTTTCGTTTCTCATGTTTAGCTGACAAAAAATATTAAATAGAATAAAAGAGAAAGAATAAGAATCCTGCTCCTAAAATTTCCAGACACACATAACACAACTGATAGGAGGAATTGGAAATATGTGAAATCGTTCAAGAACTTAGAGACCGCACTCTTCAGCATTGGGTCAGAATCGTACACCCTGTATTGCACCCGCATTAACCAACTCAAATTACAAATGTTTTTTATCGTCCGATCTGGCGATATACAATCCGCAAGACTAAATCCCTACTGTCAATCAAATACAAAACCGGGGATAAACGAATCCATTTTTTTTTTTGTTATTCCTAATGTAGAAGGGTTGATCATGTTTTAAGAATGAGTGATGACAGAATTTTTATGATCCACACGAGCTTCTTCATCATGCATTGTAACGTAAGGCAACATAGATCCGTTTGAAGTGAAGGAACAATTTTAAAGCCATTAACATCTATCTTAAATCACTTGATGTCTGTCATAAATCGTTAGAAATGAAAAAGTGCTTGCCGTGAAAGCATCAAAATCTAAGATTAAAAAATGACTCAGTTATTTAATGGACTTAAAACTAGTTAGAAATTGACGAAAAGAAAAAAACGACAACCAGAATCGTTTTCTGTTCAGATTGATTGGTGGAATACATTTCATCTGCTGTATTAGACGCTCACAAGTTAGTTGATTGATTTTTGTTTACCGGCATATCAACATCTATGTGGGTTATTTAATGCCGAAATCTAAAGAGTTTAAACACCCTTATATGTATTTTGAAACCAACTGTATGCCTTCAACTATAGATAAAATGTAATGTTGGTCATTGTACTACAAATACGTATTGTTGGCTTGGTGATTTTGTTTAGCGGCATATCAACATCTATGTGTTATTTGATGCCAAAATCTAAATATTTTGAAAGTAATTGTATGCCTTCAACTACAGACAAAATATATTGTTGGTCATTTTAATATAAATATGTATTGTCGGTATTTGTACTAAAAATATATTGCTGGTATTTTTATAAAATGTATCGTTAGTAATTTTATTATAAATATGTACTTTTTGTAAACTTTTTTATATAAAAATGTATTATCACTATTTTTACTATGAAAATGTATTTTTATACTTTCATAGTGCTTTTTTTTTTGTTTCTTTTTTCTTCAGGTTTCACCATTTGCCTATAGGTGGGATTCTAACTGGTGGATACGATGTTCTTTAATCACTTGGGTTCCTCCCAATGGGGTAATGATTAGCAATCTTGGCCCACTAGAACAATTCCGACTGATTATTGAGTTCGATCCTCGCTGGCTACCCCGAACTTTTGACCTTGTTCTACATCAAAGTCACGTTGAGAAAATTGACGTAAACATATTTAAAAAGTAACACTCAATATTGAGATCCTCATTAGCCTTGTATTGAGTGAACAGTATTATAATATACTTAGTTGCTTTATACATCAGTTTACTTGTCAGACTTTTAGAGATTTTACTGCTATTTATTAATTTGAAAATACTCCAATTTACTCTGATTTTGGGGTGAATTTTCGACATGTATTTCCCCAAGTCGTAACGAAAGAAGTCACTCCTTCTCTTTTACCGAATATATCAAATTGCAACGGTTTACGAAGATACAATTGCTTTTTAACTGGTCAACAGCAGTCAATTCCCTGTGCAAATTTTACAACGTCTCAAATAATCGTACTTTTCATCCTTGTTTTCAAAATCAATACCAATTCCCTTTACTCACAGCGACGATACTTATAAAACCTTGTGTACAGAACGACTTTCTTTTTCATCCACTTTGCTATCTTATTTTAATATTCGCCACAAAAGTGTTTTCTCGGCCATGTTGGTGATGATTTATTTTCAACCCTAGAACCCTCTTACTATAGACGAAACGCCGTAGGCCGATCGCTTTTCTATTGCTATTCCATTTCAAATGTTCACACGAGTTACATTGCTTAGGTCGCCATCTCTGAACCTTTTTAATCAACAGCAGGCCTAGGAGCAAATGAAAATATCACGACACAGCAAATCTTTTAAAGGGTATATATTTAAATATTATGAAATAAAAAAGCATAGATTTTTAAAAATGCATACACAAATATGAACTTATTCTATTTCAGTATTGCTATTCAACTATTCATGCAGATTATTTAGCATGAAAATCCTAACGCTGTACAATTACTACTAACATACACACACACACATATATATATATATATATGATGTCACACATTATGAAATGGACAAAGTCTGACAATTATTTTAAGACATTTTATGTTTATACATTCTTTTTATAGATACAAATATTTAAGTAAATGTTCTGTTTATAATAAACAGTATTAAACAACATTTACCTGAAAATATTCGTCCTCCGACAGGATTCGAACCTTATCCTATACGGAACCGTCATTTAGCTTGACGTGCCTTTACCTATTTGGCCACAGAGGCGCGTTCGGCTAACAATGTCGAATTTACTGTATTTAAACTTCAATCTTCCATGAACCTCTCACGTACATTTATATCTACTCATGGCTTATCAAATGTAAACAAATGATGCCACACATTATGAAATGAACAAAGTCCGACAATTATTTTAAGACATTTTTAATTTTTAAAGAATGTATAAAAATAAAAATCTCTTAATATATACACGTTGACAAATTTTTGCGTCACATTTAAAATTTCCTTTGTTTATAGTCGTGTGGAAAGTCAAGATGTTGATTATATCAATGTCTTCCATTCTAGTTACATTTGATATCCATTTTACGTTAATGCCGAAAATGGATATTGGTAGCACCTAAATTGATATCACAATGCTGATGGACGTGTTTAATTATTTATTTTCTTTATTTGGTAAAGTTCTTTGTGATGATTTTTGGGATTATTTTTTACGTACTACCACTCCGAACCCGCCGACCGGTGGGTAGGCAAGCCTGATTGGCTGACCCTGGCAGTACCTTGTCACCCGCAGTATGTTATCAAAATTTGCTTATTTCTTGCCTACGTTTTTTTTACGTTAAAAATTAAATTAAGCTCAGCTATAAAAGTATGAAAAACTTGCGCGGTTTTTGACGGCATTCTTGCTTCATTTTCAATAATTTCCACACAATTCCGTGAATTTCTTTTGCACATGCTAAGTCTCGCAATAACGCTAGATATACTGCAGTATATTTTACTTAATTTATTTAAAATGGCAGGGTCTATTATGATATTGCATTTTGATACGTTGCATTTATTTTCAATCTTTTCTAGTTAGATTGTTCACCTATATTGCATATGATCCATTATTGTATATAATTAGCTTACAATAATTGCATTTCAAATGAATACTACCTTGAGATATGGTGGACACCGTATAATAAATTCGGAGAGTGGACCCGAGACACCTGAACCGGACTTGCATTTATATACGGATTAGACGCCATGTATGAGTCTCGATTTGAAGAAGCTACTTCAGATCATGTCTTGCATTCCTGGGTTATATAATTCGGTTTTGTAGTATATTGCAGTGTTCTACTAAAACGGACTTCAGGCAATTTAAACCAGTGAAGCTTGTGGGTCTTGGCCAAGTCCATATTTTTTTTATGTAGATTGCCGCCACAAAATTACAAAGATCTGTACAAAATCAAAGGAACCACATCACTTGAGTATTTGCAAGAGCATCAAGAATCTAAAAGAAAGGGTTTCACTAAATGTTGATATCTGAATAATGTTTACCCTCCATGACAGTTTTCAAGGAAAGAAAATAGAAAGTTCAGAGATCGGTTGTATGGTAATTGATTTCTTGTCGTTTAAACGATTTAAATGGACGTGGTACCAAGTGTTGTGATTATGATATATATATATATATATATATATATATATATATATATATATATATATATATATATATATATAAATTTCCAAGATTACAGAATCCAAGTAGAACTCAAAGTCCAGGACGGAGTAAAAATACAATATAAAAGGCTCAGACACTAATATTGCATATTCATAATTTATTACATTGGAATCGTAATAACGATACAATTCATCAGACATACAAATTCAAAAAGCGTTTCGAATTTGTAGGTCTGATGAATTGGATCTTGATTGTTATGGTACGGTTCCTTGTACCACGGTGATAGTCCAAGGTAGAACCAATAAAGAAGAACTCGAACACAGGTATGGAATAACACAAATATATTACAAACATGAATATATACAGAGAAGTATAAGTGTTAGTATGAACAATCAGGTTTAGTAGAGAGAACAAGGTAGTCTCGACTAGCATCATTATTCCAATGTCTTGCAGTAATTGTCTGGACGCGACTCTGACTCGACTATTGACTCGGCTTGAACTACTGAAGACATTCAGTCACCCCACCACGAGGACATCATGTGGCACAAGGTCGGATTTTTTAATGTAGGATCTGAGTCAGTGGGCTCGGCCCAAATATATTCCCATTGAACCCGTATAAACAGGTTCAGGGCCGGTTTACCTCCCCGAAAGAGACTCCGCCCTTCGATGTAGCCTCCTTCGTGTTCCTCCCCGCCTGAAGGCAGAGAGTCAAACCGAACAGCCGGTCAGGAGGTGAATGACTGACGGTATTCAGTTACCCCCCCCACACACACACAATGGGGCAGCATGTGTCACAAGGCCGGTTTTTTTAATGTAGGATCTCCGAGTCCGTGGTCTCGGCCCAAAAATATGCCCTTGAACCCGTATAAACGGGTTCAGGGCCGGTTTACCTCCCCAAAAGTGACTCCGCACTTCGGCGTAGCCTCCTTCGGGTTCCTCCCCGCCCGAAGGCAGAGAGTTTAACCGATCTGTCGTTCAAGAGTTATGCGACTGACGATATTCAGTCACCCCCACACGAAGGCGTCATGTGGCACAATGCCTTTTTAACGTGGGATCTCCGAGCCCGTGGGCTCGGCCCTAAAATATGCCCATTGAACCCGTATAAACTGGTTCAGGGTCGGTTTACCTCCCCGAAAGAGAATCCGCAATTCGGCGTAGCCTCCTTCGGGCTCCTCCCCGCCCAAAAGCAAAGAGTTCAACCGATCTGACGTTCAAGAGTTGAGTTACTGACGATATTCAGTCAACCCCCCACGAGGGCGTCATGTGGCACAAGACCTTTTTAACGTGGGATCTCCGAGCCCGTGAGCTCGGACCAAAATATGCCCATTGAACCCGTATAAACTGGTTCAGTGTCGGTTTACCTCCCCGAAAGAGAATCCGCAATTCGGCGTAGCCTCCTTCGGGTTCCTCCCCGCCCGAAGGCAGAGAGTTCAACCGATCTGTCGTTCAAGATTTGAGCGACTGACGATATTCAGTCACCCCCCACGAGGGCTTCATGTGGCACAAGGCTTTTTAACGTGGGCTCTCTGAGACCAAGTGCTCGGCCACAAATATGGCCATTGAACGCGTATAAACAGGTTCAGGGCCGGTTCACCTCCCCGAAAGAGCACCCGCCCTTCGACGTAGCCTCCTTCGGGTTCCTTTCCTGCCCGAAGGCAGATAGTTCAACCGATCTGTCGTTCAAGATTTGAGCGACTGACGATATTCAATCACCCCCCCCCCCCAAACAAGGGCGTAATGTGGCACAATGCCTTTTTAACGTGGGATCTCCGAGCTCGTGGGCTCGGCCAAAAATATGCCCATTGAACCCGTATAAACGGCTTCAGGGTCGGTTTACTTCCCCGAAAAGGAATCCGCCCTTCGGCGTAGCCTCTCTCGGGTTCCTCCCCGCCCAAAAGCAGAGAGTTCAACCGATCTCTCGTTCAAGATTTGAGAGACTGACGATATTCAGTCACCTCCCCACCAACGAGGGCGTCATGTGGCACAAGGCCTTTTTAACGTGGGATCTCCGAGCCACTGGGCTCGGCCCAAAATATGCCCATTGAACACTTATAAACGGGTTCAGGGTCGCTTTACCTCCCCGAAAGAGACTCCGCCCTTCGGTGTAGCCTCCTTCGGGTTCCTCCCCGCCCGAAGGCAGAGAGTTCAACCGATCTGTCGTTCAAGTGTTGAGCGACAGACTCTTTGCCTACTCCTGAGGTGCAGTATTTATTAAGCATGGAATAGTCCATTATTATTATTATGGTTACGATCCCATAATAGAATTCCAATGTAATAAATTATAACCATGCAACATTCGTCTTTTAGTCGTTTATATATATATATATACATATATATATATATATATATATATATATATATATATATATATATATATATATATTATAAATTTGAGTATGTAATCCAGACAGGGTTATAAGTTATTGACATCTGGAAAGACGTTCACCAATTATGTTTCGAAAATAACATCCTATAATGCGTTTCTCCACTATGGCTTCATCAGATGGGTAAAGAACAATGTGTTTCGTGTGTATGCATTCGCGTGTGTTTAAAATAATTAAATGTTATATTATTTTTCCCAAGCTGGCCTTGCTCGAGACTACAAAAAAGAAAGAAAATGAGTCACTTTTTTAATAAAAAGTGTTTACCATTTTATATTCTCTGTCTTAACTGTCCGAGTTTTGAGATGAAAATCCTTCAGAATGGCTAGAATATAGATGAAAGAATATTTATTCATGCTGTCGGCAGGTAAGTAACAAATTTGTGTATTTAATCCCCGACGTCAGTGTTTGGAAATACGTTCATGAAATTATATATTTTCGGCAATTATTTTCGAAACATACATTCCTGAACGTTTTTTCCAAATGTCAATAACTTACTTACCAATATACATTCATTTTTTTTTAATAATTAACAGAGAGAGAGAGAGAATTCTTAAGGACAAACATTTTATATATTACATTGGCCTATCTGTAAAGTGATTTCATGTTTGATTTTAAGAAATATAAAAAAAAAATTAAAAAGCTTTTTGTAGTTTACGATTAATCTTAGGTGGTTATGACAGCATGTAGGTGATTCGTGCCTGTGGATTATATTTTGTATTGCTTTTTCATCTTTTAGGTAATTGGTGCGTGAAATAACTTTCGTATTTTATGTGTGTTATGTGATCAAGTGTCTGCAGCAATAATAATTTTATTTCTTCATCACCGATATGATTACGAATGCTATTATGACTAAGTGTTTGTTTGTATTTGATTATTCCTCGTAAAATAATAGTTTTACAATAGCGAATCATTTTATCCCGATTAATAGGTTTTTTATCGATGTATTTTTTCATCGTAAGTGAGCATTTGCTTTGATAGCTTATAAGACATGAGTTAATAACTAGTTTTTATCTTCTTTTTTTTTTGTATGCCGAGGTAATGAATTTAGGATCATCGTAATAAATAAGGAAAGACATACTTATCTGTACCGAATTCATATATATATATATATATATATATATATATATATATATATATTAAGACATTTTTATGTTTATACTTTATATATATATATATATATATATATATATATATATATATATATATATATATATAACTTAGGACAGAATTACGTTCAAAGGTTTACTTTAGTTTTTTTTTATTTCATCTTATTTTCATTTTGCGAGGAAGAATTTCTTCAGCATAGAGGGCCTATATAGTGGATTGGAAATATTGTTTTCAAAGAAATTCATAGAAAGGACCAAGGAGTGATCTCATAACGCCGCCGTTTGATTTTATGTACATAATTTCAAATTATATAGGAATTATATAGTTTGATTTACAGGTGTTTGTAGAATATTAGGTTTGATTTTCAGAACGGAGTGGACAGTGGAATGTTTGCAAATATTTTGGGCAATACGCAGTGGTATAATTGACTGGATGATAGAATTATATTTCAACATCAAGTGAAACAAGAATTTGAGGATTTTCTTTTGTACAATGCATAATATAAAAAAGTTGGTCAGTGAATGTGATGGTATATTTATTAGGTCGGTAGTGTTATCCCTTTTTTTTTCAATGTTTTTTGATAATTGATAAACCTGGAGTGTACATATGATATAACTGGACATATATGGAAAATGAGTTGGTGTGTTTTGCTTACCGATTTGGTTATGGCGCCACTTATAACCGAAATATAAAATGTGTTAGGACGGAAAATTTTATGCGTCTGAGATCAAATATCTTCTTAGAGAAATCCTGCTTCTATCTTTTTGGAAGAGACGCAAGTGCTTCAAAGATTCAGAATCCAAACAGTGTTTTTCTTTCGGAAAATCTTGTCACTAAAGATAATTCCTCAAATTATTCACAGAAAAATTCCGTAAATCCTGTGGCTACCTTAATTAGATATATGAAAAACATGTATGGCGCCCTACGCCGAAATTTGGGTGAAAGTAACGAGGCTATGCCGAAAGACAGAGTCTCCTTTAGGGAGGTAGACAAACCCGTCCCCGTGTATAAGCGGTATACAGGATTTTTTTACCCAAGGCTACGGGCTCGAAAAGCCCCACGTTAAAAACTGGCCTTCTGCCATATCTTGTGCTGTGGGTAGGTTGGTAACTTTAAAAAGAATTCCATATCATAGATCCTTTCAAAAAGAATTACATATCTTGGTCCTTTTTCGTTCAGTGAAAAGAACCCAATTTTAATAAACGTTGTCTTAATATAGTCAAATTTGCCAGATGACAGAAAATAATATTTCACGATTAGTCACCACACGTGAAGCCACATTTAGTTCAAATTTAAATCTGTCTATATTACAATCACCACAAAACAGTCGCAAAGGTCGAATCTCAACATTCAATATTGGAAATCTCTATTACATCTTGCACCAAAGAATCAATCACTTACTTGAAACCAGGAAACTGAAACACTCCAAAGATATTATGTTAATAGAACATGTTTAAAAGAAAGGTTGGTGCCGAAATATACCATTTTCAATATTGTTTTTTTTTCTTTTTTGATCGGGATTCTGAATCAATTCTCCTTTGCATGAGTTTAGGGTATATTTGATATTGTGCATATGGCCAAGTTTTGATAATTTATATAATTTTTTTTCTTACGTATTTATTGAGAGGATAATATCCTTTTACGTTTGTAAAAGATTATAATAGATTGATGGACGCATATACAAACATGGATATATATATATATATATATATATATATATATATATATATATATATATATATTAGGTTGGTGCAAAAATAGTGACGTAATAATGTCGTTTTTTGACGTATTTTTAACGTCAAAAAACGACATTATTAAGTCATTATTTTGCACCAAACTAACATATATATATATATATATATATATATATATATATATATATATATATATATATATATACCTTTTACAATATGCTATTGAGAAAATTCCACAATAACTCTCGCATGTGGTCTATATACACCGAAGCAGACAATGTTCATTCCTCCGTTTAATCATTTTTTTTTAATCTATGGAGGCTTTTGCCTCAAATGAGCTGCCTCTTCAGCAATGAACGATTTCAGGCGAATTATTTTCTACTAATCGTGGCTATAATTCAATCGGATGAGTCTAACATGATCAGTAACCAAATTTATTGATAAGATCCTTTCTCTTTTCGTTTTCTTTTTCTTTTTCTTTGGCTGCTCGCAGGATTTTTCTTTCGATCCGGTTACGCCGCCATTTCTAATCGAAATATGAAGTTGGGAGTCGGGGAAGCGTCTGAGATGAAACATATTCTTAGGGAAATCCTGCTTGCATCTTTTTGAAGAGATACAAGCGGCTCAAACATTCAGTCTTTTTTATGTCGGAAAAATCTTGCCACTAAAGATGATTCGGCTAAGTATTTGCAGAGAAAGTTCTGTAAATCTTGGTGCTCTAAGATTCAAAATTGGAAAATGTGTACAATCTGGTCTACACGCGTAAGAATTTGAAATGACGGAAAACTTTCGTTTCAGTTTCTTTTCTTCTGACACCGTTTGTCTAGACACGACATTGATAATTTCAATCGGTTGACCTTTTATGATTCACTTAAAAATTTACAGAAACAAAAGAAACATTTCAAAAATATCTTTTTGGAATAGTCATATTATTAATCCGTTATATATATATATATATATATATATATATATATATATATATATAACTATCTATCTATCTATCTATCTATCTATCTATAAATCTATCTAATTTCTTCATCTCTTTTTCTCTCTTAATCCTTCTCTCTCTCTTGTGTTCATTTCCCCTCTCTTTCCCTTGTATCACGCTCTCTTTCTATTTATGTATCGCATCCTGCTTATCTATCTATCTATCTATCTAATTTTTTTCTATTATTTCTATGAAGATATATTCAGTGCTTAAAGTCTAAATTAAATTCATCTTAAACAATATTACAGTGATTCCTTACTCGATATTTTACTTTCCATGATTTAGCTAACTCGTGGTTTAATACAAAATGGCAAGATATAATATATACAGAGAGAGAGGCAAACAGACAGACAGCATGCAGAGATAGAGAAAGAGAGAGGAACAGAATTAGATAGATAGATAGATAGATAGATAGATAGATAGATAGATAGATAGATAGATAGATAAGCAGGATGAGATACATAAATAGAAAGAGAGCGTGATACAAGGGAAAGAGAGGGGAAATGAACACAGAGAGAGAGAGGGGGTGAAGAGAGAAAGAGAGATGAAAAAATTAGATAGATAGATAGATAGATAGATAGATAGATAGATAGATAGATAGATAGATAGATAGATAGAAAGAAAGAAAGTGATGAATAGAATGTGATATATATATAAATACTGATATTGATCGTTTGTGTTGCTTTGTTTATCTCATTTCCTTGTTTTCCCTTTTGGTACGAGACATTGATATTAACTCCTTTATGCTATTCTCTGTCTCGAGCTTATTTTTTAAGTCAATTAAGCCATTCAGCAATTCTTCTTTGTTTAATTTATGGATTGTTTTTCCAGTGGAACTATAGATATTCGCACAATTTTGGAGAAATTTATTTTCATAAAACTGAAATGAAATAACTAAAATAAATTTCGCTAGAATCTTACAGACAAGTCAATGACCGAGAAAATTTCATTAGTGATAAAGAAGAAGTACATCCTAAAAAACCCAAAATAGCGAAAATAAGTTATTAAAACACTTTCCCTGTTGAATTGTTATAGCAATGTAGCCTAGCTGTGCTGGTTTGCTTTGCGTAAAATAAAATTACTCATTCACTGAAAATACATGAATATAAAAACATTGGCAGCGTTTCCTTCAGGCGATCACTTCTTTTTACAACAGATATTCTGCCTCACGATCTAAGCCAAGTGGAGTGAGACCACATGCCATATAATAAAAATACATCGCAAAACAGATAATATTATGAGCTACTAAATGTCTACGCGGGGTTGGAAATAGCGCTAGGCTCAACTTAGCTTATGAGTCGAACGTCATGAAGAAGAAATTTCAAGAATATATATTTACGTCAACAGCAAAAAATGCAAGTTTCGCCATCACTTATAGGTACGTCCGCAGCAGCGAAAATGTTCAGCATTTTTTTCTGGTTAAAATCTTTTCCTTTTTTTTTTTTTTTAAAAAAAAAAAGAAAACATGCAAATTGAAATAATTCCAGGAAAATATTTGTAAAGTTTAAGACGATAAACAGAACCGCGTCAATAAATGAAAATTCATTTCGAAAAAAAAATATCTCAATATTTGAATATTTACAAATATTAAAATATATTATTTCTATGAAGATATATTCAGTGCTTAAAGTCGAAATCAAATTCATCTTAAACAGTATTACAGTGATTCCTTACTCGATATTTTACTTTCCACGATTTAGCTAACTCGTGGTTTAATAAAAAATGGCAAGATATAATTTTTTTATAGGGTATTTAATTTTCTGGACTTAAATTAAAACTAAAAAATATTAGGTTGGTGCAAAAATAATGACGTAATAATGTCGTTTTTTGACGTTCAAAAATATGTCAGAAAACGACATTATTATGTCATTATTTTTTCACCAACCTAATACTATAATGAGGTTGCTAATATCTACAGTAAAATCTAACTATCACTTAATCTTATTACAGTATATTGTTATAATTTTTCTATCTTATTATAATCTATTGCTTTTAATCCGTTATTGTTCCGAATTATTGGGTTAATTGTATGTATGTATGTATGTCCCGGTTAAGACGTTAAACTACATCCAAAGGCAAGGAGTCTGTCCAGGAGGTTTTGAGGAGCGTGGAACCACATCTAAATTGATGCTGTTTCCCGCTCCATCCTGACCAAAGGTGGGTAGCACCTGTTAGGGTCACATCTATGGGTAAATAGTTTGCGCTGGGATGTAGAAATTTTTTCATGTTGGTCTGAGTCCGAGTAAAACCACCGGCATAGTTTTCGCCTCAGCCCTCCATCTTCAAGGCAGACATCTAAGCGAAGGAAATCTCTGATATAATACCTGCGGTGTCTGCTACCTCTAATGTATACATGTTCTTCCTTCTGGGTTAAGGTTGCAGTCGCTCAGAGAGTACGATAGGTTTCGTGCAAAGACTTTCCTCACTTAAAAAAAATCTTCAGAACCTTACTGTCTCTTGATATAGCGACTGGCCGTAGCCAAAAAGGCAAACCCATTCAATGAAGGTTTCTAATGATATTGGTTGGCATCAATGGCAGTAAGGACTCTGGGAGTAGTTTTGAAAGGGTCTGGCTCAGCAGTTGTCATAGGGTGCCGCAACCTGCGCCCGGTCGCCTTTCTGCTACTGCGAAAAAATGTAAGCCAATAAACATCGACTGCTGGAAAGTTAGGACTTTGTTGGACTTACAGTCTTCTACCTCCTGTCCTGAGTGTAGGTCTGTTCTCGTAAATAAGAAGCTTCAAAGATATGAAATGAGAATAATGACGCTATCTGATACAACACTTGTTAATGAGGGTCAGTATTACATAGTTGTCTGACGGCTACACCTTTTCTGGTGTGGTAGATGGGAGGGGTGTAAAAGGGAATCTGGTGTGGATTTTACCGTGAAGACTTCCCTGTAAGTCTAGAAGAACTTCCAAGTCGAGTATGTGATCGGATGAGGCTCCCTTTGATCAAAGTTCGTTTTGTGACTCTCGTGATGGATTCTTGCGAGGGAAACAGGGTCACTTTCTATCTGACATTACATGAAGTGGATCAAAGAAGACCCTAAGAAGATAAGGTCGTCATTCTTTTTGACTTTAAGGCTAGGTTAGGGAGAGATTTTGAAACCTGGACTCTGATGGGAAGATATGGAGTAGGAAAGTGCAATAGCAATGATTTGCTGCTGCTGCAGTTATGCTCAGAGATGGGATACCAGATCAGTATTACCATGTTCCGTTAGAAGGACACTTTGATGCATCCTGGTTCGAAGCAGTGGCATATGATTGATTATGTATTTGGTAAGGAAGCCTGACATGAAAGCTATCTGTTCATTGTGCCTAATGCTGGACTGATCACCCTGGATCAAGCAAAAGTTCGTTTTGTGGTTGAACAGAAAACGATGGGTGGTGGTGTCAGTATTCCTAAACTGTTGAATGTAGGTCTTCTGAAGAATGAGATGGTGAAAGAGCGTGTAACTGGGATGGAAGGCATTCTTTTTGAAAAACACATGAGGAGCCTTCAAGACGTCTGTTTATGAAGCCTGTGAGAAGATGTTAAGGCATTGTGAGCGTAAACATCAAGACTAGTTTGATATTAATGACACTGATATTCAGCTCTTTATGGATGCTAAATCGAAAGCCTTAGATGCCGTGCTGAAAGGTGGACAAAAATCTGATAAACATGAAAGATAGATGACCGAGTTCAAATTCATCAAATAACGTGCAGCGAAAATTACGTAACATGCAGGACTTTTGGTGGAGGAATAAGGCTAATGAAATATAGCTTGTCTACGACACCAGTGACACAAAAATGCTGTACTACCTTCTGCATGAAGTGTACGGACCATCATGTTGTCTTATCACTCTACGTTCAAAGGATGATAAGGAGCTTTTTTCATTATTCTGCGGATATTCTCCACAGATGTAGAGAGCACTTTGATGAACTTTTGAATAGACAATCTGACGTTGATCTGGGGTTCATCGAGACAATCCCGATTAGACCGGTTAAAGAAGATCCAGCAGATGCTCCATCTTTTGAGGAAGTTGAAGCTGCTGTCGAAAATCTGAATACTGGAAAGACACCTGGTAACGATGGATTTCAGGCGGAAATTTTCAAATGTGCTGTTCCTAACATGATGATATGTCTCAATGATTTAGTGCAGATGGTTTGTGGTGTTGAGCCTGTTTCAAGGGACTGGTGAGATGCATTAATTGTTGTATTGTACAAAGGAAAGGGTTCAAAAAATGACTGCAGGATTTATTTTGACATTGCATTACTGTCGATCGTCAATTGCGTAGTGTTATGTTGGACAGAATGCTGAAACACATTGCTGATGACGTTTTACAAGATTCTACAAGGACAATATAAAAACGGGACGAAAAATATAGAATTTATAGAAAATATATAATTTATAGTAAAATATAGAATTTATAGAAAATATAGAATTTATAGAAAAATATAGAATTCATAAAAAAATATAGAATTTATAGAAAAATATAGAATCTATAGAATCACGTGACTTTTCGTGCTTACAGTAACAATCAGATTCAAAGTCTGGCTTTTATTTTAGCAATGAATGCAAAAGGATATTTCCCAACAATATAATCCACCAAAAAGGCAAAAATGTCTTAAATATTTTTTTTTTCTATAAACCTCTGAATGACATTGTAGTTCGTTATCGAACCAAAGATTTAATATATGAATCATATAACTTTATTCGAACTCACTCCACCTTTAATAATCCATGATACTAGACACGTAAATAAGGCTCCAGAACTCCGAAGACTATGGAGTCCCCAGACATTACGACGCAATAGACTCCGCACCCCGTCGAGGACGTTTCATTAAGAAATAATAGGATTGACAAAACTGGGCAGGGGGTAATGAAAAGGAAAATATATTTCACGTATTTGTGAATTTATAAAGTCATCAAGGTTTATCATACGCTCAATAAATCATTTCCTTGTCTCTTCAATGGTGTAGCAGATGAGAGTCAAAAGCCTTTCAAAAATAAATAAAAGAAAAACATTAGGAAATCCCAATGTTATCAGAGGTGCATGGGTTCATGTGAATGAGACAGGATAATTTTATTTTTATACGCAGGCCTTAGGGAATGTACATACGTTATACTTTTGCATGTAAACATGTATATATCACTGCATGCATTAAGCAACCAACCCCCTAACCACACACAAACAAACATACACACATATCGAACGAAATACATACAAAATCATATAATTTCTAAATGCTTGAATGGATTTCTTTTTTTTTATCCCTCATTATTTATTTATAACATATTATAAACGTTATTTTTAGTTAGTTCATATATTTTGAGTTGCTATCTCTACGTTGGCGTAATGGATAGCGTCTCGAATTGAGGAATCGGGTGAGCCTAGTTCGAATTCCAGTCGAATCCATTGCATTCACTTACGTGCTAATACCCTTGGGAAAAGTATGAATCTTCTTCTTCTCCCCCTAGCTCTGGCTAAATAGTAGGACAAACCCGGTTCTATAGCTTTGGATTGCAACTGGTCTACCGCAGAAAGAAACAACAACCTACTGCGGGAAAAAATATCTGTCTCGCCAGTCATATATCGAAAGATGCAAGATCGTCAAAACCAGAATCACGATTGACACATAACTGACATTTGACTAACTGACTGACCGACTTTGCATTTCCCAAATTCCATCGATAGTGGAAATAATCGAGTGTTTCATGCTTCTACGGCAGTTTTCATGTAGTTTGCGGCCATTTTATGCCGGCCAGCGTGAGAGCCAACAGCGTGAGAGCCAACAGCTGACTGACACAAATGTTAACTAGCATGCTAGCATGCAAAAAAAAATCGATAGCTGCATTCGTCACAAGTGGGAAAAATTTAAATCTGCATGGCACTTTACTCCAATTGCTTAAATTCAACGTTGATTCTGATTCCGCAGAACTGGTTTAGATGTGAAAAAGTATCTGTTGTTAACATTCATTTTTTCATTCGGTTTTTCCAGTTACGGGTCCTTTTTTTTAAAGCTGATCGTTTTGTGTTCATTTTGTTTAGTTCTTTTTTCGTAACAGATTTAATATTTAGAGCATAGGAAAAAAATCGCATTGTGAGATAGGCAAGAAGTAAGGCATGTAGCAACATCAGCACGGCAAAGGGCACTCCTTTATAGGCAAGGAAGGGCAAAAATATTTTAAGTCAAGTGATAGCGATTGCTGTATGAGTCGTACGATATTTGAATCAAGCACGGGCAACGCCGGGCCATGCTGATATATATATATATATATATATATATATATATATATATATATATATATACAGTGTAACCCGGATATAAGAGAGTTGTCGGGACCGGAGAATAAGTATCTTATATCCGGGTTTCTCTTATATCCGGGTTTGGTCTAATTTATATACATTAACACAGGCTCTAATTTAGGAGCAGATAAAATCTCTATTATATCCGGGTTTATCTTTTATCCGGGTCTCTTATATCCGGGTTACACTATATATATATATGATAAAAATATTTTTAAGGTATGCAATATTTATGTGTAATGTTTCCAGTATCAGATATAGAGTCGGCGATCATGTATCGAAAGATACATGATCGTCTAAGCGTGTATCACGTATGGCACATAACTGACTGATCCTGACTTATTCTTTTAATTTCTTACACAGTGAAATTAAGAACAACCCGACTAGATTTATATGTCCATGTAAAGAATGATTGTGCTTCCGAACCTGTATTCATTTTTCCATCAGAGAAACTCTATCTATATCTGAAATATGACTTTACCAGTTCGGCTACGGAAGTTGCTTACGTTTCCGGTACGAAGATAAAGTTAGCAGATATAGTTTCGTAGGAGAAATATTCATTCTTTAAATAGGTAATTATAACTTTGCTTTATCTATGCTTCCTACATCTTGAATATGTTCTTATCTTCCCCTCGTGTTACATGCGATATTTATTTAGGTTGTTGCAGCTGTTGAAAGAGTAAATGATGGACATTTCTGTTTTCTGGTACAGTTCTTTGTGATTTTGTAGTACCAGTCTACAAGGCATTTTAAACATTAATCAAAGAAATCAAATCTGAGAGCTTTGATATTTCTGAAAAGGTTTGTTGCAATGAATGACATTTATATGAAAGTTTTGATTTAATCAGGCTATGATAGATTCAAAGTAGACACCGTCAATGCTTTCATTCCACTTGCAGATCATAAGTTCTATTTTGGAAAGCTACATGTTTACTCCGATTTTTTGGAACACTTAGATGTTTCTGATTAAGATCATTCTTGCCCCAAATATGAATAACTGCCATCGGCATGATAATGATTATATAATCCTCAAGTGATATGGATACCGTTATTTAGTATTGTTTTTTTGTTTGTGATACTGTAGCGCGAGTACATAATGTTCAAATAAGGATGATCTTTGCATTGAGCATAGAAAGTTGTTGCATAGAGCTTAGATATGATATGTTATTGAATTCAATAGATTTATCTGGAGTCGGTGGATAAGCTGAGACTGGTATAAATTAAATAATGATGATCGTATTCCAAACTCTAGTGAATTGATCTGAGAGAAACACTTGCTAACACTTCGTCGACGCCAGGCACTTCTGGTTTATGTTATTTTACGGCATATCAACTTCAACAGGTTATTTAATGCCGACTGCATTTTTAGGATAGGATTGTATATATAGAATATATATTCTTTGTAAGAAATCAGTTTGTAGATTAGGTTTTATTGACGTATTTTTGTACGGGAAATGACAAATGACCACCAGCAACTAAACACCACCGATTGAACGCCGAGAAAATCCAGGCCTGAGACAATTCAGGATCAAGTCAACACAGCACGAGAAAAACATAACGTTTTTTTTTATAAACGAATAAAAGTAATTTATTATGTATTAAATCCTTAATTAATGAATATTTTCCCTCAAATAAGCCATTAGAATAGGCATATAGAAAGTTAACAAAAAGCCCATTACCTTGTCTTTCAACAGCAGCAATAACTAAAATGGATATTGTTGAATATCAGATATCAGATGTAAAATAATGGCATAATCAAAATGTTAACATTTGAAACCTTTTCAAATAAAAAGATACGAAAATTAAAGGAGTGAAACTAAAATCGTACTGAAAAGAGCAATAACAACTATGGTTTCCTAGAAAAGTTTTTTAAGATAAACTTGTTATAAATTTAAACCAAAGGCAGTACTGGCTTAAATGAATGCCAAATGTTTCATTATCGCGAAACCGCTTATATCATCGTTACCATTAATATTCGTATTCGGGTGGATACTCGTCTAATGGGGCGGCTAGCCAATCCTTATTGCAGAGGCTTCCTCAAGCACATTTGTGTTTGCTCAACCCTCACCTAGCCCACCTGTGGTTTATACTGCAACTATGATTAGCAGACCTTAGTTACAGTTTCGGTTTATACTGTAACTCTGCTGAGCAGTCCTTCGTTAATAAAGGGAAAGAGCGTGTTACCTAGCGTGCTCAACAAGCCACGCCTACGCACAGCTATCGAAGACCACTAAGGTTTCCGTCTACCCAATTTCACTCACAAGGCTGGTAATTGAAACTGTGTAGGTCAGGGTGGATCTGGGAACACCAGCAATTAAGAGGTGGTTCCACGCACCTCAAAACCTACCGATCAAAGGCACTGCTGTCGGATGTAGTTTATCGTCCTACCGAGGACGCGGATGTAGTTTAACGTCATACCGAAGACAGTCTATTTGTTTCTATGGAAAATCCAACGGATTCTCAGAGCAGAATACCTCCGTCGAGCAGAGATTGTCTTCCGCTATAAAAGAGGATTTTTCCAAACAAACACTTCTGTAGTCCAGAAAATATTGCCTGAGTCAACCATCTGTTATTGGTACTAACGTGGATTATCAGGCTCATCTCTGCTGAAACTTATACATCTGACTGTACTCACATCCTCTGTTTCGTTTCCATAAATGTTCGGCAGGGATATCAATGACTTTAATTACTTTGGAGTAATTCAATGCAACGCTTCTGATTCAAACGCATTTTCCCCATCAGACACAATTTTGCCGGAAGCCATATTGTAACAATACAAGTATGTATAAGGAAGGGTTCATGTTTATATAACCAACATACGCTGTCAGTCAAAATAATAATATAGGAGACATTACTTTCGCAGCACAAATCTTTATATTCACATTTATAGCCTGTGATATGTCTTCGTCTGTCGTGTTCTGTCAATGAACTTGTCAACAACATTTGCCTGCATGACTGTAGTCAGTCGTGTCACTTAGAAGCGACTAATGCAACAGCGTAAGTAACCAAGGAACGTGGTACTTTTAGAATATTGACATATAAGTAGTTCCATCTGCTGACACCATGATTGATCCTGTCTTCGAGGAATCGTCGTGCAAGTGGTCGCTGAAATGTGCAATCTCTTTCATATGATTAATAGATCTGATTTCTGTGCCGGTCCTACTTTTATGAGTTTGTTTGCGAGTTGAACTTTGCTTTTAATAGAATGAGAAATAAAAGAATTAGAATATATGCTTCCGGGTTTGGTTTCAAGAAGCATTACCAATATTGGTCCATTGAACCACCTTTTAATAGGAGAAAAAATTGGAGAAAAAAACATAAACAAATCAATTAGAAAATACAATATGTTTATATAAAATGCATGAAAGTATAATAATTATGACCTTTAGGCAGACCAAGCAATAATGTTATAAACGTGAATAAGAGAAAAATATTTTGTGTTAGCCGGCCACAGAGAAGGAATCTGGAAATTTGTAAAAATATCAGAACCTGGGAACTATGTAGTGTATACGGGTTAAGATGATGTCTATTGTACACTTATAACTCTACCAAAGTACTAGCATTTGTCGGAATCTCGAGAAAGGGTTGAAATTGTATAGGTCTTGATGGGGTCTGCATTGATAGTGAGAAGTATAAGTTTTGTTTGATTGAAAAGGACAATCAACGAATATTTCTCACTGAGTTTAGACACAAACAATTCTACCACAGGATCAAAGTCCAACATGACATAGTTATTTAAAACATTGGCTAAAGCATAGAAGGTTTACTGGCAGTTGTGAGTTCAATCCCTTGGCCTGGTAGTATTGAAAATTCACCTCTTCGGCTTCAGGGAAAGAAACGAACAAAGCAACGATGAATATGGCTTGCGCGCGGAGTAACGAATATTAATTACTCCAGAAACCTGTAAAGCGGAATGAGAACAATATCCTCCTTTAAATGGAATAAAGGGTTTAATTCTAAATTCGAAAATGTAGGAAGATATACTCTTGGAAGATGGTGGGCTTAACAACCATACTGATAGTGATATGGTCTGTTCACAGTTTATACGGATATCTGGGAAAGATAAGGGTTTATCGTAGACATGAACAGGGTAAGGTTCTAGTGATCAGGGAAGTATTATCTGTGGAGTCGGTTCCATAAAGCAGTGGTTCGTGAGCAGAATGATTTCTAGTTAATTACATCTCATCAATGGAAAACGAAGTATGGTTCATTACAATCTGCGCGGCATAGTGGATCTTAGCCGTGAAGGTTATAACTGTCGAATCTACAGAATATTGTTCATCTGGACAATTTCCACGGACATAGAGATAGAGCAGGGACAGGTACCGAACAATGGAAAATAATTCATCACCCACAAGTACGCGGAGACACTTTGGGGATCTATGGATTGTTTAAAATGAAGACACCGCAGCTCTTGCCCATACATGGCAGCAGCAGAATCTATCAGAGATTAAGTGTTGGTTTTTCCACAGGAATCCAAAACAAAGTTAGAGGTAAGAGAACAACTAGAGAATATCTCGACATTAGAAAGGAACTGAATAAATAATGGAATACATGAAAATATATTAAGGACTATCTTTCGCTAAAAATCCGATCGACCGGAGTAAATCCGTAAGACAATTCCCACGTGGCAAGCAGTTCTTTCAAATGCAGAGCACAATATCAAGTGATACAGCCCTGTTCATTATTAGGATAATAGTTAGCTAAGTTAAAATCTGTCGACAACTGGAAGTAAAAAAAAATCTATGAGTACAGATTTATAGAAGGTGTTCCAATAACTTGGACCGATTTTGAATGCGAATTAAGTTTAAGCGTCTAATGATTTTTTTTTCTTTCAGCTTTGGCGGATATTTGGACGATATCACTTTTCATACACAATTACCATGACTCAAATAACATGATCCAATAGAGAGGTAAATAAATTTTCACCAATAACACTGATTTATTTGCTGCTGACTTTGATCCATCTTAATGAAACACCCTTTATAAGTGGACTATTTCATTTCCTACAAAAGAATTTATGGGATAAACGATGTTTATTTTGGACATCATAATTCGTGAGCATAAAAGAATCCTACAAAAAAAACACATCGTTAACTCAATCCAATGAATTATTACGGAAAGGTAACGCTCTTAGCCAGAGATCCCTCTATCCAGGTTGTATCTAAAGAGGTCTCCGAGCTCTGTCGAAGTATTCTTACGTTATCGTTGTCAGCGCATCGCAAATGATATTGTACGTTTCCTGAATGTCGGAATGAAGATGAAGGATCCAATTCGAAATTTGATAATAGCGACTGAGTCCAGTTTTATGTACTGTTGCTGATTATAAACCCCTCAAGATTATTGCGTAGCCTTCTCACAGTTTGCAGCTTTGAGATAGTACGGAACTTTCATTCCATCGACCCCGACTGATCGAAGGCACTACGGTCACTGATCTAAAGAAATAGGCTACTGGTGGTTAATTTTCATAGTAGTCGTAAAATAATAATTATATTCGTCTTGAGCTAACTGTTCTTTATGAGACGTCTACTGCAAGCATATACGCTACATTGACAACATTTTCTTTTGGCTGCGAACTCTAGTGGGATTGTATCGGAAGCTGACTTGGCAAACTGTATGTTCCAGAAATATGCATTTAACTGTACGAGTTCCAAACATGTAGGAAAAAAAATTCCTTTTACTTTTTTATTCATCATTTATCGAACGGACGACCAAGACATCTCTTTGGGGATCCGATTCTCCACTTGACTGATTTTTTTAATTGTAGACATATGCCATAGGCCTATTTATATTATGTTTTCCGGAATTGTTCGACTCAATTCTCTCGTTGACCTCCTAAGAATAAAAGCAGTTTCCCTTGTACAGTTTTAGGTTTTAATTACTAACGGGGCAATAGCCGTGTGGAATAAATCATTGGTTCGTGAATTTGTTGATTTAGAGGTTGTGTGGTCAATCCCTGGGCCCGTTCATGTTTATTTTGATTTAGTGGAAACAGGTGAGCAATAGCTAAGCAGTTCTATGCAGAATATAGTTCTTATGCATAGTACTGGACAGTTATTATTGACAGTGAAAGGGGAACTTAGACGAAATAAATTCCCTGTAATTTACCCAGATCGATATAAACCTATAGAAGCCCGGTGGGCACAACTTGGTGCTAGCAACAAAGATGAGGACATTCGTCCTAATATAAATAGTGAAATAAAGGGCATCTTGCATTAACTGTTACTTTTTGTTCTTTCCTCAAGCCTACCTCTTCTAAGTTGTCTCATTCTCCTTCTTATTCATTTACACTCCCCGTAAACACCGAAGTTCTAATGCCATTGTCGCCTTGCATGGGGGGATTAAAAAATGATTCTTTGTCAAAAAAACAAAAAAAAAACAAATTCCAACAGCCATAATTTTTTTTCGCGCAGACTACCTCAAAATGGCGAACCCTACAATGGCGCTCGGCCTTTTCACGAGCTCGGCTGAGTAGGAAAGGTGTGTGAACCCAGCGGGCGTAAAATACTGAATTATGTACTGTCTTATGCGTAAACAGTACAGTTAGGGCTATGGAAATGACAACAACTTTGCTGCAGACTCGATCCTTCCGTCTCAAATATTTTGTGTACCGTAATTTCTACAAGAAATTATACTGGTAATTGTAATCTTAAAAAAAGGAATACATACTGACATATTCCTCTACGGTTTCTTGTATGAAACGAGAAGGAGAGTCTATAAAGAAAACGGATGTCAACATGTGGACAGCTAGTCTAGCTTTCCCAAAGGCTATGTGTACCGTCATTTCAGCATGAAATGACACTGATAATTGTAATCTGAAACCCTGGGACACAAAGAATGTGAGAGAAGGATGGGTAGATGCTCGATCTGTTGACATCCGTCCCCTCTATACCCTTTCTATCTTGCTTCATTCAAGAAACGGTTTACTACCATGTCTCCACCACCCATTAGGAAATAGACTAAATAAAAAGAAACCTGAAGAAAAATCGTTTACCTTGATACAGCGCCGGGGTCCCTACTAAATAATTGCCGACAGACTCTCAAAATGAAGAGACGACACACAACCCAACTGATATTCCGTGTTGGGACTAGCTGTGAACTAGACGTGAAACTGTGTTAAGCCGTCTTTATCTTCTTATTAACTATCATGTAATTTTCAATAACATCTATGGAATATGTTATATCACTGATGTCTTTAACTTCAAGAATGTTCTTTCGTTATATCAAAATCTCGTCTTGTAGTTAGATGGTTTGGCTTGGTTTGGTTTGGTTAGGTTTGGTTTGGTTTGGTTTGGTTTGGTTTGGTTTACTGCTTATCAACCTAATGCGTTCGACAAGATTTTTATTGATGGTAATATTTTTTCTTCAAAAATGAATTGCTGGTAATATCTTTTCTTCAAAAATGTATTACTGGTAATATTTTTATCAAAATACATAACTGGTAATAATTTTTTTCTAAAAATGTATTCCTATTAATATAGTTTTTTAAAAATGTATTCCTGTTAATATATTTTTTAAAAACTGTATTCCTGTTAATATATTTTTAAAAAAATGTATTCCTGTTAATACATTTTTAAAAAATGTATTCCTGTTAATATATTTTTTTAAAAATGTATTCCTGTTAATATATTTTTAAAAAATGTATTCCTGTTAATATATTTTTTAAAATGTATTCCTGTTAATATATTTTTTTAAAAATGTATTCCTGTTAATATATTTTTTAAAAAATGTATTCCTGTTAATATATGTTTTTAAAATGTATTCCTGTTAATATATTTTTAAAAAATATGTATTCCTGTTAATATATTTAAAAAAAAAATGTATTCCTGTTAATATATTTTAAAAAATGTATTCCTGTTAATATATTTTTTTAAAAATGTATTCCTGTTATTATATTTTATTAAAAATGTATTCCTGTTAATATATTTTTAAAAAAATGTATTCCTGTTAATATATTTTTAAAAAAATGTATTCCTGTTAATATATTTTTAAAAAATGTATTCCTGTTAATATATTTTTTTAAAAAATGTATTCCTGTTAATATATTTTTAAAAAAATGTATTCCTGTTAATATATATTTTTAAAAAATGTATTCCTGTTAATATATTTTTAAAAAATGTATTCCTGTTAATATATTTTTTTCAAAAATGTATTGCTGGTAATAATTTTTTGTCTTCAAAAATTTATTGCTGTTAATTTTTTACAAAACATATTGCTGGTATTAAAACCTATTTTTACACTTTCACAGTATTTTCACCCTCTTTCTGGGTTAACTATTTGCCCATCGCTCGGACCCTAAAATATGCTACCAACACGGGTCACGGTTTGACCCGGTAACACCAGTAATTATGAGGTGCTTCCTCGCTCCTCACAGCCTCCTTTTCTGAGGCCTTGCTGCCGAATGTAGTTTATCGTCCTACCCAGGACGTTGATAGATGATGTTAGCAGCATTTACTATTGATTAGCTATTTCAAATATCGTCACAGCGTTCAGTTAAAAAATGTTTTCTGAATACAGACATATGTATATTTAATTAGTTTAGCATGGTATATCGAGGAAGATAAGCAACGTTTTTGCCAATCTTCTTTCATAGAATAAAGCATTAGTTTTATTCGATGGAATTAATAGTAATTACTTTTGAATAGCTTATTACAAAATTGCCACAGTGCATTTTTTCAACAGTTTTTCTAATCAAAACTGACGTTTATATTTAGTCATTTTATCGTGAAATATGGAAGTTGCATTCAAAATTTACCGCATATATATATATATATATATATATATATATATATATATATATATATATATATATATACCTACGTTTGGTTTAAGACTTAAGTTTCGTTGGTTACCCAGCTCGTCAGGCACAAGATATAGTTAATTATTCATTTTAAAAGTATGCAAATGCTAATGAGATGGACGCTGATTCATAGTTCAAAATTAAAATAGTTTACCATTAGGTTGGTGCAAAAATAATGACGTAATAATGTCGTTTTTTTTTTACGTATTTTTAACGTCAAAAAACGACATTTTTAGGTCATTATTTTTTAACCAACCTAATACTAAAGCTATACTGGGGTTTAAGTGCAGGAAATGAGGTGTAGCTGAATAATATATAAATAATTAAAAAAAAAGAGAAAAAATGTTATTTCTTAGCTCTGTCTAATCACATTGAGGACGCTATTAGGTTTACACCTCTTGGCTAAATTTGGTAATTTGTTTACGCGCTTATACGTCCGCTAATAACTAGTTATTTCATTTACCTAACCCCATACCTAGAATATATATATATATATATATATATATATATATATATATATATATATATATATATATATATATATATATGTATGTATGTATTATAGTAAAAAAAAAGAAAGAACAGTAAGATATATAATCCGGTGTTCTTATTAATATTTCTTTTTCCCAAACAGTCGTCAATGTAAATTTACAGAGCATGAATAAGAAATAATCATACATAGAATCAATCAGCAATATTAATGCGATTAATGGTGAAATCACTTCGCTAGTAGAACATAATGTATGCATTAAAATACTGTTAATCCATTGAATGATGCGATCCACATTTATAAAACTGTTGTCAGATGTTTCTGTTTTTTTAAGTTAAGCATCTACATTCGAAGATCCATGTCTTCATCGTCAGGCTGTAATTTTTTTCCTTTGAAGTTAAAACTTGAAGACGAAATAATTGTTTGTAGACCGAAAGATGTTTTTTTTTAAGAGTTTGCCATTTATTGACGGTTGTACAATCTCGGAATGTACTAGTTACAATTTACAGCCTGAAGATGAAGACATGGATCTTCGAAAGTACTTGCTTAAATTAAAAAAATATACACTAGAAACATCTGACCACAGTTTTATAAATGAAGATCACATCATTCAATGGATTAACAGTATTTTAATGCATACATTATGTTCTACTAGCGAAGTGGTTTCGCCATTAATCGCATTAATATTGCTGATTCTATGTATGATTATTTCTTTATATATAAAATATATGCTGCATAATTTTATATATATATATATATATATATATATATATATATATATATTATTTTATTATAAGGAAACGAAATCTCTCGCTAAAACACAAAAGATGATATGTGTGCATATCATGGAAAATGTAGCGTGTCTCATTTAACTATTCTAGTTGAATGATACTCCACAGTAAAGTCTTTTTCTATGCAACAAGTTCCTTCAGAATGTTGGCGACCATGGCTCTCCGCAATTTGCTGTCCTTTGTAGCTCTAAAACTTTTGTCTGTTTGCTATCACTCTTAAACCCAACTCTGCCATCCATTCATTCAAGCTTGCCAGCGAGGCTCTGTGTTGCTTTCCTTTAACTCTCTTATCTGCAATCTGTCCTGTGAGAATGACATTTCCACGTGTTCTTTCCTCATTATTTATCTTGAAATTTCAACCGTCTCTTGCTGATATCAAGTGTAAGTGTCCTTTTTGTTATCGCTGTTTCTAGGACTGTGCTGTTGCTCGGTTCATGGTAATCTCAACATCCTTTGGTAGAATCACATTTCACTGAATTTGATAGTTGTCAAATTAAGATAGAAATGTGGGAGAATCGAAATGGTCACCACTCTCTAAATCTATAAATCAAGTGTCGAAAAACATTGAAAACGTTGAATTATGTTAATCGCTTTAATGGATAACTTCCACGCGTATTAATCGAAAAAGAGATCCGAACTATATTTCTCTGTATTAGTTTTCGCTCTGACGAAGAAGACTTTTTTTCCGAAAATTTGATGGTTGGCTACTTGAGCAATTTCGTTTGGGGGTATAGCAAGCCGAGAGCTTTACAGTACCATTCCATATATATTATTGTGAATTCCGGGATGAAATCCGGTACCAATAAATAACAAACGCCAGGAATGAATATATGAAATAATGTATTAACGTAACAATACAAACTGGTAATGCAGGTTAGTAGTTCCAGGAATACGGGTTAGTAGCAAAATATGTATACAGTTTTTGGTATTTACGTATCGCTGTATGACTTCTTACTGAGTCTACGTGCTCGCTCACTATGACTCCCTTAACGCTGTCACCCTCACCCTCACTCTTCCGGTTACCTACAACCTTTTACTCTGTCACTCTGGACTCGACTCTTCGGTCTTGCTCGCTATTTATCGATCCAACCATGAGGCCGGTTTTATGTGGGTATCTCCGAGCCAGTAGGCTCGGCCAAAAATATAGCCTTTGAACCCGCCTAGACGGGTTCAGGCCCTGTCTACCTCCCCAGACGAAACCTTGCCCTTCGGCAAAGCTTCGTCCAGGTTCCTCTCTGCGTTAGCAGAGAGTCCGACAGACGTCGCTTACAGTCAAAGACTGTATCACGACTCAGCTAGACTCGGAGCTCTTGCTCGCTATTTATCAATCCACCTACGAGGACCAAATGTGGCACAAGGCCGGTTTAATGTGGGTATCTCTGAGCCCGTAGGCTCGGCCAAAAATATAGCCTTTGAACCCGCCTAGACGGGTTCAGGCCCTGTCTACCTCCCCGGACGAAACCTTGCCCTTCGGCAAAGCTTCGTCCGGGTTCCTCTCTCTTAACGCAGAGAGTTCGACAGATGTCGCTTACAGTCAAAGACTGTATCACGACTAAGCTAGACTCGGAGGTTTGGCTCTCTCGGGTCTTCACGTAGCCGTAGTATATGTATATACTGAGTCCATTTGAGTAAAATGTGTAAAAACCCTAAACATATATAAATGACTAAATATCAGATTTTTGTGACGAATTCTTCTTGGTTCTGGCGATATTTTTTTTCATAATTACATAATTATATATTTGTTTCTGATTGCCGTCCTATGCTAAAGGAAATATGTAAGCCGAGTTTGCGTGCGGGTTTTATTTATTTCTTTTTATTTTGCCTATAACCAATTAAATTTACTACTTTTTAGGATAAAGAAATTTCGATATGTGAAAAAAAATCAAAATGGTGTGAGAACAAATAAAAACAAAAATATCTTTATATATTCGTAACAAGAAGGCAGATAGGAACTGCAAGAGAAATGTGAAAAACAACACAGTAAAAATATGGGAAAAGTTGCGAAACATTAGTGATGGTCGGAGAACAATGCAGTAGAAATGTTGTTAAGAAACATGCAACAATTATTCAGAAGTAATCATTGTATACACGTCAGAATATTAGGAACCCAGTAGATCAGCAATGTTGTTATAAAAAATAAACTAATTAGAGATACTCCTCAGAAAGTATTTTTCCTGGGTATGACGATAAATTACATATGTATCCTGGGTAATACGATAGACTACGTCCAACAGCAAGGCCTGTGATCAAGAAATTTTAAGGATCGTGGAACCACCTTTTAATTGCTGGTGTTCCCAAACCACTATGATCCTGGTTGGTAGCACCTGTTAGGGTCCCAACTATGGGCAAATGTTTGAGATTTTTGTTTTCCAATCCACTGCCTCTTGTATTTGTATTCAGTGCACTCCAAATATATTCTTAACATACACGTAAGATTTTTAGTTAGGACGATACATTCGTCATTACGATTAGTTCCCAAAATGGGAAATTAATTAGAACTCAAACGAATAGTTGATTAAAGCATATCGGGTTTTCTGGCAGTGGTTAGTTTAATCTATGAGTCGGTTTCTGCTAAAAGTCACGCACTCTGCCTAAGTGACGGAAACTAACAGGCGGCACAAAGTTGAATATGAATATTGCTTCGATACTTAAAATAAATACCACCTAAGCAGGACAGACGGAAACAACTACCGTGAATTTAATAAAGTGTTTCTGTTCAAAATACCGGAAATGTTACCTAGTAAGAAGAGATTTGAAACATTGTAGACAACAACCAAACTGAGCATGCTTTCCAAATCTTCCTCTGTATGTCATGTTCCTTTGTAGCTAATAGTATGCTTTTCTTTTGTTGTCTCTCCTAATCCCTTTTTTGAAAACCATTTACCTACTCTTTAGGTAGGTCATAAGCTGCTTTTTTATGACCTTCTTACCTTTAATATATTCTATGAGTGTCATAATTTCCAAGCCTTATTTCCTCTTTATGCGTCCTAGAAGTTTCAATAATCTCTTTCTATGTCTAAGTGTCGTTTCTGTTTTCAGTTTCTCTAACGCATCCTCATTACTCAGATATTCAGTGCATGGTATTCTCATCATCCTTCTGTATGATCACATTCAAGATTTCATGCTTGTAAAATCTGACACTCACAAGGTTTACTAAAGTTGGAGAGGCAGGGAAAAATGCATAACTTACGTGATGCGTTAGTGTGATTGGCAGAAGATGCAACAGAATGTTATAAATGTGACAAGAGTTACTTTGACCAGCAAAAGAAAACAATTTATAGAACGTCATGATCTTCCATTTCGTGAAATGATATGTTCCATGGCGAAAATTAGAACTTTGTCGAAATGGTTAATCTATAGTAAACGAGAGGTGTTGAAAGTTCCCAGTCCGACCAAAAATCCCTTTGAAAAACACCTGAGGTTTGGTGTCTTGATCAGATTTCGGGCGGTATGTCCCCAATGAGAATTTTCAGCATCCGCTCGTAATATTTGCCAATTTTGAGATCAGTAATTCCACTTGAGAATGCAAGATGGCGCACTTCATTAACATCTACAGCAGCCATTTTACGAGATGTGACTGTAAACGTGAACGTTGTAGAGCATATGTAAGATGTAATAAAGTGGTTTTGGTACTATATTTCGAGATTATTTGCAAAGCATTGAATTCTGACACACTGACAAGCATCAAAATAAGGCAAAATAAAGAAAGTCAATAAAAATCACAAAGATCGACAAATTTCATTCATTAATTTTTTTTATTTAACTTTTGTTTGACGTGTCGTCTGGCAAATCTGTGATCTTCGTGAACAGACGATACTTCCAATATAGCCAACCCCATCTTTACTTTCACTCTCCCTTGTTTATCTTTCTCGTCTATGTCTCTTTCATTTTCTCTCTCCCTCTCTCATACTCTCCGTATCCGTGTAGTTATGTGCGGGTGGTTGGGTGTTCGAGCGCTTCTTTCTTATTTATATTAAAAAAAAGTTTATTCGCCAATTTCAGCTGCAACGATTGGCACCTTAGATTTGAAAAAAATAAAGATTTATGCAACTGTTAATAATGATTGTTTTTCTACTTGCTGTTAGTGTTTCAGGTGAGGATGATAGGGATAATAATGGTGATGTTCCTGCGCATTTATGCTATCAAGTTGTTTTGTCTTTTTTCTTCTCCAGTTTCAAAATCGATGAAATTGCCGCCCCTTTCTTTTATCTTTCGCAACTTTATTTTTTATTCTGGTAAATTCTGTCGCAGTTTGCGCTGCTTCGCAAACTGGTGGCAGCTTGTCGACTAAGTGATGCCAGTTTCTCGTACAAATCAGAGAGAAGAGAATAACAGCTACGCAATTGTTATCGTGAGATGGATAAATTGCCGTCGAAATGACGCAAAAATGAAAATAACATTGATATCACATTTTAACAGATATATTTGCCAAAAGTGGATGTCACGTAAGTATTCTTCGTACAAGTCAAGAGTAGGGAGGAATTTATGGTCGAAACAGTCTGCTTTATTAAAACTTCAAAGTGATTGAAGAGGAATAGAAAACATACAATTGTGAGCCGCGAGTAATCACGAAAAATCATTTGGTATACCCCTCCGTTTAACCAAATGGTTAGTATTGATCTAGGACAGAAATTCCTAGCTTTAATTGATAAACACTTCCCTACAAATAGTAGGCTTAGTAATATATGTAATAAGAACACCCTAAAATTGAGTTACAGCTGCACTGAAAATCTAGAAAGTATAATAAAAAACACAATAATAAAATCCTGAACAAATCCCCATGCCTGAATAGTATTAATAAAAACCCTACACTTAAATTAGACAAAAGCAGTGAAAAAATATGTGATTGTAGAAACCGAGAAGACTGCTCATTGGAAAATAAATGCTGCGTCAAAGCTGTGGTATACCAATGTACTATCTCATCCACTGAGAGTCCTAATACTAATATGATATACATTGGGTCTACGAAGAATAAATTTAAAGCCAGATGGAGGCAGCATAAGTGCTCTTTCAATAATATAAATATAAAAAAATCAGACATCTCTATCTAAATATTTTTGGTATTTGAAGGAAATGAATAAAACACCAAAAGTAAAACGGAAAATTATGAACAAAACTAGAACTTGTAAAACTTGGGATGACCCATGCCCTTTATGCCTACATGAAAGACTACACATTATTAAGTTTCGAAATAATATAAATCTATTAAACAATAGACATGAGTTAACGGTTTTTTGCCGACATCATCAAATCTTTGCTTTGAATAATTAGCATATAATTTTTTTTAAATCCATAGTCCTAATAAACGGCTTAAATACCCTACAAAAAAGATAACCCTTTATGAAGTCGTTAAAATCAAATGTTACGTCAGTTTTTTTTATATATATATACACAAAACCCTTTTAGAAAAATAAAATAAAAATATAAATAAATCTCCCTAGACACGTAAACCAGACTAGACTAAATCATCTTCCGTTTTAAATTTAGACACCCCAACCTTACCCTTACTTGACACCTAGAAATGTAACTCTTTATTGATACAAATTATTAACACCATGCGCCCCTTTCTATATGAAAAATCGCGCTGGCCGTCACCATGGAAATTTTGATTTCAATAATGAATCTGCTATTAAAACACGTAAATTTCAGAAATAAGTTATTCCAAAAAAACTTTCGCTTGAAGATGGAACAGAGCTTACTTTATTTCAATTTAATTCAAATAATTATATTGACGTTTACGGCTCTTGTTTTGAAACATGAGAACTCTTATGTAGCGTGTTGGAATCATATTTTTTTTAAATAATTATATATATATATATATATATATATATATATATATATATAGATTATCAATTGAATTAATGATTTAGACTTACAATAGAGATAGATTATGATTTTGTTAGAATTAAAATATCTATGAAACCATCGGTGGAGCATATATCATCTATAATATATGCATGATATAATTGTATCGTAACAACTCAGACCAGACAACAGGTTCGTTCTCAGGGTGTCCCTTTTTTCAGTTAAATGTTTCTGGCTTAAAAAATAACTCTTTAGCCACATCGTCACCCACGAAATAAAACCATATATCGATTATAGCAATATGCAAATTTCATTCGGCTGTAACCTTTTTTCTGTAGACGAGAGAGGCAGCGGTGAGGCCAGTTGCTGGTGTAAGAGGTGAATCGTTTACCGGGTGCCTTGCTTCCGAGTCGCAGCGAGGCTGTCCCTTCTCCGTCCCGCAGTTACTCTGTTTTCGACGCTAGTGACTACCCTCTTATAGAGAAGAGCGTTCTCTGTCTTATCATCTTTGTCTAAAAAAGTAATTTATGAAGAACCCAAGGTCTGGCTTCATTTAGAGACCCTCTTTGTCTGGATCGTCCGACAATTTTCTCTTCTACCACCCTGGCTCTCTCTGTTTTCGGCCCTAGTGATCACTGTCTTATCGAGAGCAGGGTTTTTCTGTTTCGTCATCTTTGTCTAAAAAAGTAATTTATCAAGGAAACAAGGTCTGGCTTTACTTGGTTTCCTTCTTTGTCAGAATCGTTCGACATAGTTCTTGTGAGATTCACTTCAATTAGTTTAAAATCATCTGAACGATAACAGTCTGGAACAATTTCTGTAACATCTTTAAGAAGTTTCGATTTAGCAAGATATCAGCTTATACTGATATCGCTACATTATTTATTGTCTCGAATGTAAATGTCATCATTTCTCATCTCGGTACCTATACTGATGACAGAACTATTTACTCCTTTTTTAATAGTAAATCTGATCGGTTCGATTAGCAGCTGATCTCAAAAATCTGTTGTTAAATGGGACATTTAGTGGCTTGATAATTTTAACGCCTCAAAAACGAAACTACTCTCTTTTTATCTTCTGAGAGAACCCTTTTTAACTTCCATCAGCATGGCTGATGCTAACCTCGGTGCGCATTCTCAAACTAAAGTTTTCAGCTGATATGGAGTGGAAATAGTATATTGAATCAATTGCTAATTCTTCTGCTAACAGAGATGGTTCACTATGTCGTACTAAACAATTTTTCTCGCCAAAATCTACCTTACAAATTTATAAGTCTATCATTTCATCCTTGATTTGAATATTGCTTCCAAATCAGGTTTGGTGCTTCTGCTATATATTTAGAGATTCTTAACAAAATCCGAGGAAGAGCCTGCTGTGCAATTTGTCCTGATCTGACATCTTGGCGTTAGTCCGTTTCCCACCAGCGTAACGAAGTTTCCTTGTGCATTTTCTATAAATATTTCAATGGTAATTATTTTGATGAACCGTTCCAAATTGTACCTAGAATGTATGAGTTTAAGCACAGTACTAGATTGGCGTCAAGTTTCAACGTTTTACAGTTGAAATGTTCTATGTAAACTGTTTCTTCTATCAAATATATTGCTTGTGGAACTCTCTTCCGGCTCCTTGCTTCCCAGTCAACTTTGTTTTTTCAAAAATTTAAATGCGATGTCAATCGTTATATTCTGTCTTCTTAATTCTTGTTCTTTTATTTTCCTTTCTCTTTAATACGAGTTTGTTTTTTTTTTTTTGTTTTTTTTTTCACTTATTCTATAACACCCTTGCATCCTAGTGACCTTGCTTTTGGTGAATTGATTTAAAAAAAAAATAATGGAGAATTTAAACAACTATACCGAAAAAATAACCTTTTTTATGGTGTGCAATAAGATCGTTTACGAAAATTGTCGTTTTTTTTTTATATAGAACAAACTATCAGAGTCTTGTGACCATCGCTCGATACAAATTATTAACACCATGCGCCCCTTTCTATATGAAAAATATAATACCAATATTAGCTGTTTCTGTATAAGGAAACATTTTTCAATCATTGAACGAGTAACCAGTAATATCGATCGAAATATATAAAATCTTTCTCTTAGAACATTTTTTTTCAGGAAAATAGATTTTTCAAGTCCCGAAATCCAGTTAAGTAATCGCTTTTTCCGATATTGAGGAAGGTTTCCTCTCCTAACCTTTTATTAGAAGTCGTGTGAATGTTAAGATATTGATCACGTTATCATTTTATCTTCAAGTTGCATGCTCTGTCTATTTTATCAGTTTCTATTGTAGAATGATCTCAAGTTAAGCGATATCTTTTGCCTGGTACACGTCTTTGTTTGCGATTGTCTAGCGCCAATCCACAATGTCCGAATATAGATGGTCTTCCCCAAGATCTACGGGTTTTATTCGCACGAAGCCATTCTTAGCCATTTATCTCAGAAAGCGGCTGTATACGACTGATAGTTTAGATATTTCTGTATACGACTGACAGTTTAGATATTTCTGAATGAGTTTTTGGATATGCATGGAAATCATGTGAAAGTCTCAATCTGATGAGGCTATTTAAGAATATGTTTCTAGATTTTATCTTTTGGTTTTGGGCTTGTAGGCTGGCGAGCGCTTTGAAGTGGTATGTTAAAAAAAACACGGTCTGGAAAAAGAAGGACAGCTTCGATGGATGGAATTCAGTAGCAATGCTCTGATAAAATGACCTTACCATTATTCTACAGCACACTCAAACGTAAAATTCGATCCTCATGTGCTACACTCAGTTAAGCATACGAAGATCGTTAAAAAGGTCTAAGCCTCACACAGAAAGAAGAGCCATGGCTAAACATTGTTCTTTTAAAACTAGAAAAAAAAAACAAATTCAGATTTCTGTGTTAATTTCTATGTAGGTGAGGCCCATAGTAAGATGAGATTTGTGAGACAAATCTTAAAATGGAAAAATAGATGCCCGAGAAGTTATAAATTATCTGCAAAAGAAAAGTATGACACCGAAAGAAAATCCATGAATATATGGTAAAGACACTTGCCAAGGACTCCCCTTTCTATTCCCCCTAAGATGAAGTGGGCTGCAGAATTCAAGCGTAACAGGGACAACACAGAACTGACCCTCGGTCAAATCGTCCCAAAATCTCAATTACTGATGAACAAGTTGATGTCATTTTGAATGACAACCGCTTTACAATCGAGCAGAGGGCTGAGTCCATATGCATTAATTCTGGTTCGATACGTACTATATTAACTGAGATCTTGGGGATGAGCAAGCTTTCTGCAAGATGGCTTCTAAGAATTCTGAGCCATCTTAGCAGAATCCGAAAAGTGTTGACAATTCCCAGACACTTCTGACTCCACCGCAGATTAGTAACTCAAGATGAAACCTGGGTTCACCACTTCGAACCTAAATCAAAGATTCAAATACAAGTTCAAACAGGCAGCATCTGTTGTCAAGGTGATGGCTTCTGTTATTTGGAATTCTGACGGGGTAATCATGATAGACTATCTGGAAAAAGGGAAGATATTAATGGGCAGTAATATGCGTAATGAAAATAACTGAAGAAAGCATCCAAGTCGAAATGCGGGGGAAATCTGAGGGCAGGCGTCATCTTGCTCCAGGATAACGTACACGTTCCCACTGCTCAGGTTGAAGCAATCAGCGGTGGCTTTAGGTTACTAACCTCCTATATCCCTTATTCATCAGACTTACCTACATCTGAATCCTTCCTGTTTCCTAAACTCAATTCCGACCCGCGTGGGCATCATTTTGGAAGCATTGATGGGGTCATGTGGAGGTGTTCTTTGAGGGAATAGGATGCCACCTTCTTCCGTAAGGGGCTTGCAATGATTAAGCATCCTGGACAAATTGCGTTGATGTAAAGGGTGACTATATTGAAAAATAATGAAAAACTGTTTTGTTTCTCCAACTCATTGCGTGTGAGGATTAGAACTTTTTGAATGACCCTCATAGTTATAAGCACAATATACAAAAGAATAAGCAATGAAAACACAAATACCCAAATTATTAGGTTGGTGCAAAAATAATGACGTAATAATGTCGTTTTTTGATGTATTTTTTAACGTCAAAAACGACATTATGACGTCATTATTTTTGCACCAACCTAATAGAAGTCTTCTGCCCTACATGTTCTTCAGGACGTGGATGATCGTAGCTTTTCAGGATTTTCTATCTTTGCATCACAGCAATGTTTCTCTCATTACTACGTCAACCAATTCCTGTTCTCCTAGCCATTTAAACCATTTTCTTTTCTTCTTCTGCCATCATTACTTTCTGTAAGTGTTGGCTTCTCCATGTAGTATTTATTAATTATATATCCCGACGTTAAGCAACATTAAGACTGATAAGTAACTAGATGGGTAACCAATTCGGAATATCAGGTGCTATCAGCTTGGATGTACGGCTGATGTAATGGATAACGGTTAGAGATTTGAAAGTAAAGTTGGGATTGTAATATTAACCTAAGCGCAAATTCATGAGTAAAAGGTATGAATCCACCACTTCTCCCTCAGCTATGTGTTAATTAGTAGAACTTTATTACTAAATCATTATTATCACAAAAAATTCTTACATTCTAAAAATATATATTTTCTGGCGTTAAATATCTCTTTAAAAGGTTGATCAACTGTAAAAAAAATTACATCGGTCAATGAATCCAGAATTCAAATTATCTCTTTCTGATTCTAAGTCGAAATGTAATTTTTATTTCCATTTCTCAAAAAGTTCGTCGTTTTTTGTGTGACATTCCAGTATCCAATTCCAATTCTCAGTATCCTTCTGTACAACCACATGTCCGATGCCTCAAGTCTGCTCTACATCTGTGTGACAATTGTACAGAATTCGCTGCCAGATAGGACCATTGGTTGGTTGGTTTTGTTTTGCGCCATATTAACCTCGATGAGTTAATACCGAAATCTAAATATTTTGTGCGCTATTTTTTTTTTTATTTTGGAGATAATAATCGTTTTTGTGATATACGTCTTACTAATTAAAACAGAGTGGGAGTAAGGAAAAAAGGTATTCCCAGGGGTACTTGCACTTATGTGAATATAACGAACCCAACTGGAATTGGAACTCGTCTCCGATTAACAATTTCGAAACATTATTCATTACACTATACGCATATCTAATCTGACAGTATTTGGTATTCCCAAGCGGTCAGCCATATAGGGACTGATCAGGCTCGACGTTGTGTAACTTCTGTGATCGTACAGGAAATGGTGTTTCAGCGTGAAATGGCCGTAAGCCGTAGGAGGACTGATATTGCATACAAGAAACGTACCCTTTTCTTTGTTTCTAAAGCAATGTACAAGTTGTTCCAAAAGTCGCATTACCATTGATAACCTTATAAAATTTATATTTATTTACCAAATGGAATCGTGTTTTTGTATGTGACAATATATTTTTAGGAAATTTTATTGGTCAAATTATGGCAGATGATTTCATGAAAACTTTCCTTGGTTGGTATTTCACAAGTGTACGTTTTCTGCCAATTGTTGCGTAAAGTTTGGAACAACCTGTACAAATATTTCCCATTAGAAAAAGTCTAATGACAGAGAGAGAAAACATTCATTTGCATGCGTCCCTATTCACATTATTATGTAGATTCTAATATGCAATGATAGTCTCTCTCGTTGTCATACAGCCGACAGAATAAACAGGTACAGGGAAAGCATAAATATACGCATAGATGAAAGCACAGACATCGATGCGCCAATATTTACAGGTATTCACATAAAAGCGTATATAACTCGTGAAACGGGGAAAGTGAAAAAAAGATAAGAAGAAAATCTGACGCATGCGCAGATCAGCTCATAAAATAAACCAGCTTAATTTAATTGGATCACTTTCTTTTAGGTTTTGTATTCATTAGGGTTTCTCGTGCAGTTTGTGAATTTTTCTTTTTTTTTTTTTTATATTTAACGTCTTTATCCGATTGCCAATGCTATAATTCTCTCCAGCTCGGTTTTAACTGTTTACTTTTTCCTGGTGTTACTTTTTTATTATATTTTTATTCTATTAATTTTCTTCCTATTTTATTTAGTTTAAATTTATTAACCTGAAGTGTTTTTGAACGCAGTCAAGGGTTTTTTCTTGTTTTTTTTTTCTTTATATATAAAGAGCAGATTCTCAATTCAGCTTTTCAAACACCAAAAACTGTAAATACAATAAATTCGAATTTTAATGAAAAAAGATCGAATACAAAACAATAAAATCAAAGTGATTTTATGAAGTATTTTCAGTGATGCAAGTTTTCGTTTTTTTTTACATACCTTCTTGTATGGACAAGACGTGGTTCAGTGGTTAGCAAGCTTGTCTTGAGTATTCCGTTTGATCTTCACAGGATGCCTTGTTTAACATTTAGGCTATGCTTAGTAAATTGCAAGGCACCTTTTTCAAGTATAGACACGTGGCCGTGGGTTTAGGACGTTCGCTTTCTGGTTATTGGACCAGGATTCGAATTGGACCATGGGGGTTATTTCTTGATTATATATTATATCGACCTGAAAACCATACCATGAGGTATTGTGACTAGCTACATTGTTCGAACTCTTTTTCTTCATTTTCGTTGCAATAGTCACAACTCTTCGGCCGTTGTATGCTCCCGCCTTCTTCTGATATACGCTAAAACATCTAAATGAACCCTTTATTTAGTCCATTATATATATATATATATATATATATATATATATATATATATATATATATATATATATATAAAGAAAGAACAGTAAGATATATAAACATGGTTAGAACTGAGTAGCGGAAAAAACATATTTTAAATCAATTAATTTATAATATATATATATATATATATATATATATATATATATATATACAGACATGTATCAGAGCTCCTCAGTGTGAGTATTCATTCGATTGCTTCAAGCCTGGATAGAAATTCGACTGATTTGGCATCACCCAGAGACTCTATCCCTAAGCTATCGGTGCATGACAGAAAAAGAGAATCTTTTAACGTATTATATACGTGCTGTATATAAATGCTAGACCAGCAGCGAGATCGCCCAGTTCGGCCGAAGAGGTCTACGTTAAGCAGGGGGAGCAGATGTTAAAAATTCCCTTTCTCCATAGTGCTCAATCGGCGAACGACACCATGCCTTATTAAGAAGAAAGAAAATTCAGCAACAAAAATAACACTACTTATTCACTTTAGTCTGTTAGTCATTAATTACATCAAATAGCATTCTTCGTATTTACGTTGACGTTCGCCATTTTTACTGGTCGTTGTCGTTGTTGTTGTTATTATCATTAGTATTATTTATCTAATAACAGAGTCTTATACGCATTTCCTGTTATTTTCAAATTTTAAAATCACACTGAAATACTTGAAAGAGTCTGTATTTCGTATGAGTCTAATCAGTCAGTACAATCAGATAAATTTGGAAAATCCATGAAGGGCAAACAATTTACGTTAGACTAAACAACGCTTCGTAAACAAGTGTCATTTTTTTCTTATTTCTGACGGTTTTTATCAAATCATCCAGAATCAAACGAAAAGAGAAGTTTGACTATCGGTAAAGTGTTTTATCAGATGACGAAAACTGTAACAGCGTAATCCAAAGCAAAACATGCATTTCAAGAAAAAAGAAAAATGAGAGAAAGTATTAAGTAACAGAAAAAAAAATCTTTGTTGAAAGTGAAAGAAGATTCCTGGACTGCTATATAATATAATTCCTCCCGTATGGCAGCTGGAAAATCTCACAGATGAAGAGGAAACTTATACGCAACAAAGGTGTGAATCTCTCGGAAGAATATTAAAAATACTGTCGATATCGCATATAAGAAGTTTTAAGAAAAGCTGAAGCAAAAAAAAAAGACAATTATACATAAAATCAGAAAAAGGCAATTGAAGTTTCTCAAATAAACAGAATGAGAAAAGTAGTACAGGAAAATGTCAAGTTCATAACACATATCGAATCAAAGAGTTACGGATAAAAGTAGCGAGTAACCTACATAACACGTTTTTGTAAATGGATAGCAGGGTATTGAACATAGGATATTATTACAACAACAAATACGACAAATGATGCTAAGAGCTACTATGGATAGGAAGTTATGGAGAGCCATGTTTGGACACGCTACATAGAAAAAGAGAACTTAGTAGAGCGTATTAATAAACGACATGGCATGTATAATAGAAGATGGGGGATATGGGAGATACAGCTACTGTCATAGAATTTTTTTTTCTATAGCCTTCATGGCCAAGATTTGCCTGTGTCACCGAAATGCAGGCTCTTAAAAATAAAGCAAAACAGGTATCGGATTGATTATTTATTTTCAATTAATTAATGTTCGGAAAATAAAGACATTTCACTTATTTTTGAACAACTGTTTGTTTTTACGAATTATAAACATTTTTTAGGTTATTCAAAACAGAAACATATTTTTGGATTGTAAGAATATATATATATATATATATATATATATATATATATATATATATATATATATATATTCTTACAATCCAAAAATATGTTTCGGTTTTGAATAACCTAGGTTATTCAAAACAGAAACTTATTCAAAACAGAAACATATTTTTGGATTGTAAGAATATATATATATATATATATATATATATATATATATATATATATATATATATATATATATATATATATATATTCTTACAATCCAAAAATATGTTTCGGTTTTGAATAACCTAGGTTATTCAAAACAGAAACTTATTCAAAACAGAAACATATTTTTGGATTGTAAGAATATATATATATATATATATATATATATATATATATATATATATATATATATATATATATAAATTTTTGACATTTGGAAAGACGTCTATGAAATTATGTTGCTAAAAAACATCCAACTATGCATTTCGCCTGTTAGGCTTCATCAGATCGAAAACGAAAAAATATGTGGCGTGTGTATGCATTTGTGTGTTATTAAAATAAGGAAATCATATATTTTTTCAAGATTGCATTGCTCAAGACTAAAACAGAGAAAGAAAATGGGTAACATTAAAATAAATGTGTTTAACATTTTATATTCTTTGCTTTCAGTGTCCGAGTTTAGAGATAAAAATCGCTCAGAACGGTTAGAAAATAAATGAAAGATTTTTTTTTTTTTTTTTTTATCCATGTGTTCTCCATTTAGAGAGTATGTTAGAATTTTGGGTATATAATCTCTACAGAGATATAAACTATTGAAATTTGGAAAAATGTTCATCAAAATATGTTTCGAAAAATATTTCAATTAAATTCATGAACGTTTTTTAAAATGTCAATAATTATATATATATATATATATATATATATATATATATATATATATAGACTGGGTTCTATAGCCTTGGATGGCAACTCGTCTAGGAGAAGGACAACTCTGAATTCAAAACCTGCGGAGGGTCGTTTGGGAACCTTGTGGCATTCGGTGCACCAGGTCTCTGTATTCGTCCCTCCAAAAAGTGTGGATGGTCCTGCACGAGGCCTTCACCACTATAATCAAATCTCATGTGCCGGTGGTCGGGCTGTCGGTTTCCTGGAAACTGATCTGCTTGACCCTCTTACGTCGAATCTCGACGGGAGAGTCGATTATATATATATATATATATATATATATATATATATATATATATATATATATATATATATATATATATATATATATATATATGCGGTGTTTTGATGGATTATTGTATAATAACGCAAAAAAGAAAATACCGCTGACATTTCCTTTTAACACATATTTACCAAAACTGCAAAAAAATAAGTTTCTTTAACATTGGCTTCAACCACCGATCAAGACAACATTGGAATCTCCTGCAAATCTTCTGCTCAGTCTCCTTGTGTAAGTTGATAATTGTGGTCACAATCCTTGCCTTCCGTTGAGCATTGGTGTTCCAAAAAGTTTTGTTGGTCTCTCATCTAACTGCGCCCACACATAATAATCAAGGGGTTGCCGTCTGGGGAGGTACGTGGCCAAATGTAAGGGGTGAGGTGGTCTCAGAAATTGTCTGACAGCCATGACTGAGTTCTTCTACTTGTGTGGCATAGTGCAGAGTCCTTTTTTCGGACATGGGCTCTTCCAGCAATCGCCTTCTTGATTCAGGGCAGCAGTAAAACTTCAAGATACTTCTAGGACTCCATGTAGGTCCTCACCAACAAATAGTAGTTATTTTCTTATCAGATAAATCAAAGTGTGTTTTTCGAGCCGTTGTACCTTCATAATAACCATTAGACTCATCTATCACTTTCCAAATCTGCCCTCTTTTCAGATTGACACCCAACCATTCTGAAATGTTCGTATTGGACCTTCGGGTGCGAATGCCAAGCAGTACAGCATGAAGTTTCAAAATTTCTGGCGAAGTGAATTGCGTCATGGTGCTTTTTTTTCACAGACGGTGCCCAGCTGTTACTGTGCATCCGACAAAACCAAAAACAATTAACGCGCATGCGCGAGATTAAAGCTATAAAATGGCGAAAATTTATCCATCGTGTTCTGTTCATAAGTATATATATATATATATATATATATATATATATATATATATATATGTAATGAAAAACAAAACAAAGAATTAAATATATATATATATATATATATATATATATATATATATATATATATATATATATATAATTGGTCTCTCTTTTTTTTTAAATAATTGCTCTAGCCGTTACCATAGTAATTTTAATTTTAATAATGAATATGCTTATAAAACGCGTAAATTTCAAGAATTAATTATTCAAAAAAAAGTATCGCTTGAATATGGAACAGAGCTTGGTACTTTAATTCAGTTTAACTCAAATAATTATACTGAAGTTTTCGGCTCTTGTTTTAAAACATGAGAACTCTTATGTAGCGATGAAATCATCTTTTTAAATAAATAATTATATTTAGGCTCTACTTTTGTATCGAGCACTTCTTTTTAAAATAATAACAAAAATACTAAAGAACTTTGGATTATTTACCTAACGAGTTCTTTCCTATTTTCTTTATATTTTCACACACACACACACACACACGTGTGTGTGTGTGCGTGTGTTTTATGTGTGAATATTTTATTAACAATATTTGTAGATAATTTTCAAAATGATCTTCATTTACAAGTTCTACAATTAAACCACTGTCTTCCCAAGGGGAATTTGGTTTGAATGAATGTAAAACACACTACGGTAATTCGAACCGAAGGCAGTTCTCCGATTTAATATTCTGAGCCGTTATCCATTACACCAAGCGCACATCCAATCACCTGGTATTCTCAAGCGGTTACCTTTCTTGGTCCCGACCAAGTTCAACGTTGCTTAATTGTGATGATAGCTCAAGAACCACTGTTTTAACAGGATATAGCCGTAAACCAGGATCTCTCATGAAAATGACAGAATGTAGCTTCAAAAATTAATGTAAGATTTCATTTTCCACGATATTCCTGAAGTTCGTAGTATATTAGTGTTATGATGTTGATTTGGGGTTAGTAGAGACAAACTCCAAATAACACGTAACAATAAAAAGGGTTTTAATAGGTTCGTAAAAAGGTACAGAAATCGCCTGAGTAGTCAATAACTAGCTCAGCTAAGATCTTCTCTGTCTCACTGTCTGTATTTATCTATCCACCTACGAGGATAAAATGTGGTACAAGGCCGGTTTAAACTGGGTATCTCCGGGCCCGTAGGCTCGGCCAAAAATATAGCATTTTTGAACCCGCCTAGACGGGTTCAAGGCCTGTCTACCTCCCCAGACGAAACCTTGCCCTTCGGCAAAGCCTCGTCCGAGTTCCTCTTTGCTAATGCAGAGAGTTCGACAGACGTCGAGATCTCTGTCTCACTGTCGGTATTTATCTATCCACCCACGAGGATAAAATGTGGCACAAGGCCAGTTTAATGTGGGTATCTCCGAGCCCGTAGGCTCGGCCAAAAATATAGCCTTTTTGAACCCGCCTAGACGGGTTCAAGGCCTGTCTACCTCCCTAGACGAAACCATGCCCTTCGGCAAAGCCTCGTCCGAGTTCCTCTCTGCTAATGCAGAGAGTTCGACAGACGTCGAGATCTCTGTCTCACTGTCTTCCTCATGTCAATTGTCATGCCACTATTTAAAGTCTTTGTTCCCAGACGCAGACAAGTTCATCTTCAAGAGGGGGGTGGTAGGTTTCCGACAAAACAATTAGAAATCAGTTAAAAAACTAATATATTCGTATGTTCACAGAAATAGGATTAAAGAGAGTCAGCAATTCAAAAGAATTGAATTAACGACTGCTTAATTTGTTTGTTTTTTATGTTGTTGTTTTTTAAACTAAACAATTAAATTAAATTTCCTAAACAAATATTTAAAAAAAATAATATTATGCTCAAATAAAAAAAAAATGATAAAAATCGTGACATTTTAAAAAGGTAAAATTTTTATCTCTTACATTTAATCGTTGAACTAACAGTATTTGTTTTCTTCCACCTAAACTTGTTTATTTCGGTTGTAAACAGTTTTTAAGCTTTCCAAGAATTTGAAGAATTTATCGTCTACTGTTTTTTTGGGTTTTTTTCTGGAAATATATTCTACGAAACAGCTTTTGAAAAAAATTCTTTCTGAGTTCACTATTTTTGGCAGGTACCACCTTTTGCCTAAAAAGGAAGATTTTATGATTTGCTTATAGAGTTTCTAACACTGCTATAAGCAAATTAATTTGGTGTCCTCTTTAAAGAAGAAATGTACTAACTAGGGATAAGTCACCGCCATTTTGAATCATAATGATTTACGAGGAGTTTCAGGTAAAAAGTGTTCAACTCCATAACGATTAACAAAGAAATGTTGATATAAGTGCATTGACAAAGAAGGAAATCATAATTCTATATTTCATTATTGTTGTATTTCATTCGGCTACATTTGGCACTTAGATGGTCTTGCCGTATGTCAGGAGGTAGGCGACCATGGCTCTCTACAAATTACTATCCATTTCGTCAAGATCACTAAGTATGTAATGCGCTGTTTTCCTCTGTCTCTCTTGCCCTCAATTTGTCCTGTGAGTATCAAATTTTACAAGCCCTCATCCCTCATTATGAGCCTTAGAAAACTCAAATGTCTCTTCCTGTCTCTTCCTGGTGTTAAGTATAAAATTACTTTTTACTTACATTTTCTCTAAAATTTCAATGTTGCTCACTGTTCGAGCCATTGCATCCATAGCATCCTTCTGTAGAACTACATTTCTATTGCTTCGTCACCTTTGAGGAAATGTTCTGTCACTCACAATCATGCAGGAGTGCAGTTATCAGGTTTAGTTTTTTTATGTGTCTTCTATCAACACTGTGTCATCTCCATATCTTATATTGTTAAGATTTTGGCCGTCAATAAGTAATCCTTCTAGAACGCTCCGGTGGTTGGAATGTTGAACTGAACCCATTTTTCGCTTGCTGGAGTAGACTGTTCTAGTTCCACGTGCCATGTCTAACGGATGTCAGTTATCATTTATTTCTGTTAGTTCACCTTTCCAAGTTCTCCAATGCCTTAACAATATATTGAACCCACACTCTTTCGGTTCTGTCACTGGATCTAACCAACGTTTTTATCCACTCTGCCATGTATCCTGGTTATGGCATTGGAGAACCTGGAGAGGTGAATTAACAGGAGATAACGGATAACTGACATCCATTAGATATGGCACGTGGAAGTAGAACAGTCTAACCTAGCGAGCAAAATAAAGGGTTCAGTTCGACATTCCAACCATCTGAAGAAGACCAGAGCGTACAACGGTCGAAACGTTGTGATAAATATGGCAAAAAAAATGAGGGGGATAGTCCGAATAATGTGAATAGTGTACATACTACCTCATCTCAGAAATATAGACAGAGACTGAAATCGGTTTAGTTAAAGATGATCCGACCATGTAGTCATAGCAATAAGTGGGCTATATTTCATAAGGTCAAACAGTTTTGATTGGAATCTGAGTAAAAAGCAAAATACTGTTTGCAGAACTCAAAAGATGGCAGCGTTCATTTCGTCGAATTCCAAAGATATCAAAGTCGATCATTTTGAGAAGCAGGTGTGAAAACAGCAGATAAACGCCAAGAATTTTAAAATGACATCAACGAATAAAAACTGAACAGATACTACGCAAGTAAATGGCTGAGTAAACAATCATGAAACAGGCTCTCGTGATGTCTTCTCGTCCGTGGAAGCCCTCCACCTGCTAAATGACAAGTGACTTATTTTTGTAGTCGCTGCACCCTACGCAAAAATGAGGCAAGTCTATTTTGCCTCTATCACTATAGAGATAAAAGAAAAATTCCTGAAAAAAAAAATGTCAGAAAATTAGAAAATAATGAGAGAAATAACTGAAATATTGTAAAAATCAAAAGAGACATTTTTTTTTGTGTAAATTTTGCGAGTCAACGACTTTATTATGATCACAACGTTTAATAATTTCATGGCTTTTGATGTCTTAAATTAATTTTCGAACTCTTCTTCATCAGAAGCCCCAGTTTATTTTATACTGAGAAAAATGTCTATTCAATTATTAAGACCACACCCTTGTATTAGGCACCTAAGGAAATACTATGGGGCAGATTTGAGTGACATACAAGTAATAGTTATAGCTTATTTCTTCGTAACGCTTATTTCAGTTCCTGACCTATAGACAATACTTTCGTCATGATTTTAAATACACACTGTAAAGATTACGTACCGCAATTAAATATAGCGATTTTCTAAGCCCGGGTTAGATGTGGCACAAGGCCGAAACTATGGGCCACCCAGTGAGGATCGAATTCACTACTCAGTCGTAATTGATCTAGCAAGACAAGATAAGAGACTCCCCACATAATTATTTTTGCTTAATGTGTGTATTCTCATGACTTATTGTGAAAGATAGTAGAGTGGTTCCCGTTGTCTCCTCTACTCTTTCGAATTCAGAGTCGAACCATTAGTCAAATTATACTGGCATGCATCGTGAGAAAGTCTAGTCGACACTGCTATTTAACCCATAGGTGGGGGAAAAGTGATGGATTCATGCCTTTGCCAATTTTTCGTGACAATTCAACTGTCATATTCATGTTGAAATCTGCTCATCAATTCATTCAAGTATATTTCATTTTGATCAAAGTGGGGATGATTCCTATGCAAAATATAGAAGGAGAAAGCCAGAAGATGGAGGTCACATTGCCAAGATGATTAAGAAATATTGAAAAGCAACATTTTTCTCCACAAATTACAACTATGTTTTATAATCAATCACCATTTTCGTATAAAACAAATTTGTGACACCCAGAAATGCACGGGTAATTCAGTAAATAGAATATAAACTTGTAGACTCAGAATTCTTACTGAAGAAAGTCAAGAGAATAGAGTTAGACGGAATTCAAACTCGGTTCGGTGATTCCGCTTTCCTGTAGATAAACATTAAGCCTTACGTATAAACGCAGAATGCTTTAACATATCACCAAGATGTTGGTTTCTCTTTTCCCGTCAAAATATTCTGTAACTACCGCATTTGACGGCATATAAGGCGCATTTTTTTCATACTAAAAATATCTTTTAAATTTCCCCTGCATCTTATATGGTCTATGCAGTTTTAAAATTCGCGATAGTTGGCCGAAATTAGCCACCTGGCAACTCTTATTACCTTAGACTTTAGAGTAACTTTTATATACGTATTGTCTTTATTTAAAAGGCTATTATTCAGATTAAAAAATGTTATCGTTGATAATATTCATTATATTAATTTCATCATGCTTAATATTAGTACTAAAATTATATGCAAAAACTTTAAAATATATATTTGTAAAATATATTCGTTTCATTAATATTTTTCTTACGATAACTTCAGTTGAGATTGATAGATGTAACCGTAAGTTCTATGCTAACAGTTTCTTGTATCGCACTTCTTTCTTGTGAAAATATTTTCCTGCTTCTTGGTTCCAAGTACACTTTGAATTTCAAGAATTTAAATGCAATATCAATGGTTATCTTTTGTCTTTTTAATTCTCATTCTGTTATTGTCCTTTTCACAATATTAATTTATCCCATATCTAATACTCAATAACGTCTTGCATTCTAGTGTCTTGATTGTCTTGTTTGAGGTGAAATAATTTTTTAAAAAAATGTCTAAAGTCCAGTATGACAGTGAATGCAAAACACTTTCATCATAGACAAAGAGAAGGGTCTAAATAATCGAATATCAAATATTATGGGACAAACATATGAAAATAGGAGATAATGTATTACAAAGGAAGTGAGACGCAAAATCGTGTCTACTCTTGCTCGTTAAGATTATTTATCCGTTACAGCTGTATTACCGCTTGTGCTACAAGGAATTTTACGGTTGACGGGAAAACAATCGAAAGACATGAAATGTTTGTCCTAATGATTCGACTTGATATTATCTGATATTTCTATTACCCAATCTTGTTAGTAGTGACATTATTATTTAGTACGTTTTATTAAATAAAGTAGTATGTGCGTGTTGGATATCGGCTCAGAATTGGCTTGTAAATTTTAATCCCTCCAAAATGAAGCTACTCTCATTTCACCACCATAGAGAAACTTTCCTCCACGCCATCAACATGGCTGATGCTAGACTCATGGCGACCCACAAACTGCCCCTACTTTGTTTCACGTTTTTAACTAGGTTGAAGTGAAACTGCAACATCAAACCAGGAGCTGAATCTACTGCAAATAAAGTTGGGTCATTGTTTCCAGCCAGAAAGTTTTGTTTTTTTTCGTCAGGTTCCATCTTGCACGTTTACAACTCTACTTTTCGTACTGTGCATTGAATACTGTTGCCATACTGGGTGGTGTGTTCCTGCTATTTATCCCAAGGATCTTAACAAAATCCAAAAAAGGATCTGCAATGTTATCGATCCTGATTCGGCATCTCAACTTCAGTCACTTTCTCACCGACATGATATAGCTTCCTTCTGTCCTTTCTATAAATATTTTCATGGCAACTGCTCGGACGAGCCTTTTTTTCCTGGTACCTCGTCTACGTGAATTTAAATTTGCTACTAGATTAGCATCTAGGTCCCACCAATTTACTGTTGAAATAGTTAAATATAACTGCCACTACTACACCAACAGTTTCTTTACTCGGACTTCCTGCATGTGGACCTCTCTCCCATTTACTTGCTTCCCTGATAACTACAATCATCAAAAATTTAAATACAGCATCAATCGCCATTTTCTTGAATCCCGTTCATCTTTTATCCTTTTACCCAGTATTTTCCTCTCACTTTCACGCACTGTAACTTCCTGCGTTTTAATGGCATTCCCACATTGCTTTGGGTGAAATGATTTATAAAAAAAAAAGAAAAACATTGGAAGACGAGAAACCACTCTCCAACAAGCATTGAGTAAAATCAGTCAGATTCGCGAGGACATTGCAAGAGACCCGAGAAGAGTGTTGTTGTCACTTCAGAGCTCCAGCCAAAAACACAAGTTAAAATTGGAGGGGAAAATTGACTGAGTACAAATGATAATGAGATTATATTCATCTTGTAAAACAGACAACATCAAAAAAAACAAAAACATTGGAAGAAGAGAAACCACTCTCCAACCAGCATTGAGTAAAATCAGTCAGATTCGCGAGGACATTGCAAGAGACCCGAGAAGAGTGTTGTTGTCACTTCAGAGCTCCAGCCAAAAACACAAGTTAAAATTGGAGGGGAAAATTGACTGAGTACAAATGATAATGAGATTATATTCATCTTGTAAAACGGACAACATTAAAAAAAAAAACAAAAAAAAAACAAAAAAAAAAACAAAGAACAGATAAACGTTCTGATGAAATTAATCAATTGCTTGACTCGGAAAAACATCTTTGCTGTCTAAAATGAAGAATTGGTTATCAATCAACTAAAAAAAATAGCGAATCTTGATAATTTTGTTTATTTTATAGCATTGTTGCAGTTTTTGCCCTATGAAAATTCTGGTAAATATTTCGTTTTGGGATTTTAGTCGTAGATATTAAAATCATATATTGTCGACTGGGGAAATTAAATTCATTTCTATTGTTATAGAAAAAATGGAAAAAATAAAAATGTTGATTTGAAATTATTCTAGGGTTAGCCGCTTGATTACAGTGAAAATGATGTGAAGAAAATTAAAATCATAAACACATTTTAAGCTGCATAAAAGTTAAACAATACATACACACATACGTATGTATGTGTGTATGTGTTTCTCTGAATATGAAGATTTTTTCGCAAAACTTATACGTACTTTTAATATACTACAAATTTGAATATAGAAAACGAATCTATATCTGCATGCATATATGTACACACACACACACATATATATATGCGAGTTTTTCTGCGGTGCCTGTGTGCGGGGAGTGATGTATGTATTTTCATTTCGCCTGAGGCATAAAAGAAAACAGGTGTGTCGAATGTTAGAGAAAAACTGCCAAAATAAAAAAAAATTGTCGTTTGTTCCTAAAATACATCTAGATATATCAAAATTCATATATATATATATATATATATATATATATATATATATATATACATATATATCATATTTAAAAAATCGTATTAGATAAACATATATAAAAATCTACATATTTAGTTAAAAATGTTAATGATAGTCAAGCAAACGTTTACACAGTTTTTATACATTGCATATTCACAAAGGAAAGCATCTATAAGGACACAAGAAAAAATGAAAAAACTTAAACTCAGTACTTTGTCAGTCGTCTTTAATGAAAGTTATATAAAAGAGAAATTTCTGGAAACACACACACACACACATATATATATATATATATATATATATATATATATATATATATATATATATATACATGTGTGTGTGTGTATATATAAGTGCGCAGGTATGCAAAAAATAGAAAAGAACACGTTGGGTGCATAATCCGGGGTTCCTTAGTATTTTTGTTTTTATTTTTAAGAAGACAGCGCTCCATACAGAAGAAGAGCTTAATTATAATATTTTTGTTTAAAAATATGAATCCTTCGCCGCTACATAAGTGTTCTCATGTTTCAAAAACGAGAGCCGAAACCATCCAAATAATTATTAAAATTAAGTTGAATTTAGGTGTTTAGTCCCGTTTCATCTTCAAGCAAAATTTTAGGATATTTCATATCATATTTTTAAACAAAAAAATATTATATATACATATGTATATATATATATATATATGTGTGTGTGTGTGTGTGTGTATACTAAAACTACGCACAAAATCTGCCACACTCTAACTGTAGAAGTCATAACATAATTTACTTATTAAAATGCACACTATGCCAGAAACAAAATATGGGAAAATCTTAATGGACCTACTGAATTAAGAATTATCGTATTCGTATTAAGTTGGCTTTCCACGATAGATTATTACCTGTATAACAATCTTTCGTGACTAGTAAAACATGATAGTAATAGCCATGCACAGTTCACTATTAATAAAAGAATAGAAATAAACACAAAATTGCTAAACTTAGAAGAATACGAGAAGACCATGAAGACAAATGGATTTTGAAGCTCAAAACACTTTGTCTTGACGAACTTAACAACAGAATAAACAGCACAAATGGAATTAACATAGAATCGTATAGATCAACCCGATCACTATTTCTCAACCACACTAGACATACTTGCAGTGGTGTTGAGGTCTCCCACATACACACACTCAAACAAATATACACACACATCACTAAGAGATAACATCCACATAACAATCACATCCGCTAACCAGTAACCAATAAAAGTGTCAGAATGACTAATGGGGTAAATCTGAGACTTGCGAATTTTCCAGACTCTCCAGAAAAAAACTTGAAATACTAATACTTGACTAATACAGGGACTGAGCAAAAATTAAAGATCAAAAACAGATAAAAACTAAATTCACCTTCTTCAGAGACAGTCATAAACCCTCTTAGTTCATTGCTACTAACAAGCATGATTTTTTCTCCTGCTGATGCTCATGCTGGTCGAATGTGTAGAGGAACCTAAATTAAAAATAAAACAAAAATAATAATATACAACCCATTGTATCTGAAATTTTAATTCAACACGCACACACACACAATAAATATATATATATATGTATATATATATATATATATATATATATGTCCATATATATATATATATATATATATATATATGGACATATATATATATATATATATATATATATATATATATATATATATATATATATATATATACATACATGGACATATATATATATATATATATATATATATATATATATATATATATATATATATATATATATATATATAGACAACCTGCATATATGGTTGGCGGCTGATAAAGACAGGGTATCGCACGTCATAACACACGTTGTATGTTAATATACATATATATATATATATATATATATATATATATATGCAAGGTGTCCATAAAATGCGTGTGCACATAAAAATTTATAACTTTATTTGTATTTGTGGGAGAAATAATCTGTAAAAAATGTTATAAAGTTTGTTTTAAGTATCGCCTAATAACTAATGTGATTTCAGGCATTACTGTAAATCAGTTGGCACGTTTTCCGTGATCTGCAAAATCGTATTACCCTTTCTATTGCTAATGATGGAGGGCATCTGAAAACTTAAATAAAATTTCAATAAAACTTTAGAAAATATAGATTTACTTCTTTCTAATCTTTTTTTACAAATTATTTTGATCACAAATACAAATAAAGTTATAATTTTTTTTTAATCTGCATACGAACTTTATGGACACGCTGTATATATTGTTTGGGGGGAAACAGATCTTTATTTAAACACCAGCACTCTTTTTGATCTACATAAATGAGCTGCTTAAGAATATACTCTGAGCATCTGTAAAATCCTATGCCGATGATACGACCATATACGGGCGCATTTCTAAATCTCTCGATAGATTTCTTCTTTTGATGGCCATGCTATCGGAAACTAGTCGAGGGGCCTAATTTACATAATAAAACAAAATATTAATATATAACCCAGTGGGAGTGAAATTTAAATTTTTAACATTTTTTTTTATTGTTCAAGACACACACACACACACACACATACATACATATATATATATATATATATATATATATATATAACAGCAGCAAGAAGTCTTACAAACATTTTTTGCTAAATATTATAATATAATATGGACAAGATCATTCTTAATTTTATTAAATCTTTCAAACTTTCGAATTCGAATAAGCTGTTTTGTTTTATCGGAAATTTTGACTAAATTCATATGTACTTTTATTTTATATTATTTTCCCGTGTACTTTCGAATGATATTCCATTTTCAAGGTTGTTCTGTGTGTAGTTACGCAAATCTCTTTTATTTGAGGCGTTCGGCCCCCAACTCCGACGCGCGTGCACACACATACACATCAAATATCAATTTGATCGTTTATATAATGTCACCTTGAGTGAGTTTAAATTGATTCCATTAAACGTAACCCGTAAACACACACCAAACTTGTAAAACCTTTGTATAAGTTTACTTTTATTTTATTATAATTTCTTGAATATTCAATGTATTCATCTGTTAATATTTCTGAGATGAGGTATTATGTACACTATTTACATTATTCGGACTATTGTCCTCATCTTTGCCGCCATATTTATTACAACGTTTCGGCCGTTGTACGCTCCGGCCTTCTTCAGGTGGTTGGAATGTTGAACTGAACCTTTTATTTCGCTCACTGGGGTAGACTGTTCTAGTTCCATGTGCCATGTTTAATGGATGTCAGTTATCAGTAATCTCCTGTTAATTCCACTCAACAAATTCTCCACTGCCTTAACTGGGTATTGAACTCACACTCTGTGGGTCCTGTCACTGGATCTAACCAACGCCTTTATCCGCTGTGCCATGTGTCCTTGTCAGCGTATTTAATATGTAACTTTCATACTGAAATAGAACAATAGATATATAAACAAATAAATAATCCGGAATGTATCTACATATATACGAACTCCGCATAAGATCTCAAGCGAGTTCCAGTTGGCGGACGAGGTAAAGCATCTTCTTACGCGAACACCCGTTTATCGCGATAGTCGATAGCCGAAAATTCATTGTGTCTGCTCGGTGATTAGTAAACGTATCTAGTTTGAATTTGGTTTGTCCAGAATGGGTGCAGCAAATTATTTTTTCACTGCCAAGACCGGTCACGCGACGGACACTGACGTCAATCACGCACATTCTCTTCGGTTCCTTGAATTGTGATTTACGTCGGCCTAGATTGTTTTCTAGCGGATATTTTAATGACGACTGTCAGGAAGGAAAAAAATCCGGTAAAAACGCGAACAGACAGTTAAATCTTCTATGTTAGCAAAAAGAAGCAAGAAAGCTTTTAATTGGTTAGAAATTGAGATCGTATTTATCTGAAAAATCAATTTCTTCTTCCAGGAAGACGTGCGTCGATCACAATGCAGAAATACTTCTTTTTTTTTATTTTGATGTCTTCCTTTGAGCTTTTCACTTCCAGTTGATTTTTCGCTTATACCGTTTGTTATATGTTATGTAAGCATATATTTAAAGGTATTTTCCAAAAACAGCTTCTGAAATTTTCCTCCTAACACGAAATCTATGAAAACGAAATGTTCTGATTTCATCATCTTCTAAACTAGAAAGGAGGAGGTAAAAGGAAAGGTATGTACCACTGAAAATGCTATCCAAGATTTTACAAGTATATACACGTTTTCTAGATCGTACAGCTCAATAGACAAAAACTAGCTACTCACATTGAATACCTCTGTAACCAAACTAGTAACGCTCCATCATCAATTTTTGACTATCGTGATGAACACGTGTTTTCTCAAGGAGGAGACTTATGACTCAGGCTACTCCCAAAAATGTATCCACTCTTTAAATGGCAATAAATACAGTGTTTATTGACTTACAAATAAAGATAAACGGTTTTAATTAAATGTAATTAGAGGCAACGGAGTAAAATCGCGTGGTTTGTACGCGTTACAGGGGACGACAGCCTGTGCAAGACAGTCATAAAAGGCACAGTTGAAGGCGGACGTAGGAGAGGAAAGCCAAAGCAAAAACTGTTTGGATAATGTCAAATAATGGACAAGTATGACTATACCAGAATTGCTGATGGCCGCCGTTGATAGACCGTCGTCGAGGAGACGCAATATGACTTCGGCATTCGGATATTATGATTAAAAAAGTCAAGAAGAAATATTATTATTATTATAAGTAGTAGTAGTAGCAGTAGTAGTAGTAGTAGCAGTAGTAGTAGTAGTAGTAGCAGTAGTCGGATGTTGTCTCTTAGAGATTAGAAGTTAAAAAGGTGAGGTCTTTTTAGCAATTAACCCAAAGACGACATCGACATCAAGATCCAAAGCAATCATGTATTAAAGAAGTAAAATTTAGATTTTAAACCATCAGTTTAATATATATATATATATATATATATATATATATATATATATATATATATATTCATATTGTTCTCATTGTTTCTCTTAACCTGACCTCCCCTTCATAGATAGATATACACATATGTATGTATAATAAAGGGTGTATTCCGGTAAAATGAGAACTTGAGACTTGAATATTTACTACTTGACATTACATTTCATTCATCTCCTACCAAATGATCCCGTCAAGTGTGATTAGACTAGTATCCAAAATGTGGTCATTACATTCTCTGACTGCAATGTGTGAAAGGCTGTCCCAGACACTCTGAGACTATCATTTATATAAACGAGTTCATCACAAATCTCCCCACTCGCCTGCAAGCCGGGTGCAAGGTTGAGATCAACCATCCCTAGGCTGGAACTGATTACTTGTCAATTCCCTGATGCGCATGGATTTTTTAGTCGTCTATTATGAATCGAGTGGAATGTATTGCCCGGCATCATATTACACACATACGAATATAGATTAAATAAGAGTACATTTGATTACATAGACAGATAGATAGATAGATAGATAGATAGATAGATAGATAGATAGATAGATAGATAGATAGATAGATAGATAGATAGATTGATTAATTGATTGATTGATTGAAATAGATAGATAGATAGATAGATAGATAGATAGATGGATGTAAATAGGTAGATTGATTGATTGAAATAGATACTGAATATATTGTGCTAGATAGATAGATAGATAAATAGATAGATAGACAGATTGATTGATTGATTGATTGAAATAGATAGATAGATTGATTGATTGAAATAGATAGATAGATAGATAGATAGATTGATTGAAATAGGTAGATAGATAGATAGATTGAAATAGATAGATAGATAGATTGATTGATTGATAGATTGATTGAAATAGATAGATAGATAGAGTGATTGATTGATTGATTGAAATAGATAGATAGATAGATAGATAGATAGATAGATGTAAATAGGTAGATTGATTGATTGAAAGAGATAGATAGATACTGAATATATTGAGCTAGCTAGCTAGATAGATTGATTGAAATAGATAGATAGATAGATAGATAGATACTGAATATATTGAGCTAGATAGATAGATAGATACTGAATATATTGAGCTAGCTAGCTAGATAGATTGATTGAAATAGATAGATAGATAGATAGATAGATAGATAGATAGATAGATACTGAATATATTGAGCTAGATAGATAGATAGATAGATACTGAATATATTGAGCTAGCTAGCTAGCTAGCTAGATAGATAGATAGATAGATAAAGTCTGTGTCAATAGATCCGCACAACAGCTAGTACGATTAAGGAAGCATTTTTTTTTTAAAACAAACGTATTTGTGAAACAGTTTAAAGTAGTAAGTGTCGTGTTATTAACAAACAGAAATTATTAACTCATTATAGCCTATTGGCATATATGCTAGTTAAGTAAGATCTAATTAATACACAACAGCTCTTTTTTTCAAACGAGAAGCCCATTTAAAATGTTCTCATCTGTTCTGCCTTAATCTAATAATTAAACTAAAAAGAACTCATCTAATTCTTTTCAAAGGAAAATGAAAATGCCGCAATTTTTATTTCAATATTTTTTAATTAATTGGAATTAAGGATGTTTAATCATGCAGAACAAGATAACAACAAAAGAAAATTTGAACATGTGTGGAGCGGGGGAAGTAAATTTAGATCTTTTTAAAATATCGACGTGGAAAATGAAATCACCGGGCGGATTTCGTTTCGTTCACATCGCGCTATAGATAAGGCATGAATATATTTCTCCCTAGTAATCAAGGCAGATTGGGCTCTTTTTTCCGTGAGTGGCACCCAGTCTTGGAGAAGGAAAATACTCATATCAAACCTGTGGAATGAGAAGGAAAATAGTGAATTCAAATTGATGGAAGGAGAAGAAAAATACTCAATTCAAACATGTGGAATGTTGTGTATAGACTTCGTTGTACATTGTTCAATATTTCTCTGTAATCAGTTCTTCGAAAAAGTGTTTTGTTCTAGATAAGGTTTCACTATTAGAGTCAAATTACGTATATGGATAGTCGAACAGTTCATTCCTAAAATCAATAATCGTAATAACCAGAAGTATCTGTGACAATTTCAAATTTAAATTTTGGCGCTTCGTAAGTCTTCGTTTAGTGATTGAAGAACCACCTTGCGATTTCCAAGACTAGAAAATACCTGTAAAAATTCCAATATCGCATCATTAAATATTTGAGCTGAACAACTTTAACAAAATATTGCGATAAAAATTTTAAATTACAGGTAATTATTGAAAACAGTAAGAGTATAACAATGAAAAGATTTAAAATTGACAATTTTTTGTTTTACTGAAGCGGATTTTAAAAGCATAAGAACGCTATTGTCAGCGCTTTCTTTTTTCTTTCTTTCTTTTTTTCATTCATTCATTCATTCAATGTTTCTTTTTACTGAAACCAAACAGCATCTCTGATATGTCTTCACAGTCCTTATACTTGTTGGTAGGACGTAACATGCTAAATTAATAACGAAGGAATAATAATAATAATAATAATAATAATAATAATAATAATAATAATAATAGCAGATACAGAAACGACTGCAAGATAAACCGCTTCCACAGTCATACTCTGCCCGTATCAAACAAGCTGATATAGACAGACTCCGTGCCCATCAGTGGCTACCTAGTGCAGGATTAAAAGTTAAAACCGATTATTTATTTTGCTGCAAAGGAGCAAGGCTTGCTAACTAGAAATTAAAAAGCACACATACTGAAAGATTGCCTTAACCCGAAATGCAGATTTTGTAATAAATATCCAGAAACAGTTGACCATCTTGTATCAGGTTGCACGGTTTTTGCACCCCACTGAATATAAAAGACTGCACGACAGAATGGGCTAATATATGCATTGGAAAATCAGCAACGGTAAGGAAACTGCAAAAAACTAGTATGAACACTACCCAGACCCGTTTATGGAGATAGAACCTGTTACAATTTTATGGGACTTTATAATACACACAAGCAGACCAATCAAGTTAATCGCCGTGACATCCTGAGTAGAGATCGCAAAGACAAAATGTCCCTTTTTATTGACATAGCAGCCCTTGCAGACTGCAATGTATATTTGAAGATCTTCAAAAACTATCAAAATACAAGGACCTTGAAATCGAAATCTTACAAATGTGGCGCATGAGAACATTAAAAATTCCAGTTGTAGCTGGAGCCCTCTGTTTGACTGGAAAAAGATTCCAAAAGACTCATTGAAGGAATTCCTGGCAGACCATTCCTTAAAGAAATATAAAATAAAAATTGTACTCACAAGTACAACTGACGAAGAGCTTTATCTATATAAAATAAGTCTGAGATTATTTTTTTCAAAACTACTCAGGAGAAAATGACATGATGCAATCTCCGATGTTACGTGTCTAGTCGGGACCCAAATCAAAGGAAATAATAATAATAATAATAATAATAATAATAATAATAACAATAATAATAACCTAAACAAGAAAGCAAAAGCAAATACAATGTACCACATGTAAATTCAATGGCAAGATAAGACTCTTCATGTTTAGTATTCCGCCCGTTCCAAACAAGCTGATGTAGACAAATCCCATACACATCAGTGGATACGTCGTGCAGGGTTAAAAGTTGAAACCGAAGGTTTTATTCCTGCTACAGTCTACAAACTATAAATTACCAAGCGCACATACTGAAAAATTGTTTTGATCCCAAATGTAGATTCTGTGATGAATATCCAGAAACAATTAACCATCTTGTATCAGGTTTCACGGTTTTAGCACTGACTTAATATAAAATGCGGCATGATAGAGTGGTCTAATATCTGCGCTGGAAAATCTGCAACATAGGAAACTGCAAGAAACAAGTATAAACATTACACAGATCCGGTTATTGAGATAGAACCTTTAACAATTTTATGAGAATTTACAATATATACAGACAGAACAATCAAAGCTAATCGATAAATCAATGACAGAATGTGCTTTCTTATTGACATGGCAGTCGCTGCAGATTGTGATGCCTCTGAAAATGTTCAAAAACTATCGAAATACAAGGATCTTGATGTGGAAATTTCAAACATGTGGCACATGAGAATATCAATAATTTAAGTTGTAGTTGTAGTTTGGGCCCCCGGATTGGAAATGGTTCCGATTGTCTCATTTAAGGGATTAATATTAGCCCATGCCTTGAAGATATACAAAAAATTGTAGTCACAAGTACACCTCACACATTACGAAGAGCTTTATCTCTGTAAAATGTGTGATCTTTGTTTGTTTCTTTACAAAAACGATCAGTGGAAAATGTCATGAAGACATTTCTGAACTAAGGTCTCTGGTTGGGCCCCGGATAAAAAGTGTATACAACAAAAAATTATAGGAAATAATAATAGTAATTCAAAATCTGTCAAAACTAATTGTACCGGCTAATCGAATTTATCAAAAAAAAAAAAAATGAAAATTTAATATTACAATTATCCCTGTTTTATCATAGAGTATGCGCCAAAAAGCCTAACACCACATAGCTAGAATATGTTGCTTTGTAAGAAACGGCAAGTATCATCGGTAAAAATGTTTGAATCTAAACGAAAGGTCCCAAATATATAACTAGCATAGAAACCTCTCTTACAATGCCCTTTTTACTCATAGACCCCAGAGGGGAATTTTTAATTAGGTACTTAAAATTTCTCTCCTTTAAATGATACCACACATAATAATAATAATAATAATAATAATAATAATAATAATAATAATAATAATAATAATAATAATAAAATAACTTGAGATTAAAATGAAAAGATAATAAGTCGAAACCCTGACCTTGTAAAAACGAAGACAGAATATGGAATAGAAAAAGAAATTCATTTATAAGTTCATTTAGTTCTCGAAAGTAACACAGGGGAGATAAAAGACTCGAGGTCTGTTGGATCAGAAAAGTTTACTTCACGAAGGAATGTGAAGGATTGTTAATGACAGCTTATGCTGGAGATTTATAAACATTCTGGATAAAGGTTCATGAGATCACCACTTCAACCTTATGGAGAATGTTTGAGTGAGAGATGAGACTATCAGTTATTTTGTATTAGAATATAATTTTATGGCTTAGAATGAGTATAACAAATGGAGACATTATGATGATGCTGCCATTATTCATTGGATGTATGGGTTTGAAAGTATTAAGAACATGGACGCAGAATGGAGAAGGAAATTATGTAGAATAGCAAATCCTGTGGGATATTCGGATATAGACAGGCACAAATTTAGAGCACAATAGATGAAACATAATCTTGTTGGACAAAGAGAAAGTGTCCTGCCCATTTGACGAAAGAATTGGAATCTAAGAAAAGGACAATATCTGTAACTACAATGGTTTTAGGTTGGCATCTCTGCCCCGCCCTTTCACTGTTGAAAGGGTTAAATGCGGCTGTATCTTTTACTCCATTCCCTGATGGCTATAATCTCCAAATATCTTCTATCACGCCTCTTTACTCTTGCTCCCACTCTTTGTAACCCCTTGCGTGCTAGTGACACTTCTGCCTTGCTTGGGATAAAATGCTTAAAAAAATTCTATATGTTAAGAGCAAAAAAAATACACAGTATAGTAGCAATGATCATTGTAGCATTGGAGAGTTGTATTAAAAAATAACTGATTGCTGATATTGGATTGTGATTTGTAAAAAGAGTAATTACAAAACAAGGGCCTGTTTGGTTATAACGTCGATTTGTTTTTTACGGTTTATCAATCCTTTTTAGGTTATTTAAAGCTGAAACTTATTTTTGGATAGTAAGAATAATTCTTTGTTACGAGCGAATATTTCATTTAGAATTTATTGGAGATAAAAATGATTTGTCCATATACAAGTCCTACTATTGTTGTCATACAAGTTCTACTTTTGAAGCCATATAAGTCATAATATTTAAATGATGAGGGAAGAGATTCATAGCTTCCCCAATGGTATTTTCGCATAGGTGAATGTAAGAAAATCTACTTGAGTTCGAACTCCGTTCTACGATTTCTTATTCCAAGAAGCTATCCATTACAACATCCGCTCATCCTCTTTGTTCAGAGTAGCAAGAATACTTTGAAAAGAATTGGAAGAAGAACAAAAAATGTACTTTTGTTTCAGTTAAATCAGAACAACTTATTACCAGCAACCAATATCATATGCTGTGAGAAATAACAAGAAGGAGAAGAAGACGAAGATGAAGGAGAAAAAAAAAATGAATAAAAAGAAGAAAATATAAAAAAGAAGATGAAGGGAAAAGATGAGGGAAACAGAAGATGAAAGAAAAAGAAGAAACGAAAGGAAGAGTAGAAATACAAAGAAGAAGGAACATGAACAGAAGAAGAAGAAGAAGAAGAAGAAGAAGAAGAAGAAGAAGAAGAAGAAGAAGAAATAATAAAAAGGAAGAACAGAATGAAAAGAAAAGGGCAAAAGAAGAAAAAGATAAAAGAAAAAGAAGAATGTCAAAAAAGAAGAATACGGTCAAAAGAAGAAGAAGAAGAGGGGGAAAGAAGAAGAAAAGAAAAAGAAGAAAACGCAGAAGAAGAAGAAGAAATAAAAGATTAAGGCGATCGGTTGATGAAAGGCGACTTAAAACGCAAGACAAAACGCTCACCTGTAGCTGCCTATGACCGAACTCTGAATACACGTTCTGTCCAGAAATTTCTATCACTAAGTGGATTCGGACAAGCACAGGCTGTATAAAAGTATGTGGAATATCTCACTTACATCATTAGCGCTTGTTGAATGCTTGCGTGGACACAATAGGAATCCCACCATGGAAAAGTCGGCAGGAAGATTATCGAAATCGACCAAGTCAAGATCTTGTGAGATTTGACATCCAAATAGGCCGCGTTTTTGAGGCCACTAAACCTCGTACATTAATACAATCGATAGAAACCGCTTCAGAAGTCGACCATAATTGGCATTGCAAATATTCTGCGATAGGATGACACTGTCTGACGTGGTACACCTGAGAGAACGCCCATAATGCAAGATCCCCGGTCAAAAACGAAAAACCATAAGAAAGATGATAATCAACATATAAACATTTTCTATCGTTTTCTTTCTTTACTGTCCCTCCTTTGTCATACTGACAATTTGCTTAAATTTGGTTTATTTCTAGTAATGTGTGCAGACACCGGAAAGCTAACAATTCATTAACTAACCCATTACCTGTAGTAATAGGTTGGTGCAAAAATAATATCGTTTGTGACGTATTATTTAACGTCAAAAAACGATATTATTTTTGCACCAACAACCTAATAGAAAAGGAAGCCGAAGAACGGCAATGTCGAATATTCGCTTTATCTGCATTTACATGCTGGGTTTTTTTCTGAACACAACGTCCAGATTCCATATATAATAATATCGATTATTCAAATACGTATTCGTCTTTCTCAAGGTGCAGCACACATTGAAATAGTTCTCAGAAAAGGTTAGAAAAAAAGATTTAATTTTATAGGCATGATTTTATGATTGATTTGATTTTTTTTTACGATTTATCAACCCATTGCGTTTTATTAAAAGACGGAAAACATTTGGGGAATTGTAAGTTTTTTTTTTCTTTTGCGTGTGAATATTGTTTTAAAAATATATACCATTTCCACAGGTATTTGCAGCGACAAAAATAGATAGATAGATAGATATGAACCGACAGAGATAGATAAATAGATATGAACTGATAGAGATAGATAGATAGATAGATAGATAGATAGATAGATAGATAGATAGATAGATATGAATCGACAGAGATAGATAAATAGATATGAACTGATAGAGATAGATAGATAGATAGATAGATAGATAGATAGATAGATAGATAGATAGATAGATAGTGTTGTGGATTCCGAGATTAAATTCGGTCTCCAATGAATGACAAACGCAGGAATGAAATATAACAAATAAATGTATTTACACAATAATACAATTGGTAATACGGTTAATAAATCCAGAAACGCGGTTAGTCGCAATAATATATATATATATATATATATATATATATATATATATATATATATATATATATATATATATATATATATATATAGTCTGATAAATCCAGTCTCGAAGTAAGACTTCCTTAGAGTCTACGTGCTTGTAATTGTGACTTCTACAAGCGGTTACCTCACACTATTACTCTAACTCCAACTCAATCACAATCTCCATCTCTGCTCTGACTGACTCTGGGTATTTAACGGCAGAAGTCCAAGTACATACTGGTCGAGTCCACTTGTATGAAAAACAGATAGATAGATAGATAGATAGATAGATAGATAGATAGATAGATAGATATGAACCGACAGAGATAGATAAATAGATATGAACTGATAGAGATAGATAGATAGATAGATAGATAGATAGATTTAACTGAAAGACGCGCCTGTTCTTGCAAAGGAAGAAGAGAAAGCGTTTAACAGTGTCAACAGCCATGTACAATTTAATTTTTCACCATTTCCTCTTTATTTTATTTTATTTATTTTTCTTACACTCCCCCTTTTCTTTGACTCTCCATCTCTTTCCCTCCCCCTCTGTAGTTGTCACTAATATATCCAAGACTTCGTGCTGAAATTTGATCAGACTAACACACACACACGCACGCAAACACACACACACACACGCACACACACACACACACTTTCAGTCCTTGGAGTTCTCAGCATCCTCCTGTAGATGCTAATTTCTGTTACCTCTAGTCGCTTCTCCATCTGTGATGAGATGGCCCAGCACTCATTTCCATACAGGAGAAACGATATTACATGACAGTTCTGTTTCTCTCTTCTTTGTTTCTTAATGAAATTTCATGTCTCTTAATACGTTGCATAACTTTGGGAAGTCATCTTTCACTATATCAATAGAGAATCCGACTGTTGAAAAATTCCAGATTGGTAGTACTAAGAATTCTTTTAAGACTAGGTGGTATCAACATATCTTGTCCTTCGCCAAGAGTACTTATAGAAATAATACATAGCTTTCTAAATATTTTGGACTTTACGGATGCTAATAAAACTCCTAAGGTGAAATGCAAAGTTTTAAAAATAGTTAGAACGTGTAGATATTTATATGAACCCTGTGTTCTGTGTTTACACGAAAAATTAGAAATTAAATCAAAGAAGCGAATTAACGGTAAATTGTAGACATAGTCTAGCTTTTACCTTGAGATTTAGTTAAACTTTGTAATTTGATAATGCTTTTTACTTATATTTATTAATATACGAACTGCGATGCATTTTATATGACTTATTTTTCTATTTGTAAGATTTATTTAGATTTAATACAGTTCTGTTTAATCTCCTGTTTGTATTATTAACATCTTATATCGATGTACTGGTATTTGGTTAGTATTTTTAATATCTTGAATTGATTGGATGGTATTATTAACAGCTTATATGGATGCTGATAACTCAACGGTTGAATATTAATTTGACAACTAATTCTATACGTTGAAATTAATTACTAGTTTCTTAAAGAGGCCTCTTATTTATAAAATCCAAAAAATTATGTAAGAAACTCTCAAAGTATATAACCAGTTAGAATTAGGTTAAGTTACCTCCCTACCCTGCCCCGCTTTTATTTGATGGGAAAGTTGCTTGACTTGTATACATTTTAAGAAAAACTTGTGTATCAGTCTTTGCTCTAATATCTAGGATCTTCCTGTCATGACTCATTTCTTGAAAAAAAAAATTCGCTTAGTTTGACTTTAACGTAGGTAATATTCGATTGGTTGACCTCGATGAAGCCCTGAAGGCTTTTTTTTTATTTCTAAAAAATGAGGAGGAATTTTCTTTTGAAATTAAATTATTCGTTCACTCACCATTAATTTACAATCGCCTGAGGAGAAGCATTGATATGTGTTGAAACATGATGGTAATTTTTTAGCGATTTTTAGCATGTTTTTGTTTTAATATGTTAAAATAAATAATAGTTTACTCTATTCTGTATTGAGCCTATATATATATATATATATATATATATATATATATATATATATATAGGTCGGTAGGTAACTTCAAAGATCATATTATAGTCCAGATTAGGTTAGAAAAAGTGCAACATGTAGCATTTCACTCCGCCAGAAGTTGGAAACGGTATGCTGTAATACATTGGCGCCAGAAGATCCAATATGAACATTTCAGAATGTTTGGGTGTGAATCTAAGGACAGGGCAGAGGATTCCGAAAGAGTTGGATGAGTCTAAGGATGATTACGAATGTGTTTAGAATAATCACTAGTGATGGCGACGTTATGCCTCCATTCCATTCATCTTCCCACAGGGTCTCAGAATCAAAACGGAGGCCTACATCAAGTGCCTTGAGGAGGCAGTACTGCCCTGGATCATGAGAGCAGCTGCAGGAATACTCTGTGTCTGGCAACAAGACTCTGCACCTTGCCACACAAGCTGGAGAAATCAACTATGGCTGTTAGACAATTTTTGCGATCACATCAACCAATATATCTACCTAGACTGAAACAACTTGATTATTATGTCAGGGGCGCTGTTCAGCGACAAACCAACAAAACTACTTGCAACAACCAAGAGGGACTGCATAGCAATGATTCAGCAACTTAAATAAGGAGACCGTGCAGAACAGATGCAAGAGATTCAGAAGTTGTCTGGAGGACGTGACTGAAGTCAATGGCGATTTTATTGAATAAATTTATTCTTTACTATTTAAAGATATTTTCGCGCAAATTTGGTAAATATATATGTTAAAACAGCAAATTTGGTACAGTTTATTTAATTATTGGAATTTTTGTTACAGCTTTTTAAAACAACAGCACAGTATAGAAATTTAGTAGCTTAAAACAGAACAAAAACACAAATGTTAGATGTGCTGTTCAAACTAAAGAACACTGGCAAAATTTCTTGGTATATTTTTTAGTCATCAACTTGAATGTTCGTTCTTAAGAACATCTAATTCGATGCTTCCTCGATCGAAACATTCTTAATCTTTTGAAATCTAGGGATAACAGTTATCTTCGCAACCTATTTTCATAATCTTAGCCTCTTACTATGAAACGCTCTACCTCGAGTGGCTCTTTGTCCATATGTATATATATACATATATAAATCAACACTTATAGGCGACAGGCTGTTTCATGCTAGACGCAATCGTAAGGCCAGACGATTGCGTCTGGCATGAAACAGAATGTCGCCTCTAAGTGTTGACTTCTATGTTCACTTTTATAATTACACACGCTCTATCTCTGATATCGAGCAATTTATCCCATAAATATAGCACATCTTAAGACTATATATATAAAGTAAAAAAAAAATCCAAACCAATGAATAAGTAAATAAATTAGGTAAATATAAACACATCAACATACCACGAACGCAAACACAAAGTAAACGTAATAATATCAAACAACAATAAAATAATAAGTAAGTCAATTTGGTAATTGCAACTCTTCCAGTGGCCTATTCAGAGTCTTTGACTAAAGCAAATTGAAAACCTTTGGGCTTTAATGGTCATGCGTGCCCTTAATAAGAAAGTTAACACAGATGTACTTTTTTCGCGAATTAAAGGAATGCTGAAAAATCTCACGAAGGACGTTGACTTACTAAAGAATTTAGTCTATAGCAATCCACAAAGAATTAAGGCCCTTATTAATGCAAAATATTACGCAACAAAATGCCAAATCAATTTTTGACTTGTATAATGTACATATGTACAAATATATTAATAGCCTGTCTTAATAAACGCATTCTATTGCTCACTTGACTTAGTAAAAATATAAAAATCGACTTTCTATGGGTGCATCCAATTAATTTGCCCCGCATTGTTAATATATATATATATATATATATATATATATATATATATATATATATATATATATATATGGTATAACGGTATATAATCTTGTATAATATTATATATTAAAAAACAATATCTAGAAAAATATGACAAGTTTATTTGTGACGCGTCAGAAATAAACGTTCCAATTTTCTGACGGGTCACAAATAAACTTCTCCGATTCTCTGATATATATATATATATATATATATATATATATATATATATATGGATGGAGAATGATTGTCTCACTAGATCAGTTACGTTTAATAAGAATTCATGCGGTGTGCGGAGATAGATGTAATATATAATAAAAACAGGGTGTCTACTTCAAATACGTGTAACCAACAAAATTAACATTTTAGCTAATAAAAAAATCGAAATAAAAATAAATGCATTGATTTTTACAAATTCCTCTGCATTATGCAAAGAACATTTGGTCATACCTTCTTATTAATGTCTACCGTTATAGATGCGTACAGATGGGGAAAGACATAGACCTATATTGAATGTCCCCAAAACGTACTCTTTAATATGAAAACAATATTAATAGTCAACATTAAGAAAGATTAATGTCTATTGACTTAAAAAAGAAATTAAAAATATTTTTTAATACATCTCACCTCGAGCAATGAAAGGCGAGCCACTAACACACAGGGAATTACTGAGAGTGAAAATGAAAAGATTGCTATAGAGGCGGATTGATGAAAAGATAAAAGATGAACGAGGATAACGGCAACAGAAGATCACAAATGCATTTTAATTTTCGAAGACTGCAGTTATCAGTGAAGCAAGTAAGAGGAAGTTAGTTCCAATGTCGGGAAGTGCGAGAAAAATACTGCTGGAGTAGAAGTGGTGGTCGCATTTAACTATTACACCAGTAAAAGGGTGGGTCTAGATGCCAATTTAGTAACACGTTTAAATTCGGGTCATCAGGGAATATAACTCATCAGAACAATTGCTATGAAAATATTTGTAGAAAAGACAGAGCGAAGCCACATCACATGTATTAGAGATTGACTGAAGTCGAGATGTCTGGAGCGATTACATTGCAGATCCTTCTTTGAATTTTGTCGCTAAACTAAAGATAAACAGCAGGGACGCCAGACCATAGATGGCAATAATATTTGATGCATGTATGAAGATTTGTAGATGTGTAAGAAAAACCTTCATGGCACGACACAGTGAAGCGACTGTCCTTGCAGAAGATGCAGTTATTGATTCAATGTAGTTGTTCCACGTCAGGTTCTTTGAAAACGTGAGGCCAATTAGGTGAAGTGAGACACTCACACGGAGTCGATTCACGGGAGTAGGGAAGTGTATTCTGTGGCGACATTAAATATAAAATGAAATTTAATGCATGGATATAAACAAGAAAAATAATTCAAGAATTTATAGGAATTCAAAAAGTGAGCAGACACACATACATTAATATATTATATATATATATATATATATATATATATATATATATATATATATATATATATATATATCTTTGTCCTTGTATGTGTTTGTGTGTGAGTGCGTATGCGAGTTTGCGTGTATGGTGTGTATTTATGTGCATCCGAGTGCGTGAGTGTCATAAAAGTCTGTTGGGTAATGGATTCTTGTTTTTGGTCGAAAGCATTTAATCATCCACCCACACCACATCATTTAAGACTTTGAAATTGGAGAAACATACAGATACATCCCTATAGTAATGACGAAAAAGTTATTCACAGAATAAATCTTTTCCACACATATATGTCCATGTCAATGCACTTAATCAATTGGTGAAGATGAATGCTATAATTCGAATAAAAATAAAGTGAATAATTCAGAACAAAATCTCAAATAATTGTGCCAGGCTTCAGACTTATTGATTCGCTTTCACCTACTTGTATACACACATTTTCTGTTTTTCTATATCTTTCTGGTCATTGATTATATACACACACACACACACATATATATATATATATATATATATATATATATATATATATATATATATATATATATATATATCATTGTGCAGGTATGCAGAAAATAGAAAAGAACACGTTGGGTGCATAATCCGGGGTTCCTTAGTATTTTTGTTTTTATTTTTAAGAAGACAGTGCTCCATACAGAAGTAGAGCTTACATTATAATAATATTTTTTGTTTAAAAATATGATTCCTTCGCTACATAAGAGTTCACATGTTTCAAAAACGAGAGCCGAAATCATCCAAATAATTATTAAAATTAAGTTGAATTGTGGTGTTTAGTCCCGTTTCATCTTCAAGTGAAATTTTAGGAATGAGCTATCTCTCGGTTTACGTGTATTTTTAGGCACGGTCCGTTAAAGAATTTGTTATTGTGGGAGTGGCTAGACTATTTTCCTTCGTTAAGTTGTCATGGAGTTAATTCTTATACATAGATTCATCATCCTCTGAGAGGTTTTGCTAAGTTTGGGTAGGGTATCTATTTCAAGGCTAATGTTTGCGGTCATCGTTTAGTTGGTTCCCAGTGAAGGATATTTTTATGGCGCGCCTACAATCGTTATGTGTCTGGAGAATTGTCTTTTATTATTGTCCATCTGATTATCTACTTATTTATTTGTTTATTCAAGTGGGTGTTTTATATACAGATCGCATTGCACTGAATTTCAATTTGTTTTTTTTTTTGTTTTTTGACGACTACAAAAAGGGATTGTAGGCGCGCCATAAAAATATCCTTCACTGGGAACCAACTAAAGGATGACCGCAAACATTAGCCTTGAAATAGATACCCTACCCAACATTAGCAAAACCTCTCAGAAGATGATGAATCTATGTATAAGAATTAACTCCATGACCACTTAACGAAGGAAAATAGTCTAGCCACTCCCACAATAACAAATTCTGTAACGGACCGTGCCTAAAAATACACGTAAACCGAGAGATAGCTCATTCCTAAAATTTCGCTTGAAGATGAA
>OZ010584.1:70720008-70737508 GCA_963932145.1 Acanthosepion lycidas
TGAGCGACGGGTTGCTGAAAAGTTCTCCGCCATACCAACAACCTCTTCTAAAAAGTATCTGATGTTTCGTCATTTGGCCAGATGTTGTGTTGCAATGTGGGTCGGACCAAGTGTTTTTAAGCACGCACGCACACACACACACACGCACACACACACACACACATATATATATATATATATATATATATATATAGACTTTAATTGAAAAGCACTTCCCCACTAATAGCAAACTTTAATTGAAACTTTAAACTTTAATTGAAAAGCACTTCCCCACTAATAGCAAACTTAGCAACATCTTTAACAAAAACACATTGAAACTAAGTTACAGCTGCACTGAAAATATAGAAAGAATCATAAAAAGACACAATAAGAAAATCCTAGAAAAACACGCATACCAAAACAGTAATAAAACACATAAACTAAAACTAGATAAAAATAACGAAAAATTATGCGATTGTAGAAACCCTAAAAACTGCCCGTTGGAAAATAAATGCCTCACAAAATCCGTGGTATACCAATGCACTATCTCATCCATTGAGAGCCCTAACACTGATAGGATAACATAGGATCAACAAAGAATAATTTTAAAATTAGATGGAGACAACACAAGAGCTCTTTCAACAATATTCAAAATAGAAATCAGACATCTCTATCCCAATATTTCTGGCATCTAAAGGAAACGAATAAAACACCAAAAGTAAAATGGAAAATAGTGAATAGAGCAAGAACCTGTAGAACCTGGGATGACCCATGCCTCTTATGCTTACAGGAAAAACTACACATCATTAAATTCCTAAATAATGAAAAATTATTAAACCATAGGCAGGAGTTAACGGTTTTCTGCCGACACCAACAGACTTTCGCATTAGATAATTAGCATAAAAAAAAAAAAAAAAAAAAACATAGCTAAGTAAAATTCTAAAAAGCTCAGCCAAACCCTTAAATAGGAAAGACCCCTTTTTGTCGTCGTCAAAAAAAAAAAAAAAAAAAAAAACGAAATTCAATGCAAAGCGATCTGTATATTAAACACCCACTTAAATAAACAAATAAATAAATAGATAATCAGATAGACAAGAATAAGAGAAAATTCTCCAGACACAGAACGACTGTAGGCGCGCCATAAAAATATCCTTCACAGGGAACCAACTAAAGGATGACCGTAAACATTAGCCTTGAAATGGATACCCTACCCAACCTTAGCAAAACCTCTCAGAGGATGATGAATCTACTGATAAGAATTAACTCCCTGACCACTTAAAGAATGAAAATAGTATAGCCACTCCCACAATAACAAATTCTGTAAAAATACACGTAAACCGAGAGATAGCTTATTCCTAAAATTTCGCTTGAAGATGAAACGTGACTAAACACCTCAATCCAACTTAATTTTATTAATTATTTGGATGATTTCGGCTCACGTTTTTGAAACATGAGAACTCTTATGTAGCGAAGGAATCATATTTTTAAACAAAAAATATTATTATAATATATATATATATATATATATATATATATATATATATATATAGATAGATAGATAGATAGATAGATATGTCTTAGTATATAATTTAGACTACTTAGGATCCTCTAGCATTTATGGGCACGTTTATTAGTAGCTTTATAAAAGGAAGAAGTAAAATTTCTACATTCATGCATATTCATTTCATTCGGAGTAATTTCGACATTAGCACAATGTCATCATCAGGGTCTTGTTTTTTATATGACAAGAAAGTGTCCAGCATTTTTTAAGAGAAAATTGTACGGCACATTAGCTTAGCATTTTTCACTTCACATGTTAAAAAATAATTTTCAGATGAAAACAACAATTTGGTCCCAATCTTTCCATGTCAATATATTCAACGAAACATGTTTGAAAGAAAGATTATTGCCACACACACACAGACACACACACACATACATATATATACATATATATATAAATATATAATATATATATATACATATACCTAAATACATATATATGTTTATGTGTGTGTATATGTGTGCGTTTGTATATATATATATATATATATATATATATATATATTGTAAAATGCATCTATTGGATGCTTTAGTACACATCATCAGTGATGTTTCTCGCCGAGGTTCATTAGGGGTTTCGGGTCTTTCAATACTCTATCCCCCTCTCCACAGGGATCCAGCCGATACTGATTGGATATCGACTTGTGTACCTACCGTCAGCTACAATTTTTTCCATCTTCTAAACTACACACCATGCAACTCTTCTTGGTAATTTATTTTCTAATCCCGAATGGGTTCTGGTTCACCGGCCGTGTGAGCTCTTCCATGAAAAAGGAAGAAAACGCATTCACAATTTCTTTCTGGTCAGGAATATGGCGGCGTGCTTGATTTGAAGTGTTAAAAATTATTTAATTCCCTTCACTGAGACGTCTACACACACACACTCTGACACAGAGCAACGCAATCAAGCCTCGCATTCTGCTTACACATATCCATTTTCATTCATGTTAATCCGCTGCCGAAGAAAAAATAATTCCTTTTCCACTTTCCCGCTTTTTCCTTTTTTCATCGTTGACCCTACACCTATATGAGTTATGCACATGCAAACACACACATAAATGCCGCCACACACACCAATGCACACATCTAGAAAACACACAAAAAACAAAAAAATCAAATACCGTAGCCCTGGTATGGGGTCAAGCAGGTGCTAGATGTTAGCCAGGGATCACTCGTAAGTAACCATGGTTAGGGGTACCCTATTTCTGTTCATTAGTCCAGACTGTATTGTGAGGTTTGGTTTTAGCTCATACCCAATCCCCCCCACCAAATATGTGTACATACCAAACGCAACTTCATTTAATTCCCTTCCTGATTGCCAATCACTTGACCTTTTCCGCTGCTAATATTATTGAGCAAATAGACTTGTTTTTTACCAAACCTGTTACAGCTATTAGGTTGGTGCAAAAAATGACGTAATAATGTCGTTTTTTGACGTATTTTTAACGTCAAAAAACGACATTATTACGTCATTATTACGTCATTATTTTGCACCAATCTAATAATTTTGGTAACAACTTACATAGAGATCGCCCAGCAATACCTCCGAAACCCATTTCAATCGGTTTACACTGAGCTCGCCAACCGCGTCATTTACATTCTTCTACAATCAGTAAATATATCCCAAGCTTCCAATTTACATTGAGCACTGTTTTGTAAGAATAAAAATATCAATAAGAACTTCGGATTACACTGTTCTTTTTACTAACCATATTTTAAATCAGTTAAGTTATAATGATTATATATATATATATATATATATATATATATATATATATATATATATATATATATATATATATATATATAGCTTGCTATCTTGGCCCATGGTCTAGATTTTAGCATTCCTGTTACTTCTATTAGTAGGGAGAATATTTTTTTCTGAATTTGAAGTATTTTATGCTCAACTCTCGAAGCTTCAACCTGTGTCTTGTGATAAATCCTGCGACTTTCGAGCTAAATTGAATGATTTGGCTCATTCTTATGCTAGTTCTCCTATTTCTTTCTCTGAATCGAAATGGAGAAGTGAACACCATAAGGTTATTAAATCCCTTAAGAATAACCATTCTTTGGTTATTACGAAACCGGATAAAGGATCGGGTGTTGTCCTTATGGACCGCCATGATTACATTAACAAAATGTTAAGTATATTGAATGATCCTTCCAAGTTTCAACGCCTTGGTTCTAGTGATACTCACGATTCTACGTTGACTTCTGAAATTCGATTTCAGAAACGTCTTGTCAAGTGGGTAAAAAGTGGTGTTCTTTCATCTGAAATGGCGGAGCAATTGAGACCGCTTGGCTCTATTCGTCCCCGTCTTTATGGATTACCCAAGATTCATAAGAAGGGTGTCCCGTTGAGACCCATTTTATCGATGATTGGGTCTTCACAGCATAAAGTTGCAAAGTGGCTTGCTATATTGTTGCAACCAGTGTTGCAGCATTACAGTTCCTTTTGTATTAAAGATTCGTTTTCTTTTTCCAAATTCATTCGGAATTGTGATGCCACAGATGGATTTATGTGTTCATTTGACATCTGCAGCCTCTTCACGTGTGTGCCTTTATCGGAGACTATTGATATTTGCAGCGATATGTTATATCGTAGTAATTTGACTCCTCCTAATATACCTGAAGAAGTGTTCGTTGAACTCATGAAATTTGCCACCATGTTTGTCGATTTTAGTTTCGACAATATCATGTATCGTCAGATAGATGGTGTAGCGATGGGTTCCCCCTTGGGTCCCGTGTTGGCTAATATTTTTGTGGGTTTTTATGAAGAAAGCCTTATGTTAAGTTCTGCCCGACCCAAGGTTTACTTTCGGTATGTGGATGACACTTTTTGTGTGTTCAGCCACGAATCGGAAGTGGATCAATTTTTTTCCCTACTCAACAGTGTTCATCCTGCCCTTAAATTCACAGTAGATAAGGAGTTCAATGGTTCATTGCCCTTCTTAGATGTTCTTGTTCAAAGAACTCCTTCCTCGTTTATCACATCAGTTTATAGGAAGTCTACATTTACTGGATTATATACTCGATGGGACTCCTTTTGTCCTAAACGACAAAAGATTAATTTGATTAGGACCCTGATACATAGGGCCCTAATGATTTGTTCGGATGACACTTTGAAACATGAAATCAGTTCCTTAACTGAGATTTTTGTGAACAATGGTTATCCGTTGAACATTGTTCACTCAGTTATTCGAGATGAAACTGCCAGGTTTAACAAAATTAAACCTGCTTCAGTGGGTAAATGTTCGGTCTATCTTCGTTTGCCGTGGTTGGGTAGCATTAGTGAATCCTTCGCCAAGCGTATTTCATGGAGTTCACATCAGTGTTATTTTGCAGCCAATGTTCGTGTTGTTTTTCAAACTAAGTTCGTACTTTCATCTATGTGTAAAGATGTTCTACCCCCCCACACACCATATTAACTCTGTTATTTATCATTTCAAATGTAGTTGTGGATGCGACTACATAGGTAGAACGACACAGCGGTTGGACGTTAGAATTAAACAACACGTACCTGCTATAATACTGAATAAAAAAATTTCTTTGGGTGATACCATTCGTAACACGTATGGGTCATCGATTGCGGATAAATTTATAAAGAATCCTACTTGTGCGTTGAATTTCAGTGTGAACTGGTTTTCTGTTTTGGCCAGTTCGCACTCGCTATTCCATCTTAAGGTGTTAGAGACGCTTTACATCAGGTTCAGGCAACCTACTCTTTGTAAACAAAGAGATTGTTTGCTTGGACTTGCTGTGCTGCGTTTCTAGCATCTTGGTTGGTATAACTTTTATAATAATTTATTTCTTCCTGTCCAATCATTCATGTCATGCATTACAGACTTCTTTTCTTTTCCTCATAATTTCCCCGTTAACAGTTCTGATGAGAGGGGACGAAACCGGTCGACTGGTGTTTGTTTTATTTTAAATCTATCATGGTCCATAATATAAAATTTCTTGTTTTTAATGCCTTAATACGCTTCTGTACCGTTTCAAATATATTCAAATATATATATATATATATATATATATATATATATATATATATATATATATATATATATATATATATATATATATATATATATTCTCAGATGGCACTTATCTGTAGAAAAGAAAAAATGAATGAAAAAACAGAAGGAAAACCCTCCTTAGTTTATCCGACGTGGTTTCATCATTCGCCGGACTTTATGAAGATCTTTTTATTTTGCAACAATTTTATATTTGACAATTGCACAAAATGACCAAGCCTATGAATGCTCATAAATATTAAGCAAGATAACTTAAGGTTATTAACGTCGAACTGCATCTTTGAGAGGAAATTTTTCAATTTAAATACACTCAATAACAGGTTAACTGAAATGTCTAGGCATTTAGACATTAGAATACGTTATTTAATATACTCGAAAAAGACGACAGAAAATAGGAAAAAGAATAAAAGTTTTGGACATTGAAATATGAGATGGAAGTTTGTATTATACATCCTTAAATGTTAAAATGATGGCTTTATTCGTTTTCCTTTTATTTTATAACGCATTTTTTGTGTATGTTGGTTTGGGAAAGTTACAATTCCTTGAGGAAAGGTAAAACTGGAAAAAACTTTGGCGTAAATTGATATCTGGATAATATTCGATGTCGGCACTCTCGAGGATTTTCCTTCGTGGTAAATTAATTTCTCTTTTGATGAGTGTGGAATTTTTAGATCAAAACTGTTGTAAAGTTTATTTCTGTATAGGACTAATGCATTTGCTAAATTAATATTTATAATGTCTCTTTTGTGTTTATAGATGTGTTTGTTTTTAAATTATTTCTGCTTGTTTCTCCAATGTATTGTGAGGAACAGTCTAGGCAATTTTTTTCATATATGCCTGCTTCTGAACTATTAATGATATGTGTGTTTTTAGATCTGATTATCTGATTGGATTTGAAGTGGTTTTAAATATTTGGATGTTCTTTAGATAGGATAAGTATTTTAGATAGTGGACCTTATAGAATTGTTAAGTAACATTATGTATCAGTTTTTTCATTAATTTAACATTGTGGAAAATGGTGTTATTTTTATTGCAGTTGTATACAGTTATTTTGCACCTCTCTTTTTGCGTTGTGAATGAAGTAGTGGGGATATTGAAGGATTTTTGAATGTTTCTTTCTATATATATATTTCTTCTTTGAGTAGGTATTGGTTGTTTCAAATTATTAGTACTCTCATGTAGTAACCTATAATTATACCAGATTTAATTTTATAAATGTGGTTTGAATAGAAGTTGTCGATATCGTTGTTGGTGATAAATCTGTAAACGTCAAAATTGAGTTACCTATTATTTCTATGTAACATGATATCTAGGAAGGGAAGCTTGTGATGGTTTCATGTTCAAAGGTGAAGTCCATTGTTGGTACAACGTTGTTGCGCTAGTTGACAAGATCTGTTAAAATAGTGTTTACTCTTGTCAATATTAGATTATTACTATTATTATAGAATTATTATCATTATTTTTTTATCATTTTATCATTGCAAATCTTTCTTATTAATTTATCAGTATTTACTTAAGCAAAAAATGAGTTACCCCATTGATTTTCAAATGTATATTTAACACAACGTGTGTAAACGTAATTTTCGAAACGAATATTAGAATTTCTAATCTTTATTTTCAATTTTAAGTGTAATTTTTAGCTTTAATTTAAAATTACGTTATAGTGAAATTAAATATTTAACAACAGTAATAATGTATAAAAACAAGTCAACGAACACGTGAGACCCCGAAATATTAACCAACCTCTAAACACCGACCAGTACCTTTAGATTGAATAAGGAATGAAAATCTGAGGTGTACTCTTGAGGTATTATGCACTTTCATTAATATATACTTAATAGCTCTGTTATTTAGTATTGAGCACTGGTTTTCTTACACCAAAGAATATATGTTTTTGTTATTATTTTTAAAAAATAGTCCTCGATACGAAAGTAGAGCATAAATATAATTATTTATTTAAAAATATGATTCCAACTCGCTACATAAGAGGTCTCATGTTTCAAAACAAGAGCCGAAAACTTCAAAATAATATTTGAATTAACTTGAGTTAAAGTAGGCACTGTTCCATCTTCAAGCGAAATTTTTTGAAATTTACGAGTTTTAATAGTATGGTCAGAATTGAAATCAAAAATTTCCATGATAACATCAAGGGCGGATTGTTTAGAATCGGCAGGGGAGGTGTGTCGTCAAATAACAAACGTTACGGCTTTTTTATATACACAAATCCATTTCATATAATAAAAGAATAAAATAAAAATAAATAAATAAATCTCCGTAGACGCTCAAGCCAGACTATGCGAAAACTTCCTCCGTCGTAAATTTAGCCACCCCCACCTTACCCTGACCCGGCATCTATGAAAATAACTCTATACTGATACAAATTATTAACACCCCTCCCCTGCCGATTCTAAACAATCCGCCCTTGATGTTACCATGGAAATTTTTTTATTTCAATTCTGACCATACTATTAAAACTCGTAAATTTCAGAAATAAGTCATTCCCAAAAAATTTCTCTTGAAGATGGAACAGAGCCTACTTTAACTCAAGTTAATTCAAATATTATTTTGAAGTTTTCGGCTCTTGTTTTGAAACATGAGACCTCTTATGTAGCGAGTTGGAATCATATTTTTAAATAAATAATTATATATATATATATATATATATATATATATATATATATATATATATATATATAAGCACATATATATATTATGAAATATAGTTTTTTAAGGTATGCTATATTAATTGGACGAAATTTCTCAATATCAATGACAGAGCTTATGTAAAGACAAGCAGTTTGACAACGTTATCACTTTATTCTTCTATACTGAAATGCAATGGTCCAATTATCCAGGCGGCAAAGTACCTCGACTATCTACATCTCTTTGTCATTATGAATGCATGGCTAAAAATGTAGGTTTATTCCCATTCATTTTACTATTCAACCCTTTACTGAAAGTGACTAATTATTAGAGAAACCTGTTTATTGCATTCTCTTGGAGGATAATGTATATTCTTGTTCGTTTTTATAGGATGGTCCGTAATTTTAAGGTTTCATACTTAAATCAGTCATTAATTGTTCGAAAGTTTAGGTTTTTTTCATTGAAAGCACTTATTTCGAATTAATTAATCTATTAGGTTGGTGCAAAAATAATGACGTAATAATGTCGTTTTTGACGTATTTTTAAAGGTCAAAAAACGACATTATTACGTCATTATTTTTGCACCAACCTCATAGCATTTTATTCATTGAATTGTAACTACTATTTATTATTATGATTATTATTTTATCTTGTTATTAAATTTGTGTGAACGGGTTCATTCGTACTTTATTTATTTCAATTATATGTTTATTCCTTTGTGTGCGTGTGTGTGTGGTTTGCGATAAACAGCAAAAGAAAGAGCCCAACATTTAAATCACAAATTGGAAATACCAAAATCAAGTAAATACAAAAAAATTAACTATCTGGAAAGTTTTTTAAAGTGCGACACCGATATCCGAAAACGCATTGAAATAGTTGCCTTCCAAAATGTAAGTAAATAACGAAGAAACAGACACAAATTTCATTAGAGACAAAGAAATGAGTAATGGCATGTAATATAATATCTGTCGCCCAATATGGCAGTGAATACTAGACAATATCCCCACAGATGAAGAAGACATTTGAGGCAATACGAATGTTGCTCTATAAAAAGAATACGGAGAATTCCATGGACAGGACATGGGATTAAGGTAGGTGGGGGGATTAAGGAAGATAGAAACGAAATGAACGCCTATATTTATAAAGAGACTATTGAAATTTCTCGGACACTTAATGAGGAAAGAGTGACTGGAGAATTTGATACTAACAGGTCATATTGAAGGAAAAAGCAGACAAAGGAAAACAGCGTATAACCTACCAAACGAGCTTCGTTAACTGGGACGGCATCCGTGAAGGTATCATTCTCCAGACACACCTACTGTTGCTACGTCAGCAGTACATTCGGTGGGTTACCAGGATTATGATGAAGATTTGCAATAACATCTTTGAGAGTGTTATATTATATTATGAAACTTTTTTTTTATCTTATTGCATGCAAATATAAATGATATAGTTATTTTTATATAATTTTAGATATTATAATACCAAAGATTTTATTCAATCAAAAAATAAAAAGATTGACCAGGGTTTTTCTGGAGGATAACACTTTTAATGCAAAATCTTTGTATTCAATTTGCTGAATATCAAGAGATGGGGACATTAATCGCAACAAATAAATTCTCCCTTATTCATACCCACTATTATTTGGGGGGAGCTTACATTCACTCGTCATTACTATCAAGCCACTTGAAAAGTGATCCTAATCTCAGAATAGAAACAGATAGGTTAACATTTAAATTTAATTATTACGAACAGAAAATATGCAAAAATTTTCATATTCTATTTCTTCCATGGCTTCTTGTAGAAAAATTCGCAATAAATATGAATGATATCTACTCAATATTTTTTTGTTGAATTAGGATTAAATGTTCGTTTTTTTAGCAGCGAAATGTCAAAATTTCAAAAGAATATGGAGAACTTCTCTATCGCCATTTTTAGAAAAAGTTTTTTACTTCAATAAGATTGAATCATAAGTAATTTCCTTTTTTGAAAATCGTTACAAATGACGAATAAATCATTCTAACTAATCGTCCATTCAATGTATCATAGTAGTTGATGAGAAATCAGTTGCACACAACAATGTTCAAAGTTCCACCTGATTTTACTATAACAGCTAATGTCCGACTTGACACGTACACTATTTGAATCAACCTCATTACCTATGTATTCCATTAGTAAAAAAGAAGTTCTATTCAGGAACCTTCTTCCCAAGAACCATTAACTTGTGAAACAGACTCCTGATGAGTTGCTCTCCCGTTCACTACAATCTTACTCTTCAAATCTAGGGTCAACCGTTATCTTTCTTACATATTCTCATAATCTTCAATTCTTCTTGATTCCATACAACAGCCTCATCCGATTACCCTCTACCTTGAGTGGCTATGGGGTTTGCATTGACTGAAAATTTATTAAAAACATAAAAATCCTGTTGTTTTCATACGATAATACCTATATTTTTTCTTAAATACTGTAAATAATATTTGTTCAATAAAACTTGATAACTAAAAAAGAAAGTTACATTTGCGGCAACGTATATATATATATATATATATATATATATATATATATATATATATATATATATATGAAGAAATATAGTCTTAAGGTGTGCTATATTTATGGAATAAAGTGCTCAATATCAGAGATAGAGCGTGTGTAAATATAAAAGTGAACATAGAAGTCAACACTTAGAGGCGAGAGTCTGTTTCATTCTATATGTAATCGTCAGGCCTGATGATTCCATATGGCATGAAACAGACTGTCACCTCTAAGTGTTGACTTCTATGTTCACTTATATATATATATATATATATATATATATATATATATATATATATATATATATATATATATATATATATATATCCTCGTTAAAAACACAACTATACTTAAACGTGGAATAAATCTCCACAATCGACATTACAAGATGACCACTACGGAGTAAAGTCGATAGCGTATCAATTATTTAAACTTCTTGAAGGACAGAATGGCAGAGTAGATAAAGGCGTTAGTTATATCCCGTTACAGGACCCAAAGAGTGTTGAGTTCAATACCTGGTTAAGGCGGTAGAGAACTTGGAGAAGGAAATTAACAGGAGATAACTGATAAATGACATCTAGACATGGCACGTGGAACTAGAACAGTCTACCCCAGTGAGCGAAATAACGGGTTCATTTCGAAATTCCAACCACCTGAAGAAGGCCAGAGCGTACAACGGCCAAAACGTTGAGATAAATATGTCAACAAAGATGGGGAAAATAGTCCAAATAATGCAAATAGTGTACATAATACCTCATCTCAGAAATATAGACAGATTCATGATAAGGAATGAACAACTAAATACATGTTTATACATCCAGCAGATACAACGAGTATATATACGTGTGGGAAAATAGCTCCTTGATTTCATCTATAGGGAAAAGCTTGTTTTTCACTAGAACAGTATAAAGCCGCAAACAGCAAGCAAGAATAATGCAGGAAAGTTAGTCTCTTATTCTGTTGCAAAAAACACGCCGTATTTCCCTGACATCTTTGTATCATAACTTTCGGAAGCTTAATCAAAAGTTATCGAAGTGCTGTCTCATAATTTGTTGACAATGAATAGGTGAATATATGTGATTGAATAAAATGTAATTGTACGTTATTTTGTTAAGAAAAAATTTGATCATCAAAAATATTTTTTTTTTATGATTGAACCTAAGACAAAGCGTCAGCTGGAAATTAGACTTTCACTAATTTCAACTTAGTTTTTATATTTCTTTTTATTCACTTATACATTTATTTAAACTTTTTCATATACCACATTATATTCTTACTAATTTCGTAAAGCGATAAACTAAAATATTCCGGTCGTACGAAGTTCGCAGATCCAGAGCCTTACAAAAAAGGTTCGTCTAGTAAACCAGCAAATTCTACGCATTTTCAGGCCACCGGAAAGTTCATGGTCATAATTCTGAGCTGGAAAATGTTTTAATAAAAACTGGATATAAGTTATTATATTCACGTTTCATTGAATCATTTTCCAGGTCAAAATTAGATCAGAAAAATTCCGGTGGCATACAAATGCATGCACTGTTTTGCTAAATATTAAGTCTTTTCTATATTTGTATGAAAATTTCACTAAATTCTGATATGTTTCCCGAAATCTGAAAACTCGATTCATATTCTTAAATAGCTTCGTCAGATCGAGACTTTCATATGGCACCAAACCTGTTCAGAAATCTATAGACTGACAGCTATCTCAGAAAAATTGTTAAAAATGAATTTTGAGCGAGCGACTCCTGTGAGTTTTGATGAAGACCACACTTCTTCAAACCTTGTTGTCTGGCGCTACAGAATCATAAAGAAAGACCTGTACAAAATAAAAGAAACGACATCACTTGAGAATTTTAGCAAAAGCTAAAATCGATATCATATGTAACTAAAAAAATCCAGATTCTGACATTTCACGCCACTTGATATAAAAAGTTAGGAATGAAACCGCCATCAATATTGAAAGTGTGATATCAGCTACTGGACATGAGAAACATATTTCTGAAAATATTTTTTAAGAAAAAGATTTTATGAATTTTAAAGCAACGCCGAAATCTTTTTGTTTGTGATAATCTCACTGAATCCCGGTGGAGTGATGTATTGTGACTCGGAGTAAGGAATCAGAGAGCCGGGTTCGAATTTCAGTCGAATTCATTACATTCACTTACGTGCTAATGAGCTTGAGAAAGTAATGAATCCATCTCTTCCTTTTAGATAGGAATAAATAGCAGGACAAGTTTAGCGCTACAACATTATTTAGCAACCAATTGAGGAGAATGAAAACTGAATTTAAAAAAAAGTATGAGTTTGGGTTTCGTCAGGCTGTCTTGCACGATTTCTGCTATGGATACAGTAGATCTGGTGCCACTGACGCTTACAGGATACGTTATCATGAAAACTTTTATTAGGTTGGTGCAAAAATAATGACGTAATAATGTCGTTTTTTGACGTTAAAAAATACGTCAAAAACGACATTATTACGTCATTATTTTTGCAGCAACCTAATTCATTAAAATTAACTGATAATGAATTTTTTGATAGACATTGTTGTTAAGATTGCTTACGCTTTTCTTTTGTCATTATGCATGAAATATCAATCTTAGTCAATGATTTTGAATTATATTTGAGATGGATTTCTTTTCATTTTTTAGATTGTCGGGCTTGTAAAATTTAAGGACTGTAATATAACGGGAAATTATTCAAAACCGTATCTAATTTTCGTAACGTGAGTAAATATTTATTATATTTTTGTCATTTGTTGACTAACTGTAGAAGTTTAATTTTAAAGAAGGATCAGTTCTAATAACAGAATATCAGAAAAAATTAAGGAGTTATTTGTTTCTTCTTCACATGTAAATTCAATTATAGGTTTTATCTATATTGGTTTATTTGTGAGATTTTGTAATTTAGTTTTGTGTAGACAGATTAATAAGGCTTCGTCTATATCGTTAAAGTGTTTGTTTTATTTTTTTCCGGAAACATATTTTGAAATTGGTCGGATTCTAAGACTTCTAAAAAAAAGTGTAATATAGCACTGAAAAGTGAAGCCATTGTTCAACCGGAATTTTGTTTGCAAAAACCGCTATTGAATTTTAAAAAATGGACAAATATTTATGGCCTTTTTGTTCGGGAAGGAGAGTTTGTTTTGTTTTTTTTTGTTATTTTTTTTACTTTTGTGGGACAGAAAATTTCAATATTTTTCACTTTGTCTGTTTGTATATAAAGATATAATATCTAAGCTAACCACGAATTCATTTTTCATATGTACATTTTTCAATTTGTTTTTTAGATCGCCAAAATACTTACTGTGAATGGCTCATTGTTTCTAAAAGAGGCGTTACAATTTATCCAGGGTATATCTCAGGTGATATATAGTGGTGAGAGTATTTGCAGTTTACGTTTTACCGTTGAGACTATATCAGACGGAAAACAGGCTTTTAATTTATATTCATTTTTCAAAATTACTTTACAATTTTAAAAAGAAACCCCGCAAATATCCCTTTTCCATTGTGTAATCAATTCACTCATTATTCACTAAGACTCAAGGAGATACTGGAAGTAAAAGAGAATGAAAAGAATTCAACCGGGATCGGAAATCCAATCCTAAACAGGAAACAAGGAATGAACCTCCATTCCTGTTTAAATGGTCGGGGAGGAGTGTGAGCCGGACGATATCTAAATGAAAAATTTGCTGATGTGCTTCCGTCCATTTCCAAACTCCCGAAATATGAAAGGAAATTATTTTGTCCGTGATTTATTCTCTCTAAATATTCCATTGGTGAACACCTTAAAAAATACACCCATTGCCTTAAATTCAAAGAATTAGAATCAAATAGCATAATGCATTAGCGCAATTAAATGTCATCGCCATCATCAACATTTTCCATGATCGAGCGTGATCTTAGAGTCGCTATACACAGTTGAGCATCTGGTCATTTCCCTTAATATATCCCTTTAGGTATTCTTTCATGCTTAATCAGTCTTGGTCAAACCACAGTGCATATTGTCCGACTTGAAGTCTCGCTTTGGTCACAGGCACATGGCCGTTGTTGCCATCGGGGAAAAACCTTCGACCTGGCCGTTCACATCAGGTAGTTCAGTTGCATGTGCAGATTTAGCCTGCAGCCGTTCAAAACACACCGTTGGTACCATGCCAGAGGAGATGAACGAAGGGATTTTTTTTTTTGTTTTTTTTTTTGCTTGGTTGTCACTAGACTCTGGAGTAAAGAGATCGTCATCAAATATAACAATTATTATTATTATTATTATTATTATTATTATTATTATTATTATTATTATTATTATTATTTCCTTTGGTTTCTGGTGTGTACTCATTTTTTTCTGGTCCCGACCAGAGACATATGGTCCGAAATGGCATCATGACATTTTCTGCTGAAAATTGTGAAAGAAAAAAAATTGAAAAATAAAAATTTAAAAAAATCATACATATTTTACATAGATAAATCCCTTCTTAAGGTGTGATCTGTACTCGTGAGAACAATGTTTTGAATTTCTTTAAGGCAATGGGCCACCAGGAATCTATTCAATGAGTCTATTGGAATCTTTTCCAATATATTAAGTTTTAAGTTTATTATTATTATTACTACTACTACTACTACTACTACTACTACTACTACTACTGCTATAGTTTCTTATTTCCTTTGCACGTAACGTGATCACTGCCAATACGTTATAAATGATGAGCTATTCCGTTTTAATTGCGAAAAAAACCGGAAAAGATATATCAGAGACGTCGCTGGGTTTCAGTAAGAAAGAAGGAATGAAAGAAAGAAAGAAAAAGAAAAAAACAAGGAAGATATAGAAGGCGATAACGTTTCCATGCCTGCTTCTCTGAAACGGAGAAACTTGTCAATTTTGAATCTTTTCATTTGTATCCTTTTACTTTTTTTTTTAAATAATCGTCTGCTTTCTTACGCATGCGTGTTATTGCAACATGTTGGTAATCGTATTAGTTTCAAATATTGAAAGATGCAATTGGGAAATTTCCACTGAAATTTTATATTCGTAGACCTCACCAGGAACTTATTCAATTATTAATTTAAGAATTTTGATTCCTTACAAGATGCAAATAGGAACATTTTGAAATCGTGTATTTCTAGGTATTATTATTATTATTATTATTATTATTATTATTATTATTATTATTTCATTTACTTTGATTTCTGGTGTGTACTCATTTCTTTCCCGGTTCCGACCAGAGACCTAAGGCCAGAAATAACATCATGACATTTTCCACTGGGCTTTTCTGAAAAAGAAAATCACACATATTTTACATAGATAAAGCCCTTCGGAAGGTGTTGGTTGTACTCGTGAGAACAAGATTTTTTGTTATTCTTTAAGACATGAGCTACCAGAAATCCCTTCAATCAATCTACTGAAATCTTATCCAATTTATCCGAGGGCTCCAACTACAAATGTAATTGTTGAGTTTCATGTATTTTGATAGTTTTTTGAAGATCTTCGAAGAAACACTGCAGTCTGCAGGGACTACCATATCAATATGGAGTAACTTTTTGTCTTTGCGTTATCTAATCACGACGTCTTGGCGATTAGCTTTGATTGATTTGTCTGTGTGTATTGTGTAGTCCCATTAAATTGATACAGATCCTATCTCCCTAACCGGGTTAGGATGGTGTTCATATTAATTTCTTACTGTTTCCTTTCCATAAAAGTTGCATATTTTCTAGAGCAGATATTGGCCCACTCTATCATGCCGAGTTTTATATTCAGTGGGTGTTAACATCTTGCAACCTGACGGTCAATTGTTTCTGGATATTTATTACAAAATCTGCATTTCGGGTTAAGACAATTTTTCCGTATGTGTGCTTTTTAATTTCTAGTTAGTTAGCATTGGTCCTGTGAAGCAAGAAAAAAGCCTTCGATTTCAGTTTTTAACCATGCCCTAAGCAACCACTGAAGGATAATACGAGGTTTGTCTACATCAGCTTGTTTGGTACGGGCAAAGTATTATTATTATCATCATTTTATTTCTTTTGTTTTCTGATCTATACTCATTTCTTTCCGGGTCCTGACCAGAGACCTAAGGTCAGAAATGGAATCATGACATTTTCCAATGAGCAATTTTGAAAAACAAAAATCACACATATTTTACATAGATAAAGTCCTTCGTAAGGCGTGAACTGTACCCGTGAGAAAATTATTTGTATTTCTTTAAGGCATTGGCTACCAGGAATCCCTTCAAAGAGTCTATTGGAATCTTTTCCAACCAATCCGAGGGCTATGATTACATTTGTTCTCATGTGCCCTATTTTTGAGATTTCGATTTCAAGGTCCTTGTAGTTTGATAGCTTTTTTGAAGATTTTCAAAGATACACTGCAGTCTACAGGGTCTGCCTTTTCAATAAGGAGGCAACTTTTTTTGCGGTTACCTTTGATTGTTCTGTCTGTGTATTGTGTCGCCCAATTAAATTGTTACAGGCCCTCTCTCCGTAACCGGGTCTGGGTGGTGTTCATACGAATTTTTTACTGTTTCCTTTCCATAAAAGTTGCATATTTTCCAGTGCAGATATTGGCCCACTCTATCACGCCGGCTTTTATATTCAGTGGGTGTTAACATCTTGCAACCTGACGGTCAATTGTTTCTGGATATTTATCACAGAATCAGCATTTCGGGTTAACACAATTTTTCAGTATGCGTGCTTTTTAATTTCTAGTTAGTTAGCATTGGTCCTATGAAGCAAGAATATAACGCTCTTTTAACCCTGCAC
>OZ010584.1:70742508-70770008 GCA_963932145.1 Acanthosepion lycidas
TAACTTTTAAAATTACTGGGTTTTAAAGACACAGCTAAAATCATAATTCACGTTTCCAAGGTTACAGATTAATTCACTTCTACTAGACGGGGGTGTTTGCGTGTTCATTATGTCTGTATTTTGATGTATCCGTTATTAGCTTCGTTTTGGTAGGGGGTAGGGATGTATTCTTCAATGAAATCTGACATCCGTTAAATGCAAGTCGTCTGGATTTTTTTTTTAATTTTATTGTTAACGGCAAAAATTCTTACGGCATTTTTTCTATTTGTATATTTAAAATTTTTTTTGGTGGGGGGTGTTCAGGTTATAATACGTTTTATTTAACTACAATTTGAAAAATATTTTCACTATTAATTTTTAATATACTATATTTCTTTTAAGAACACATAAATGTATTAGAATCCCTTACAGTATGTAAAGTTATTTTCGCATCAACTATAAGTATGTATATTATTAGGTATCAATTTTTTTTGGGCGGGGTGTGTTGTTCAGGTTATATATATAAGAGAGATATGGAGAGATTGATAATATCCTGGCGGTGTTTCGAGGAGGTTAACTCTAGACTGCACTTGATATAGTCTTTCATATTTGTGCTGCCTCTGCATATACCAACATTACAGGTTAAACGTGATTCGAATTTATTTAAATGGCGATCCCTAACGTCCACAACTCGTACCACTTCAATAGAGACCATATAATTGCTTTCAATGCCTTGAGCGGATTCACAACAGCAATCCAAATCACACCAAACCTGTTTACGACTTTGAGACGAAAGTATCAACTGTTAGGCGAGATGAGCCACTAACCTAACCCCAATTTAAAGTCTCTCGATCATGCATCAATTTACATCACATGGCGTGCATGCATTTTTGAGTTGGCGCGAAGCTGTGCAAGTGCTGAAACACCATCCTTCAGGAACATACGAAAGAACGCAGCATTGGTCTGCCGACGATATACGTACGTTACCGATTTTTCATTTTATTAAAGGCATAAAAATTAATTTCAATATTCGGTTGCTCCAGCTGTTAGCGTTTAATAATTAACATTTTAAAAATCACCAATTAAGTGCACAAAGAATGCATCAAAGAACAAAAGATTAATTTTCAAAGTAAAAACAAAAACTAGTCACTTTTATGACGCAAATGAAAGATGAACGAAACGAACATACTTTCTGATTTCATTTTGAGCGTTGAATGAACTGTTAAATGCTGCTCATTCCTATAAGCGGTTTCCCACTATTGAACATATGTCTATGCATAGAAATGGATGTGTGGATATGTTTATGTCTTCAGCATTGTGAGTTTAAGTTCGAAAGTGTGTTGAAATGATATAAGTCAAACAAAGTGGATCATAATCATAGAATCTGTTTATGGATAACTGGGTACAATCGAGAACTTTTCAATAGTATGTACCTGCATAAGTAATATATATATATATATATATATATATATATATATATATATATATATTTCGATGAATGATTCATACAAAAAGTAGATTAGTAAAGTTAATGACATAAAATGGCGAAATCCCATCGGAAAATAAATTTTAAAGGTGCATTAACTTACAAATCACTCGATGAATGTTATGATCCTTGTTTATAAAAACTATAAGTTGTATAAAATCTTTCTTTAATACGCAAGTACTTTCAACTGTACATTCAGTCATCTTCAGGCATGGAAATTATTTTGTTTTTGGTATATATATATATATATATATATATATAAATTGATGAATCATTCACGCAAAAAACAAATATAGAGGTTAATGATTTAAATGATTTGTTTTTGTGCCATTTAAATCATTAACCTCTATATTTGTTTTTTGTGTGAATGATTCATGAATTTATAAATTATAATTGCACCTTTTAATTGAAATATATATATATATATATATATATATATATATATATATATATATATATATATATATATTGCGATGGATAAATTGTGTAAATTATTCAAAAAAAATAACACTGACATTTTATTTTAACAGTTATATTTACCAAAATCACTCAACAAATATCTAGAAAATCTAAGAGTAAATTTATTTAATAAAATCGGCATTGGCTTCAGCCACTGTCTCCAGACAAATTTGGAATCTCCTGCAACGTTTCTGGACGGTCTCCCTGTTGAAATTGCTTCCATAATCTTTGACTTCAGTTCATCTTTGGTGTTACCAGAAGTTTTGTTGGTTTCCTGCTAAACTACGCCCGACACATTATGATCAATGTCGGGTGCAATTTGGGTACTTAGGTAGCCAGATATAAAGAGTGATGGCCGTAGAAATTGGCTGACAGACATGACTGGGTTTTGTTTTTGTGGCATGGTACAGAGTACTGTTGCCAAATATAGGCTCTTCCAGCACCCACCCTCTTGACCCAGTCCTCACGACACTTGATGTAGAAGACCGTGTTGAGTCTGAGTTCCTCGCCAACACATTCGGGAGTTCTTCTCTGAGAACAATCAGAGTGATTTTTCCTTGCTGCCGTACGTTCGTAATCACTATTAGAGTCATGCAACTCTATCCGATCCCTCTGAACTGTACTCAGATTACCACCCAAACGCTCTGAAATGTTCGTATTTGAGCTTCCGGCGCGAATAACAAACAGTCCAGCATTCCGTTTCCAAATTTCTGACGGAGTGAATTGCGTCATGGCGATCTTTTTCTTACAGACGCTGACCAACTTAGGCTACTATACTGTGCAGTCAACAAAATCACCTATGAATATATCGTATTGATATAAGATTATATTTTTCCGCCTCCGATAGATCTTTTTCAGATATCTTTTTTTAAAAAAATATGGCTTGAAGTTTTAACTCCAAATGGACGATGAGTCTATCAAAGGAAGCATATCAGGGCATTAATTGTTGTGACTGTTTTAATTTGGTTATATGCAGATTCCAAATCAATGTTGACTAAGTATTTCATTCCTGCTAATTCATGGCTAGCGTTTCCATGGGATATATTTGATAATTCACACTTACTTTGTAATCCCAGCATATCCTCAAATAGCCATTGGGTTTTCGTATCGCAACAATTGGTGAAGCCCAGTTGGCACCACCCTGGGTAACTTGGTAACAATATGCCTTGTTCGGTCATTTTCTTTAGTTTTGCAACTATAATGAGTTGGGTGAGAATCGGCATTTTTCGAGATTCAAAATAGATCGGGTGATTATTTTGTTTTGGATGAATACCCGTTTTATACCCTTTTAATTGCCCTATGTCAGGATCTTCTGACTCTATAACGTTTATTAATTTTGCCGTGTCCATTTTTAAAAAGTCTATTCTCAGGAGTCCATGATTTTTTGTGCATTCTAAAATAGTGATGGGAATAATCTTAAAAAGCTTTTTTGTCTCGAAAGTTACTTCAAAGAAGACTAGAGTTATGATGATAGATCCATCAAATAGTTTTATATTAAGATTATTTTTCCTAATTTGGCTTAATCCATTTTTCCCCAGAAGTACTTTGGGATCAAGGTACATCGTACCCCCTGTCAACTTGCATGGGAAAAGTTATGCCATTCAATTTTACCGTCTCTCTACTTTTTGAGGATGTTCTTATTTAATATCTGTATTTTCAGTATGAGGGTTTATATTTTCTACCCTTTCTATTCTTCGTCCTGGGTATGACGATAAACTACGTCCAAAGTGTTATATATATATATATATATATATATATATATATATATATATATATATATATATATAGTGCGTATGTGTTTGATGGGGTTGATATGTGGTTAATATGTCTGTGTGTCCGACTTAATAATGCTTTAAGATTGATTGATAGATTAATTTTCTACGGCTTATGAACATTTGCAGGTTATTTCAAGCCAGAAACTATTTTTGAGGCAATAATTGTTTAGTGATACAAGTGTTAATAATTAATCAATAGCTAAAGGGATAAAAGTTGGAGAGGGAAATTAACAGGAGATAAATGACATCCATTACAGATGGCACGTGGAACTAAAACAGTCCACCCCAGTGAGCGAAACAAATGGTTCAGTTCGACATTCCAATCACATGAAGAAGGCCGGAGCGTACAACGGCAGAAACTTTGTAATAAATATGGCGACTAAGATGAGGACAATAGTCCGAATAATATAAATAGTGTACATAATACCTCATCTCAGACATATAGACAGATACAGAAACTTTTCTGTCTATCAGTATATTAGAGCTCTTCAAAATCGCTGAAGACAACGCTGGAGTGTCGGGAATATTTATTTTCTCAAGTGAGATCTCTGTTCGTGGCTTAAACAATCATTCACAGGCCGCTCTCACGGGAAAGCGGGGAATTCCTTCTGTTTTCGCTAAATGAAATATTCATAAGATTTCAATAACTGTGGTAATAATGGCGTTGAAATGATTCATTATTGAACGAAATAATGTAATTAAACCATTTGAATTCAAAAAACGTGCTTTAATTTAAAATGTAAAGTCATGATAAACATAAAAATAGCAAATTTATTTTACATGATGAAACATATCTGTAAGGAAGTTAGAAATTATTAAATTCCTTCTTCTTCTTCTTCTTCTTCTCGTTCTTCTTTCCATTCAGGATGTGGGCGAACGTGGCTCTTCCCAACTTCCTGTACTTTGTAGCTCTTATTAAAGTGTGTCGTTTGCTCGTCCCTGCGTCCTTGTGGGTGATAAGTTATTTTCCAACACACAACCCTTTATCACAGATGAAACGTCGCAAGATCTATTTCCATGGAAAATGCTAAAAAAAGAAAACTCCGTTCCTTAGTTCCACCAGATATAAGATTCACGGCTAAGATCCCCACACCACGGACATTGTATTCTTTTGGTAATACATAATTTCTACTCGAGCAGCTTCTTCCTACAAACCGGTGCGTTTTGGAACCGACTCTCAAGAGTTTACTTCCCCGGTCACATTCAAGCTTAACCTATTCAAGTATAGGATTACCTGTTCATCTTTCTTTTCTTTTTTACAGTAATGTTCGCCTTGTACAAATCCCGGCGTACATTCGAGGTAAAGGGTTACATTAAAAGGCAGTTTATACGGATAGGAATGGAAGATAACGATTAACCATAGACTTGAAAAAGATTAATAGTTCAAATTTAGAAATATTAATGTTTATTAACTTAACTAAGACGATAAACGGCTTAAATTAATATTAAATGAAATCGGATGCATTGGATCTGAAAAAACGAAAAACTCCAGTAGATATAGGAAGTCAAATATGTGATTATATTTTGTGGGGAGCACCCTGCATTTACCTTAGTGTGACCCGTTTTAACCTTCTTCAGATCCACCACGCCATGCACATTCTAGACACTCACATTTTATAATTCCACTCTAACAGCTTCCTCACACCCATGAACCGTTGCTTTTTTAAACCTATTTCGAAGAGGATACTTTCCCGATCAGTCCAATTTTAACCCGTTCAAGTCTAGATTCCACCGTTATCTTCCCGATATATCCGCATAAACTGTTCCCCTTACGCTGTAACTTTCTATCACGAGTGGCCCCCGGATATTGTACAGGTTTAATATCATTATATATATATATATATATATAAGACAATAGGAAAGTTGCCGACGCATTTCGTCCGATGTACATTTTTTCAAGGCAAAAACGAAATGAATTTATTAAACAAAGTAACTAATAATAACAAAACAAATGTCCTTAGCAACTGGAAGAATTTAGAGAACGCTATTTTCATGCTGTTAACTAAAAAATACGTCAATTACTGTCACATGTGGAGATATTGTTTTTATTGCCGTGTTGAAGGATTCAAATATTTTCTTTTGATTTCTTGATACATCGGACGAAACGCGTCGACAATATATATATTATAAATAAGATGATACCAATAAGAACACCGGATTATATATCTTCCTGTTATTTCTTTTCATATATATATATATATATATATATATATATATATATATATATATATATATATATATATATATATATATAATGATATTATATAAAATATATATACCTGTTTAACAGGTGTAATATTCGAGGAATCGATACTTTTCTCATACAGTCTCAGTTACTGTGGACTGGTCATCTCTTGAGAATATCTGATGACAGGATGCCCAAGATCCTAATGTACAGCTAGTTAGATCAGGGCTACAGGAAAGTAGGACGCCCATGGCTAAGATACAAAGAGAAGCAGAAGAGCAAATTGTCGGCTGTTAATATACTTCATAACGACCTCGAGCGCTTAGCCTTGGAGCCCGTAGAATGGATATCAACGTCTTTTAGTGGACTCAGGAGTTCTCAATCAGCATGTCTGGGTTGTCTTCAAAAAGCGAGAGCAAGATCTAAAAGGTCAGCTAATCTAACTAACAGTGAGCTCATCCCACAATCCTTATTCTTGCTCCATATGTGGTCTCCTTTGTAAATCACTAGTGGGTCTTAAATGCCGCTTAAGATTGTCGCACAAAATTTCATAACTGAATCAATTAAGTTGTCAGATCCTCATAAGTCGAAAACCACGGGAGACAGTCCATTATATATATATATATATATATATATATATATATATATATATATATATAGGTACCTCCACGAAAATGTAAACAAACAGAGATAGCATGATGAAAAAGACGCCGAACTTGACGAAAACAATTTTTTATCGTCTAATGTTCATATTATTATTAAAGAGGAAAGATCAAAGTATTTTTGGGGTATTTTTTTACAATTTTTAATCGTTCCTAGCACGGCCGAAATTTTCGTTAAAAATCTTGTTTTTTTTGTCAAAAAAAAAGGACAGATAATCAATCATTTTCAATCATTTGATAAAAAAGATGAAAATCTGACTTTGATATTCTTTTAAAAATCAATTATCATTTTTTCAAAACTGATTTTAATAAAATCAGAAATTATAATGTTTATTTAAAATATTTTGAACGAAGCTTAACTTCTGCGCCGAAAAAATGTAATTTGAAAATAAAACAAAGCAGGTCATAACCTTTCGCGTCTTTGACAAGTGACGAAAGACAGATTCATGACATATAGATAACTTACGGGAGGATAATTCTTTCTACGGATGGAAGGAAGTGAAATTATTTAGATTTAAATGAACAAATTATTTACCTCGTTACTTTTAAGGAAAACTTTCAGCGCTCTAATTTTTCATTTTTTTTTTTTTTTTTGTACTTAGCTTTCACCTTTATGGAAAATATAAAGAAATTAAAAAATAAGACTGTTAAAAGTGAGATTAAATTTCATAAAAAAAGGTATCTAATTAATTTATAGTTACCTTTCTTATGAAATTTTATCAGAAGTGTACATAAAATACTATAATTTTATGTACATTTATTACATTTTAATGTGTTATTTGTATTTCCATTCATTTTATTATTAATTTTGATATTTCATTTATGGAAAAATGTCATAACTGAGATTAATATAAAAATAAGATCATATAAATTAAAGTTTAGCAGTAGTTAAATTTCATAAGATGATACTGATACTTATAGGTACCCTTCTCAGTTGAAATTGAAAAATCAAATTAACTTCTCCATTCGTGTTTCGCAAAAGTAAAGGCCTTAACAGCGGAAAACAATGCTGAACTCAAATAATGCAACTAAATTGTATTCTGGTTTGTCTTCCATACTTTATAATTACCGCCCGATTATAAGCACAAAAATTACATTTTTTAATTACTATGGCTCTTCTGATTGGTCCAAACGATACAATTTTCTCTAGACAATGACGATCTCATCTGGACACTTTGAAAGGTTGATGTTGCTTTTAACTAATGTTATAATATTTTTAAAAACTTAATGTAAAAATCTATTATAATTAAAGAAATAACAAATAATTGTATTAAAAATTCAATTTTCATTGAAAAATTTTTTTGCTTTCAGAAAATATTGTCCATATTCATAAAAACAACTAAAAAAAAATAAAAGCATTTGAAATTAAATACTATATTTGTTTTATTGAGTTTTGTATGTTACAATTCAGAGCTGATTTTGGCTCCAATTAAAAAAAACAAACATGATTTGCATTCTTCAAAGCCTTGTGCTTTTAACTATTGTAATCACTAAGGTTGGTGCGCTCGAATTTCTAGAGTTTTTCATAAAATTAGTTATGGGGGTGTTAATAAATATATAAAAAATATTTCTGCCATGACTAATAAAAAAACATATTTATAATAAGTTCGATATTCTGTGAATAGTTTCTGAAAGTTTCATTAACATATGACAATTATTTTTATTTTTGCAAGATTTTCCAAATTAATGTGTGTAATACCAAAAAAATGTGCTAAAAATTATCTGTTATTTACTAGCCCATGTTGGTACAAAGAGAAACAAGGTTTTTTTTTAATCAAAATTTAGAATGTTCTAAAAAGAAGCAAAAATTTTTTAAAATAATTAAAAAAAACTTTGGTCTTTTCTCTTCATAAAAACATCAGCATTTAGACGATAAAATTTTGTTTTCATAAATTTGGCGTCTTTTTCATCAGATTATGCTCTTTTTTTAGCGATTTCGTGGAGGTACCAATATACATATATATATATATATATATATATATATAATCTCGCCAAACTTACGAGGGTTTGATTTAAAATTAACCTACTTTTCAAAATGTTTCTCAATGACCAAATTAATTCTGTCTATGATGACAAGCTACATCCGGCACCAAGACGTCTGATCCGGAAATTGGAAGTTTTGAGGATTACCTCTTAAATACTGTTGTTCCCAGGTCCACCCTGACCTTGAGGATTTCCACAGTTAGGGTCCCAGCTGTAGGTAGATAGTGAACACCAAACAAAAGAAAAACACTATGAAAGTATAAAACTACATTTTCATAGTAAAAGTAACAGCAATACATTTTTGCTATAAAAATAATTACCATCAATACATATTTATAGTAAAATGACCAACAATACATTTTATCTGTAGTTGAAGGCATACAATTGCTTTGAAAATATTTAGATTTTGACATTAAATAACCCATAGATGTGTTGATATGCCGGTAAACAAAATCAACCAAACTGAAAGAACTCTTTCGTGACATTAATCTATATAATATCCTACAATTGTTTAAATCGAATTGTTTTTCAAAATATAACAAAACTACATAATATACACAGCATCCCTCTAATATGTCTACACAAAAATGTATGTGTACAAAAGCAGAGTATCATCTACCATGTATTCAATTGTGAAAGCAGAATGACATAATTTCATTACTTTAAAACTCCCATGTAAATCAAATTTCGACATTAAATGACCCACGAAGAGTTGATATGCCGTTAAAAAAATATTAACAAAAAAAAGAATACTGATTTTTAGAATTGGCTGGTCGAAACCTTTTCAACATGCCCGTCTGTTATTAGAACCGTTTAATATAGCAACTTAATTTTCTTAATTTGTTTGTTTTTTGTTTTGTTTGTTTTACGGCATATCAACCTCAATGGGATATTTAATGTCGACAAGTTTTTTATTACTGATATTTTTTTTCAAAAATGTAATACTGGTAACAATCCCTTACAAAAATATATTGCTGCTATTAAAACCTAATTTTACATTTTCACAGTGTTTTGACCCCAGTTTGGTGTGGGGCTAACTATTTGCCCATAGCTCAAACCCCAACAGGTACCTACAAGCCGGGTCAAGGTGGACCTGGGAACACCTATTTTTACACTTTCATAATGTTTTTTATCTCAGTTTCAGGGTTAACTATTTGGTTATAGCTGGGACCCTGACAGGTGCTACAAGGAACCCCACCAATTAAGAGGTGGTTCCATGCTCCTCAAACCCTCCCAGCCAGAGGCTCCGCTGTCGGGCGTAGTTCATCGTTTTACCCGGGACGCGTATGCAGTTTATCATTATTCCCAGAATGGTTCTTAATTTGTATTCCCATTGACAAACATATCAGTAATTTGTAAGTATGAGAAATTTCTCAAATGTATTTTCTTTCCTTTTGAATTATATATTTCTCGTTGTCGCAGCTGTCAAAGCGCCTCTCGAAAATAACGAATAAGTTGTTAGCCTGACTAACAACTTTGCTTCGGTAAACCTGATAAATCGTACAAGCTGTTCTGACGACTGCACTACGAGAACGCTTACTGGCTGGATGACAAATTTAAAGAATTTTAAGTTTCCCTTCAGTGTTCCCCGATTGCTGGCCAACATATTTGTGATTGGCTTATGTAGAGTCGTTGCCATAATTATAACTCTGTGATTTTTATCATTTTAATTAGATTAAGTCTTGTCAATTATTATTAGTTTTTGACTCGTATTTCATCTTAATTAAACTCGGCTTTGAACGCAAATCTTCAGACATTCATTCGTAAGCAATCAGTCATTTTATTTTTAAATAAATAAATGAAATCATTAAATTTTTAATTTGATGATTAAGTTAATTGATAAAATTTCATTTTAAAACATGAAAATAATTCATATAGGAGTTTATAAAATGTGTAATTACTATTTTCATGTGCATTGCTATTCGGATTCGTAATTTCATAACGGTTCGTATGCTGACAACTTTTCGGTCGTTGTATCTCCGGCCTGCTTTAGTCATCTCTTGCCGCATTCGGTAACATTCTCTGAACTTTGATCCGAACACTATATTTGATCGACGAGTGGGGCGTAGATTCAACCAATTATTTTTCTTGGATAAAATTTTCGTTTCGAGACAACAAACACAAGAAGAAAGATCATATTTATAACAACATATACGTTAATTCTGGTCTGAACAAAAAAGCAGGCAATAACTTAAAAAAAAAATACAGTCGTCAATCTGAACTAAACACGAGTAATTAACGGCAACCCTCGTTCCCTTCCGTCTCCCATTGAATCCTTTAGCCCTAAGTACATGAGCGAGCGTGTCTCGGTGCCTTTAGTTCTGGGACCGGTTCGATGTTTCTGGCCCAAAGAAGAGTTCTGTTGCCTTGACTGCTGGGCAGTCGCGACATGTGCACTTGAAGCCACACGCATGTATTAGGTTTGTGCAAAAATAATGACGTAATAATGTCGTTTTTGACGTATTTTTTAACGTCAAAAAACGACATTATTACGTCATTATTTTTGCACCAACCTAATAGTTTCTTTCCTGGCTGGGTTTTGGCGTCACCTGACTGATAGCAAGGGATCCGAACCTTCGAGTAACACCGAAGGAAGCTATCCTTTCAGCAGGTGTCTAATAGTCGGGCTACTGTACTGCCATTTGTAAATGGTTTTGTACCGTGCAATAATCTCCGGTCGGTCTCTCGATGTTATGAAGAAGGGTACATCTACGGCTCTCTCTCCTAACGACTCTCTCCAAGTCATATATATATACGGCTCCTGCGAGTGGTTATGTCGCTTTGCCTACCAGGAATCGAGATTTGTATATCCCAAATAAAATTCCAGCAAAAATCAGTCAATCTTGGTTCATCTTTGAATGCTCTACAGTCATAACTCAACGATAACATTACATCAATATCTATCGCTAGGAGCGATGTAGGTCGCCCTCACTGCATTCAGAACTGCTCGCAATCGCTCTAAAGTTCTAGAAAACGCAAAGTTCAGGAAACGCACCAGCTGTCCAGACGAAAGTTGAAAAGAAACAAACTGGATCCCATTAATATGGAAGATCACAAACGAAATCATGAACAAAGCTAAAGCGGTTGTGCTCACAATTATAAATGGCCCCTAGGTCATATTTTCCTCGACCGATAAGGCGAATCTTTTTGCCTCCATCTTGGCCTCTAACTCAATGTTAAATGACAAATATTATCCCTTCCCCAAGTCACCACGTCTCACTGAACAATCTCAGTAACATTACAATCACATCACGTGAATCCTCCCGACTTATCAAAGTTTTGGCCCTAAGAAAGCCATGGGTCCACAAAAAATTCCAGTGATTGTCCTTAAGAACATCAAACCGAAATTATCCCCTATCATAGCAAACTTATCCAATCGCTGCTTGAAAAAGAAATCCAACCTAAACGGTAGAAAGTATCAAGCATATGCCCGTTTTGTAGAACGCAGGCGTGCGATATTCCCTCTCCCCGTACAGACCCTTCAGTCTCCTCGGTATCACCAGAAAGCTTTTTGAGGCCATAATCAATAAGGTCTTCAAGTAAACTCTTCAGCGACGATCAGTTTGGGTTACGGTCGGTCCGTTCCGCTGCCGACGTCCTATCATCACTCACAAAAACAGTGAGACTTTTGACGAAAAACACACCTCGAGGACCATAGCCCTAGATATCACAAAGGCCGCCGATACGGTATGGCAAATAACTTTACTACACAAGCTCTCCAATTATGGAATCACTTGAAAAGTCTTCTCAGTCATATAGTCCTTCGTAACTGGTAGGTCCCTGAAGGTAGTTATCAATGGCCAGTCCTCCATAGTCCTAAATGTCAACGCGGGTGTACCCCAGTGGTCACTCCTCCGACCAGCACACTTTTTGATCTGCATAAATGATCTGTCTAATTATATACTCAGTTCATTTGTAAATATCTATGCCGATGATACGACAATGAATGGGCGCATTTCTAAAACTTTCTATGCTAAGAGATTGGCAACTGAATGCTCTTCCTATCCTGCACAAACTACCCAGTTGGGTACAACATGGCTGGTTACATTCAATTCCTCGAAGAGCAAGTTAATTACATTCCATCATTACCGATCTGAGCCCGAACTGCCACCATAGTATTTTCTTTCTGAAAGATCATGTGAAGTATGGAGTTTAACTAAAGAAGCGTTGAATATAATACTTTGCCAAACAGTTGTAAGAGGCTAATAGTGTGATAATTCGAGGGATCAGAGTTCTTAGAGAGATGAGGACATTATTCCAACATTTAGAAAGAAAGATATAGCGAGATATTTACAGGTTGAGTGAAAATGATGTTAACACAAGTCTGAGAGAAATCATTTCTTCAGTGTTTACTGAAGTCTCCACGGGTTGATACACAAAAACTAGCGATCAACGTTTTTGCTATACACGCGAACCTTTATCATACCTCATAATCAGAAGTCATAGGGTGCAATTGGCTCATTTTTTTCTTTACAACGGTGACTGCAAATGCTTACTTAAAAATTCTGCCAGAGTTTGATATTGATAACATGCCCCTACAAATCAGACGAGCAGGGTTATTTCCAACAAGATGGTTCACCGCCTCATTTTGCTCGTAATGTTCGCGTTTGCCTGGATAATCGTTTTCTCAAATCGTTGAATAGGTCGCAGCGGTCCGTTGGCATGGCAACCACAGTCCCCTGATCTGAAACTCTGGCACTTCTGGTTATGGAGTATGATAAAGGACCGTGCGTATATAAAAAAAGACAGACATCAAAGAACTCAAGGAAAGAGTAAAAGGTGTAATATCAAACATTTCCCGTGAAATGTGCGTATAGGCACTAAATTGTACTGTTGATCGCTGGTTTTTGTGCATCGTTCGTGCTGCTGGAGAGATGGAGAGCGTTCAGTAAACTCTGAATAAATGGTTTTTATCATACTCGTGTTAAGGTAATTTTGACTCTGTATTGTAAAGTTTGGAGAGAATAGGAGCCAATTCTGGAGCACTTTTCTTTAGTACAATAGCATGAATACTGTCGAGTCAGCATGCCTTGTGTGGATATATTTTACAAATGATAGCAGAAACCATGCATTAAGTTATGATCACACCATTCAGTAGAGATTCTGTTCTAGGCGGGGGGATGAGGCAGAGATAGTCCTGATGTATTGAGAGTGGAGTTGAAAGATAATTCCCACGCAAAGCGCTCTGTCTTATCTGCAGTAAATGACAGCACTTGAAATTGATTGCAGAGAGGGGAGGGACTAAAGTGTTAACCTAAACATTTCAGTCATTGTGTGATATATTTGTCAATACATGACAGTGAATGTTCCAGGCTTGCTGGGAGGGGGGAGATTTTTTTTTTTTTTTTTTTGTCGAATCATCATTTCTAGAGAGGATGCTAAACAAACCTAGAAAAGACAGTGAACCCTGATATTTAATTCATAGATAGAGGTGGCAAGAAAATATAGATTCATACATTTCTCAAGAATAATATTTCATACATTCCCCAACGTGATCAAAATTCGAACTTGGATTCGCCGATTTTTCATTCCGAGTCGCACACCGTTACAAAACACGCATATCCTGCACGGTGTTTAATAGCATTTTATTACCAAGTTTATAATTTGGTTGGCTTGCTATTCACGGATTTTATAGCTTTCACTGTTCAGGCATTGAATTTATTGTATCTTCTGTCATCTCTTGTGAGACATGGGGCAATGTTACTTTCAAAACACGAAGTAAATCTAATTTTTATTGAAGGCTTTCATGAGTCCAAGATTTACAACGGCATAGACCTTAATAGGAGATTCATGTCAAGAAGGTAACTCATCGAAAATAGACTGTCGAAACATTCTCATCTGATGTTAGTGTGAGGCAAGGCAGATCCATAGTCCAAATAAAGTAGATTTTTATTTGCTATAATAATCATCAATAACGACGGCGAGAATATCATCAGAGAGTATGAATACATTGGATTGTTGGCAGGATTTTAATCATCTTAATTGATGGAATTTAACATTTAAAATATTACAGCAACTGTCCTATTAAGCTGATGCATTTAGAAGTGTCAGGTCGATACTCAAACCATAATCCCACTCTCGCTCGTTAAAAACAAATAAAAGAGTACTGACCTGTTACGTAATATCAATCCTACTATATGGCAATTGAAAAAGAGCCTTGAATAAAGAGGAATGTAGTTCTACAGAACGATGCTGAGAATGCAATTGGTAAAAATGGTGTCCGAGAGAAGGGTGCTAAAAATAGCACTTTCTGATAAGAAAACAACTCCTAAATTTGGTGGTGAGGGCTCCAGAATCAACACGGAGGCCTACAACAAGGGGAGGTAGTGCTGATCTAGGTAACAGGGTGGCTGCTGGAAGAAACTTTGTCTGGCAACAGGACTCTGCATCATGCCACACAAGCAAGAGAATCCAGTCATGGCTGTCAGAAATTTCTTCGACCACATTGCACTTTACATTAGGCTACCTAACACTCGAGCTGCAACTCCCTTGATTATGGAGCGCAGTTAAGCGAGAGACAAACGGAACATCTTACAACAGCAAAGGCAAGGATTATGGCAGAATTCACCAACTTAAACAAAGAAACCGTCCAGAAGAGATGAAGGAGATTCCGAAGTCAGTCGATGGGGTTGAAGTCAGTGGCGATTTTATTGAATAAATTTACTCTTTAGTATTTCAAAAAATTCTTATGCAAATTTGGTTTGGTTTGTTTTCTTTTACGGCATATCAATCTCAATTTGTTATTTAATATCGACAAGATTTTTATTACTGGTAATATTCTTATTCTTAAATGTATTACGGTTAAGATGTTTTCTTCAAAAAATGTATTGCTGGTAATATTTTATTTCCAAAATGCATAGCTGGTAACATTTTTTTCAAAGAATGTATTGCTGTTAATATTTTTTCAAAAATATATTTCTGGTAATAATGTATAGCTGGTAATAAGTTTTTCTTCAAATGTTTATTGCTCGTAATTGTTTTACAAAAACTTATTGCTGGTAATAAAACCTATTTTTACACATCCATGGGAGGCACGGTGGAGTAAATGGATAGCGGCTTGGATTGAGGATTTGGAGAGCCGAGTTCGATTTCCAGTATCTATTACATTCACTTACGTGCTAGTCACCCTTGGGAAAGGTGTGAACCCGCTTCTTCTCACCCAGCTAAAGGTAAGGAGGACAGACCGGCTTCTTGGATGGTAACTGAACTACCGCAGAAAGAAAGGTCAACCTACTGCGGGAAAAAATCTGCCTCGTCATGTGCCTAATCGAGTATAACGCATGGCACATAACTGACTGTGTTTTCACATCAGTTTGGGTGGGGTAAAAACACAGTCAGTTAGATGGCCTCTAGTCAGACTGGATCTAGGGACATCAACAGTTAAGAGGTGGTTCCACGCTCCTCAAAGCATCCTGATCAGAAGCCTTGCTGTTCGATGTAGTTTGTCGTTTTATCCGAGATGCGGATGTAGTTTATCGGTTATGCAAATTTGTAAATATATCTGTGAAAATTAGATATAAGTGGTATTTTCATTTTTGCGTAATTTCGACAATTTATTCATCGCACCCTGTAGGGAGAGAGAGAGTGATTTCTAAAGAAGTGATGGATTTTTATTTATTTATCTGGCAGATTTTGATAATTAAACGCTAGTACTAATGGAGAGCCATATCTGATTAGACTCTGATTATTTATTAAACAATTTGTTTTCGTCTACCAGCTTGAATATTCGAGAAAACTTACATATGCGTCCTTTTTTGTCATTAGAAACTCCCGTTAGGTCCGACATGCTTCAGGCTGTGTCGTCCACAGACTGTGTTGAAGATCAATTAAAATTTGTTTGATCATAAGATATAACGTATAATTAATATATATATATATATATGTATATATATATATATATATATATATATATATATATATATATATATATATATATATATATATCTTTGTTCGAAATCTCCAGTAGAGACGATAATTTTAAAAGCTTTTTATCAGTAAATTTTATTTAATTTTCGTAAGTTCTGTCCTTTTTTTTTTTGTTTAAATTTACTCAAATACTTAATACAAAATTCCTCTAAACATTGTTTTGATGATAATCTTTCTTACTATTGAAATTTTTTTTTTAAACTTTCGTTTTCCAACCGCTAATGAATGTTGGATATTCTTAAGACATTCGCCCATAGTTTTTGTTCATGTGTTTGTCGATGTAACTTTCTTCCATTTTTTTTATTTTTTTAATACTGCCTCTATACATCTTTTGTTGAAATAGTTTAGTGTTCATGTTGTCTGTAATGTTCTGTTATTGATAGTCACCAGTGTCAAGATTTTGAAAATGAGTTGAATCGGTTGAACTCGGTCTCAAAGGTATTCTTACTATGTTTCTTGGTTTTACGAATTAAGATATACCTCTCTGGAGAGGAAACAGAATGACCAGAATGAGTGACAAATAACTTCCGTTATTTTTTATCAATTTTATACTTAAAAAATAAAAAAAACAATTTCATTTTATTCAGTTTTAATGCTCACCATCATTTGTTGTGTCTTATTAGTACTTATGAGGCAATTCTATTGAATAAGACGACGTAAATTTTGATATAAAAATGGCTTCGATGAGCTCTAAAGACTGCTTTTGATTAGCGATAGTTGCCATCAAAGCGTTTGACAGCGATCGAAAACGGTAATAATCGGTTGAACATGGCGGTTAAGGGTAGAAGAGGCCGACCGACTAACATTGTTCTTCTTTTATTACTTGTGTATGCAACCTTGCATTGTGATGGTAAACAACTAGTATTCTGTTGATGTGCACAGGGCGATTTGCGGCCAAATTTTATAAACACGTTGTAGCTGCTAGACTTAAAAAATATGCATTCAACGTTTCATTGCATTTAAACATTACCTTTCTACATTACCAACATTTTGCGTTGAACATTGTTGTATGCAACCCATTCTTCATCGCCTGTTATGATATATCTAAAAACAGTTAGGATGGTACATTCTTAATTGCAATTAGTTCCCCAAAACAGAAAATAATAGGACTCAACCTAATGCATGCAAAGACCTTTATTATATGTGCTTTACGCATCATCGTCGTCATCGTCGTCAGTCGTATGAATGCATGAGGGCATAAAGTTGCTGCGCAACTGAGTACCTGACCAGTTCCGTTAACATATCAGTGTTGAAAGCCAGAGAGCTATTAACGCGCGACTTGTCTTGGACAAGTATACCTGACGAAGCCAAGTCTTCTGTAGCCGCCGTTCTCCAATATGAAACCTCGCCTTAGGCACAGCACGTAGCCGTTGATTCTGACTGGGCAACTTTTCACCCAGGCTGTTGAATTCAGTCTAAACTCTCCCGCCCAACAATCCCGTGTCATCACTGCACGAAACTGCATATATAGCTATGGAGCCATGTCTACCTCAATGTTATAGATGGCCGTTGACTCTACATTCTCCCTTGGACCAATGTTGCCCTTAATCTTTCTGGGTAACTATCCAAACCCCTCACTAGAAAAGCATGGTCGGGAAACCGGCTTATTAGTCGAGGTCCCAACCATGCGACAGGAAGTAATAAGTTAATAAAGTAATGTTAGCAGCAGGTTCGAATCTAACCATGGCCGATTTATCAGGAAAGTGACAATGTTATCGGTCTGGAGAAGGCGATCCCAGCGTACGGCACTTTTGGAAAATATACCACGGGTTAACCCAAGCCTTGTGAGTGAAATTGGGTACCTGGAACCCTTGGAAGCCGTCGGTAGTTGTGTTAGCATAAGTCACAATTCATCATGACCGACGGTTTGAGCGTGCTAGCCTTGTTCATGACTCTTGATAACGCGCTCTCTCCCAAAAACTGTAATTAAGATCTACTCAGCATAGTTGCAGTATAAACCAAAAGTGGATTCTGTGGGTGTTGAACAAACACAAATGTGCTTGAGCATTCGACTGCAATGGGGATTAGCGAGCTACCCTAATAAACCGGCATCCTCCGATATGAGTGGCTGCGCCATTTACATTACATTATATATATTAAATTAGTATTACACAAGGCCAAATTAAATCCGTCCCCAGTACGCTTGAACAGAATTGAATTAATAAGGGCACATAGAAAGATTCTAAACATCAACACATGGAAATTGGTTTAAATCACAATTTTATTAGCAATAACACTTCAGTCGACTATTGTACTCAATGTTATATGTTAAACTATTTCTGTGGGCGGGATCGAGCTGCAGATGTGTATGTATGCGTAGAAAAAAAAAAGTAATTTGATTTTTTGATGAATAAATTCATAAGTTACGTTTGTAATGAACAAAAAATGAAATTAAAGAAATAGTTGATAGAATATTGTGTTTCGTCAATTTTCAATATGATTCAGACATACTGGCTTTGAAAACCAGAATTCGATTCTTTTTTAGCCCGGGGTGTTTAGGTTTGATTCATATCCAAATCCTACTTATTATAAAACGCAGATTGTGTGTGTGTGTGTCTGTACGTTTATGCATTGGATAGGATTTCCTACATTTTTTAACCGATTTCAACAAAACTTCACAGGACTACGTAAAATTACCTTGCGGTGGTTCTAACAGCGCCAAAAACACACAATTGTTTTTCCCCGAAATCAATTTGAAAAGACGATTAAGAGGCATCACGAGAATTAAAGGGGGACAACTCATATCGAGTTATACTTATTATAAAACCCAGGTTGTGTGTGTGTGTGTTCGTTTATATATGGGATCGGATTTCCTACATTTTTTCAACCGATTTCAACAAAACTTCACTTTATTTTTTGGCAGGTAGTATTTCTTATTGTCTTGCACACTTTTTTCTTTATTTTTACATTCAGAATGTTTTAAAAATTCCATTTACAAGACAATTGTTTATAATAAAATTCTATTCAATCGGTAAACTCATAAAGATTGAAAACAATGTTTTTGTTTGAGTTTGGGTTTGACCAATTCGTAAAAAAAAAAAAAATAATAATTAAGACATGCGTGTCCGTCAACCTTAAACAATTATTTTTGTCAATTTTATTTTTCAGTCTTTATGATGGTCGATACTTGATCTATCTCTTACTGTTATATCTCCGGGCAACGTCGGGCTCTACTGCTAGTTCCTTATAGATCTAGCTTGCCTAAGAATCATGATGTAGACAAAATTTATATAATTTAGTTCAGAAAATATCTAAACTGTCAGCTGTATACAGCTGTATACAACTACTGCCTCGGATCAATAGTGTAAAATGAATTAGAGCAAGTGAAGCCAGTGGGTTTTGGTGAAAACCAACCTTCGTTGAACCCAATGGACTCTGACGCTACGTAATCACAAACGAAGAAGTCTACCATATGAGAGAAGCTTGAAGACATTCAGCAGCAGCAAGAACTAGAACGGATAGCGTATGTAACATGAAGACAAAATAATAACATAATCAATATTCTGACATTCCACTCTACTTCAAACAAAAGGTTGGGAAGGAAGCCCCCATCAATATTGGAAAGATCTATAACATTTACTGGACCTGATAAGACTCTTTTTCTGGAAAAATTGTTTTAAAATAAAAAAAAATCTATAAATTTCAACAGACTGTAGTAATGGCTGCCTGGTCAGTGTATGCCAAAGTTTCCTTGAAACGGCTAATTCTACCAGTAGCATTACTACATATGGTGGCTTTCTTTTCTTGAAATTCTGGACTCGAATACTGTAATCGGTACGAAATGAATAGACAGTTACCATAAGCTAGAGACACGTAGCTTAGATGTGGCACAAGGCCGAAAGTATAGGAAACGCAATGAATATCGAACTCACTACTCATTTTTAATTGTTCTAGCGAGACAAGCTTCCTAGGCATTACACCACGTCGAAGTGCCCCAAAAGACTCGTAAATATGGCGATTTTCTAAGCGTAGTTTAGATATGGCACAAGGCCGAAAGTATGGGGTACCCAATGTGGATGAAACAGTATTCAGTCGTAATTGATCTAGCGAGATAAGCTTGCTAACCATTACACCACGTAGGGGTGCTCAAAGAGACTCGTAAATATCTGCGGAGTGAACTGTGATCAAAGGTTTATGAAAAAAACAACGAAGATAGGGATACTTCTTCATTTTATTGTGTACTTTCAGTACCTAATTGATTATAATTCACTACAACTCCTCATTCTTTGTTGATATGTCACCAAAATATTAGTTTAGGAAGGAAACCCTCAATAATACAGGAAAGATCGATAGCAGCTCCTGGACTGAGAAATCCTCTTTTCCTGAAAACTAGATTTAATAGAAGAATTTTATAAATTTCAAATTACCATTACAATTAGCATATAGGTTGGTTGGCTTTTCTTGAAAATCTAGTCTGGAAGACTGAATGCTGCACTTCGTATGAAATCAACAGACGGTTACCAAATGCTAGAGAAATATGTAAATATACGCGGAAAGGGCAGTGATTAAAAGCTAGCGATAAAAACAGCGAAGGCAGTGATACTTCTGCGTGCTGTGTTCTTTCAGCTCTTGAGCAATTATGGCTTTCCATAACTCTATTTATTCTTTGTTGATATTTCACGCAAATTCAAATAATAGGTTAGGAATGACACCATCAACAGTACACGAAGGATCGATAACAGCTACTGGACTGAAAATCCTCTTTTCCTGAAAACTAGTTTTAATAGATAAATTTTATAAATTTCAACTGTTATTAACACAGGATGCTAGCTCAATAAATGCCGAATATTTCCTTATACTAGATATTGCCATTACGCTTGATATGCTTTTCTTGAAAATCTAGTTTAGAATACTGGCTACTGTATTCGGTATGAAATGCATAAACGTTTCCCAAATGCTAGAGAAATACATAAATGTTTCCAGAGTGGGGAATGATCAAAAAGCGTGCGTTAAAATAACTAAGATAGAAATTCTTCTTTAGTGTAGTGTGTCCGTTTAGCTCTGGAGCGGTTATCGTTCTCTACAATTTATCCTTTGTAGCTTTTATGCTATGCTTAACTTGTACGCCTATTCCAACTCAATTGCCGCCCAGTCTTCTCATTCCAGTTTTTAAAGAGTTCAACTGTATCTATGCAACATTGTGGTTGAGTAATCACTTTCCACCTACAACCCTTTTCCACAGGCGAAACGTTGCTAATCTCTCGGATCTATATCGCTCTTTCTATTTCAGATGTTCAGACGAGCTGCATTGCTTAGCTCTACTATGCCATACCTTCACAGCTAGGAGTCACCATTCTACGTATATGGCATCAGTTCATCATTATTCTCTTCGTATTCCTTTGGTAAGGAGGAGGGTTCTAATGAAACAGCTTCTTCCAGAGAATCGTCTCTATGTGAATAGACTCATGAGAGGATCCTCCCCCGATCACTACAATTTATACTCTTCAGTTCCAGTGTTTCCGCACATACAACAATTTGGTTCAGTAGATCACTAACGTGAGTGGCTCTTGTGCCTTATATTAGATGAAAATAATATAAACTAGTTTAAAAGTCACTTTATCGAGTGGCATATAAATTAGTTTGTGCGGCTGGCTCTTGTTTGGGCCTTTATCACAATAGATAGGGAGTAGACGCGATAGGCAAACTACAGAACTCAAAATTGATCGCTGCATTTAATAAGTATTGCATTCATATTTAAGCTTACCTTTTAATAGTTCAACGATAATTCTACTGTCGCCAGTTAATTTAAAGACACTTTGATGTACGTAGGTCCTTACTTTCCGTAAAAATATTATTTTTATTTTATGGGTGACTTTCGCCGGATTTCGCAATTAATTTTGATTATTCGCAATTGTTTTTCCAAGTTATAAAAATTGTTACCGTACAAAATAAAATGTTGCAAAATAACACGTAAAAAATCACCGAAAACAATCGCAATTATATAAACTTGGCAATCCAATTCAGGATTGCGGGTTCGGATCCAGCCTGGAATGTTTTTAATTTTCTCACAGAGTCGGTCTGATTCTCAAACTGTACGATACGTTGGGCTATTCCTTTTAACGGTAAAGTTGAAAACACGGATAATTTTATTTTGGAACTCTGTAATTTGAGAACAGTATTTTTTCATTTGAACATGAGCTATAAACAGTTAGAGAGTTGTGCCCATTTATTTTATTTTATTTTTTTTTTTTATCAATAGAAGCCAAGATGGCGGTATCCGAAAATAATCGCAGTATTGAAAACTTGGGAATCCACAATTTCAGGATTGCTCACAGCGTCGGCCTGATTCCAAAATGGTATGATATTTTGCGGTACGGCCTCTAAGAGTAACGTTGAAAAAGTGTGACACAATGATACACTAACACTCGCATTTAAGATATAGAAGAATGAGATCACATGAATGTCTATGTACAATTATGTATACTAGAATTGTAGGTAGTCGATTTAATTCGCCTTCTCTTTGTTGATAAGAATTATATCATTTTAATACTAGCAACAGATCGACTTAAAAAATATCATTTGTACATTGTTTAAATTGTTTTAGTTGAATATTTTCTTTTATCAGCTATTAAAACAATTTTCCCCGAATAAAAGATGCTATTGCAAACTTTCGAATATCTACTGTTTTTGTTAACGACATACAAAAAATAGTCTGGATAAAATGTTCGGTAATCGATAAAAAAAGTTTTTAGAAGTTTATTGTGGAGAAAGTTATCAAAGTTCACCTTAGAAAGAGGGAAGTGAATGAGGTGTAGTTGAGCGTGAGTAAGCCTCCGGCCGTGTTTAGTTAAAACCACACGTTTTCGGGAATGGTTTACCTTTTTTTTATGTTTTTCAGGTTGTCATATTGGATCGTAAGAAGTTTTTGAAATTGAAAATTTTCATTCTCATTTTTTTAGATTCACGATAAGTCAAAGAAGTTTATATTTCTCCTGAAAATTAATCTGCAGTTTGGGTTCTACGTTATAATAAATGTAGTTGATTTTTTTTTCAGGCTTTCAACAGAATGTGCATGTTGACTACAGCCTAGACATATCAATTGTTACTTTCCGATTCTCATAATCAGTTCTGCATTGGATGGTTTTGTCTGTTTTATTTTGTTTTACAGCATGTCAACCACAATGGGTTAGCTGGTATTTTTTCAAGAAATGTATAGCAGGTAATTTTTTTTTTTTTTTAATGTATAGCTTGTAATTTTTTCAGACATATATAGGTGATAATTTTTTCTTCTCAAAAATGTATAATTTGCTTTGTTTTGTGACATATTAACCTCAATGGGTTATTTAATGCCGACAAGATTTTTATTGCTAGTAATATTTTTTTCAAAAATGTATTGCTGATAATATTTTTATTTTGCAAAAATTTATTGCTGGTAATTTTTTTTCAAAATTTTAAGACTGGTAGTAATTTTTTACAATGTATTTCTGGCATTAAAACCTATTTTTACACTTTCATAGTGTTTCAAGTTAGGTTGGGGTTCAACTATTTACCCATAGCTAGGACTCTAACAGGTGCTACCACCTCGGGTCAGGGTGGACCTGGAAACACCAGCAATTAAGATGTCGTTCCTCGCTTCTCAAAACCTCTTGATCAGGGGCCTTGATGTTGGACGTAGTTTATCGTCTTACCCAGGACGCAGATGCAGTTTATCGTCTTACCCAGGACGCAGATGTAGTTTATCGTCTTACCCATGACGCGGATGTAGTTTATCCTCATACCCAGGACGCGGATGTAGTTTATCATCATACCCAAGACGCGGATGTAGTATATTGTCTTACCCAGGACACGGATGAAGTTTATCGTCTTACCCAGGATACAGATGTAGTTTATCGTCTTACCCAGGACGCGGATGTAGTTTATCGTCATACCCAGGACGCGGATGTAGTATATCGTCTTACTCAGGATACCGATGTAGTTTATCGTCTTACCCAGGACGCAGATATAGTTTATCGTCTTACCCAGGACGCGGATGTAGTTTATCGTCTTACCCAGGACGCGGATGTAGTTTATCGTCATACCTAGGGAGGTGCATTGAATGCCTCAATGCCATTATATATGATTAAATACAGTTTTACTGAATATAAAAAAGTTCTTCTTCATCTCCCACATTTGTGCCGTGACGTTCAGGACGTGGGCAATAATGGCTCTCCAAAACTTCTTTGTAACTCTAAACAATGTTTGACCTCTCACTATAAGTTACAGGCCCTGTTCTAAGATCTATTTTCACAAGGTCATCACATAGGTTACTCGTTACTTTCCTGAGTTCGTTCCGAAGGTTATTTAAATCAAGAAAATGTTTTAGATATTGAGAGAATAACGGTTTTAGTGATACAAGTATTACTAATTAACCATAGATGGGGGAAGTGGAGGATTCTTACTTTTCCCAATGGTATGTGAGCATAAGTGGATATAACAAACCCAACTAGAATTTTCCATTTTTAGGTTAGGGCTTAATGGTCTCTCTTCTTTTGCTTCGGCAAATATATATCTGCATGAACATACTGACATAGGCATACACAGAGTCATACATGTGAAAGTATCGAAACATATAACGTAAGTAATGGGTGACTACTGTAGAGCAATAGAAATTAATTTGACTCTTTAACTAATGAATACATGTTGTGAGTTTGATCCTCAAAGTGTGGTGTTTTTTTTATCAAAACGTTTTTTACGGCTTAGCGCCATTTTGAGGGTTATTTAAAGACAGAAAATATTTTTTAGATGGTAAGAACTTTTTGAGATAATAATAGTTAGTGATAGAAGTCTTACTAATTAACCCATAGCTGGAGGAAGAAATGATGGATACATACTTTCCTCATCGGGCATAAGTAAATATAACTGACCCAATGGGAATTGAAACTCGGCTCTCCTGTTAACAATTCAGAGATGTTATCCATTCCTCGACCCGTACATCTTAACTTACAGCCCCCGGTATTTTCGAGCGGTCACTCTTCTAGGTACTGACCAGATTCGAAATTGCTTAACTTCAGTGATCTTACGTGAATCAGTGTTTCAACGTAATGTGGCCGTAAGCTAGCCTGAGCTCTCTTTTATGTTTTTCTCATTTAAGTTATATTTATTTACCTGTAATATTTCTCTCTCTCTTTCACACACACACACACACACAATCTATCTATCTCACTCTCTGCCTCTCTCTCTATCACACACACACACACACAATCTATCTCACTCTCTGCCCCTCTCTCTCTCTCTCACACACACACATACACACACAATCTATCTGTCTATCTCACTCTCTGCCTGTCTGCCTCTCTCTATCTCACACACACACACACACACACACACACAATCTAGCTATCTATCTTTCTCTCTGGTTGTCTGCCTGTCTCTCTCTCTCTCTCTCTCTCTCTCTCACACACACACACACAATCTATCTATATATCTATCTATCTATCTCACTCTCTGCCTGTCTGTCTGTTTGTCTCTCTCTCTCTCTCACACACACACACAATCTATCTATCTATCTCACTATCTGCTCGGTCTGCCTGTTTGTCTCTCTCTATTTCTCTTTCTCTCTCTCACGCACACATACACACACACAATCTATCTATCTATCTATCTATCTATCTCACTCTCTGCTTGTCTGCCTGTCTGTCTCTCTCTCATTCTCTCTCTCTCATACACACACACAGACACAATCTATCTATCTATATATATATATATCTATCTATCTTACTCTCTGCTTGTCTGTCTCTCTCTCTCTTTCTCTCTCTCTCTCTCACACACACACAATCTATCTATCTATCTATCTATCTATCTATCTATCTATCTATCTCACTCTCTGCTTGTCTGCCTGTCTGCCTGTCTCTCTCTCTCTCTCTATCTCTCACACACACACAGACACAATCTATCTATCTATATATCTCATTTTCTGCCTCTCTGCCTGTCTCTCTCTCTTTCTCTCTCTCTCTCACACACACACACAATCTATCTATCTATCTATCTATCTCACTCTCTGCCTGTCTGCCTGTCTCTCTCTCTTTCTATCTCTCTCTATCTCTCTCTCTCACACACAGAGAGACACAATCTATCTATCTATCTATCTCACTTTCTGCCTGTCTGCCTGTCTGTCTCTGTCTCTTTCTCTTTCTCTTTCTCTCTCTCTCTCTCTCACACACAGACACAATCTATCTATCTATCTATCTATCTATCTGTCTGTCTGTCTGTCTACCTGTCTCTCTCTCTCTCTCTCTCTCTCTCTGATTCTTTCACCTATATTTAAACTTAATCATTTTGCTTATTCCTATTGCCTTTACCCTTTTCACTTAATCTTGTGATCTCTTTCCTTTTCTCCACCGAGCTATTTTCTCACGGCCTTGTATCAAACAAAACTTGGCATGGAAGAGATGAGAAGATATGCAAAGGAAGGTGATTGTCATCAGGGCTTAAAACGGACTCGGCAAACTTGCTTCGAAGTTAAACGGAGGCAGCTTACTTTCACTACTGCCCTTCAGAAAAGCATGAATCACCATCCCTATTAAGAGACTGACTGCCAGATAAATTGAAATAAAAACTACAGATTGTTGGAATTTTTAGGTACCCTGGTGTACTAGTGAGCCAGCCAAAATGAGCTGACTCATTTTATAGTTCACCAGTAGAAGGCTTAACCAATCAGAAGGTTCAAAATATTCAATGCGACGTGTATAAAGGCGGCCATGTTTTTCCCGAATACTCACTGTCAGTCTATGACGAGGCTCCGCCGAAGGGCAGAGTCTCGTTCGGGGAGGTTGACTGAACCTGAATCCGTTTATACGCGTTCGAATAGGGAATATTTTTGGCCGAGTCTACCGGCTCGGAGATCCCACGTTAATCCCGACCTTGTGTCACATGTAACCCTCGTAGCGGGTGCCTAAATATCACTGTCAGCTTGATATCGAAGACTGAAGAATTACGGAACAGCTGCTGGCAGTATTGGCGATATAGTCAGATTCAGTAGAGTGTCTGACTCGTGAGTATTAATCTTTAACGTTGTTTCATTGAACAGATTAAGTATGCGCTGTATTCTATATTCATAGACTATGATG
>OZ010584.1:70775008-70900008 GCA_963932145.1 Acanthosepion lycidas
GCAGTAAGTCGAATAAAATCTTGAAGTATCTTATTCAGAAATGCTGTTTTGAGTTAGCTATTTAATGAATGTTGTTCGTTATATCATATAAGATACAAAGTTAGTCGTAAGATCACAGGAGGTTGTAAATAACGCCATGCAAGGAATCGTGAAGAGAAAAAATTTCTAAGCAGTTTTATTAAGATTTCATCCGGAAATTTCTGTCGAGAATAAAGAGATTTTTTTTCAATATTGAGTGACAAATAGATCAAAGAATCCTTACAAAACAGGAAAGAATAATAATCTTTAAAGAAAGAGAAACCTGTCAAATATTAAATACTGTATTCTTACATTATAACCATTCAAAAAATGAAGAAATAAACGTTAAATAGATAAAAATATAAATATCACGTTTCTGAAAGCCGGAAATTATTTAGTAAGAAAGGAACAGCAGACTACCTAATCAATCAAGAAACTTAAAACCTAAAAGCCGTCACCAAAAAAGCAAAAAAGATGAAAATAGAATTACAATCTACGATAATACAATAGTACAAAACCCAGTTTAGCAAGTCATTATCTAAGGTTCAATCCGTAACGAAAACCTTAAACTGCTATTCCGTATGAATTTATTTAGTAAGAAAGGAACAGCAGACTACCTAATCAATCAAGAAACTTAAAACCTAAAAGCCGTCACCAAAAAAGCAAAAAAGATGAAAATAGAATTACAATCTACGATAATACAATAGTACAAAACCCAGTTTAGCAAGCTATTATCTAGGGTTCGATCCGTAACGAAAACCTTAAACTGCTATTCCGTATGAATTTATTTAGTAAGAAAGGAACAGCAGACTACCTAATCAATCAAGAAACTTAAAACCTAAAAGCCGTCACCAAAAAAGCAAAAAAGATGAAAATAGAATTACAATCTACGATAATACAATAGTACAAAACCCAGTTTAGCAAGCATTATCTAGGGTTCGATCCGTAACGAAAACCATAAACTGCTATTCCGTATGAATTTATTTAGTAAGAAAGGAACAGCAGATTACCTAATCAACTTAAAATTTAAAAGCCGTCACCAAAAAAGCAAAAAAGATGAAAATAGAATTTCAATCTACGATAATACAACAGTACAAAACCCAGTTTAGAAAGTCATTATCTAGGGTTCGATCCGTAACGAAAACCTTAAACTGCTATTCTATTTGAAATTTACGGACTATTGTACAATGATGACAAGAGAAATGTTTATATCGTTGTATAGTTTAGACTTACTGCCTTTTACTACGTTAAATTCTTTTATTTGTCATGTCACTTCATGAAGGGGGTGATCTGCAATTCCCTCAACTCCTTGTCCTTTGTAGCTCTTAATAAATTTTCTCTTTTCATCATCTCTCCTAAACCTTGACCTCCCCATCCATTTACTCGAACTACCTAAGCAGGTGATCCATTATCTTCCGCTTCACTTCAATCTGTTCCATGAGTAACAAATATTCAAAGCCCTCTTTCCTTATTTTGTACCCTAAAAATTTTAACTTAATAAAGATTTTTGCTTTGTGATCTCTCCTAATCCCTGTTCTGCCAATCATTTAGACAAACCCGTTAGATAGGTTATGCTCTGGTTTCCCCTCATCCTCTTGCTATCAATATATCTTGTGACTGTCAAATACGTCAAGGCCTTCTTTTCCCTTATCAGCTGTTACGGAATGCGGAGGCTGGGTCGGGATGGCCAGGGATTGGTCAGAATAATTCGTGGGCGTGCTATTCTGACAGTGATCGATTACCTATATCAAAGTTATGGGAGTCAACTGAGGGACACGGGAATTTGGAAGTGTTTATACGCTTTCCACACCTCTGATTCTAGAGACAGGTTAAGATCACACGCGAAGGGACGCTAAACCAACGAGGGGTATGGGTTTCCTTGACATTCTTCTTCCCGCTGTCACCTAGAATCCACCTGCCACGTCTATCCCTCTCTTCTAATAAAACAAACAATAGAAACCGTCTTCTGTTGATACCATCTATGAATCAATGTTATGGGTTCGGTGACGACACGAATAATTTTAAGTCAATGTTTTTCTAAGCGTAGTTTGGATGTGGCTCAAGGCCGAAAGTACAAGGCATCTAGTGAGGGTCGAACTCACTATTCAGTCTTAATCAATCCAGCGAGACACGCCCGCTAACCATTACACCACGGCGATGCTATATATAAATTTTCCTTCAGAGTCTGTCTATATTTCTGAGATGAGGTATTATGTACATTATTTACATTATTCGGACTATTGTCCTCATTTTGTCGCATTATTTATCACAACGTTTCGGCCGTTGTACGCCCTGGCCATCTTCAGGTGGTTGGAATGTCGAACTGAACCCTTTATTTCGCTCACTGGCGTAGACTGTTCTAGTTCCACGTGCCATGTTTTTAATGGATGTCTTAACCGGTTAAGGCAGTGGATATCTTTTCAGAGGGAAAAGCTTATCTTATTTGTTGAAGATTTTATTAGAGGCACTCAGATACTTTTGCCTATATTGTTTGCTTCAACTTTGTGTTGAAATAGGCTTCTTCCTTGTCGTCTTTGTAATTCTGTTACTAGTCTTTTTACTTCCGCGAGATATTTCAATTTCATTATTGTATTAAACACATAAAATTTTCAAAATGAAAAGATGTTGAGCAGAAAAGCAACTTATATAATACAAGCATTAATCAATGAATCATAGATGTCATTGAACATGTAACAATATAAAGGGAACAGATTAATTAAACGCTTCATTGTCCTCTGTTTTAGTCGTGAATTCTTTATCTCCACTTTATTGAAACTCAATACATTGTTTCTAGACCTTTGTTTCATTCCATCTGACTATTAAATTTTTCTAACAATCGCCGTCATTTTTTACGTCACGGGGACACTAATAATAATAATAATAATAATAATAATAATAATAATAATTTATTGTTAGCTATTCAAACCGCTTACGCACAATTTTGAAATAAGGATCTGAGAGTAACAATAAAAATCAACTGAAATTAAGGGGAAATGAATAGCAGTTAAACATATTCTCGATAAACATTAGGTAGTAAAATTAGATTATGCTAGAAAAATACGAGTTAAAGATAAACTACTTAAAGATTAACTAGTTAAAATAGTCATTTGTTTTATATTTTCAAGGATACTGCTGCGGAAGTTGGATTTTTGATTTGGGAGCCAATGTTTGTATATATTCAGTGAGAGATAACGATATATATTTTTATATATGATGATCAATATTGGGGGAAAATGTATGACAAAGTGGAAAAAAAAGTTTTCTCTTGTCCGAATAAATCCTAAAAGACGAAAAGCGTCACAGGAAAATTTTTATCCACTTTGCTATACATTTTGCCCATATATCCAGTAAATATAAGTTGGTGAAATAATCCAATTTTAATGCTGTGGATAAATAAAGTTCCAGTAGAAAATATTCTTAGAGGATTTCTAAAATTACAAATAAAATTCCAAAATCTTGTTTCTGATCACTCTCTCTCTCTCTCTCTCTCTCTCTCTCTCTCTCTCTCTCTCTCTCCTTATTTTTATATCTCACTTTTTCTTTTGATCTAACTTTATTTCGATATCCAATTAATTTTATAAATCTAATATCAAACTAAACCAAACATCAGCATTGAATTATGCAAGCAGGAGAAACCCGACTTATTTTAGCAAAGTTATCTCTGCACGAGTGTTGGAAGAGCACGAGTCTCATCATCTAACCTCAATACCTATATATTAAAAAAAAACGTATATATATATATATATATATATATATATATATATATATATGGGTATAAAATGACTTTTTCAAGGCAAGAATGAAATCGAAACGTTCTTGTTATAGTTACATTAAAAAATCCAAATTTAAAAAGATAGACGCTTCTGTCTAAGCCTTTTTTTCTGGTTAATGTAAATTACCTGTATAGTAAGACATTTTTTTTCCATGTCAACAATATAGTTAAATTCCCAGATCAATTCTGTGGACAAGACAGATTGGTATAAATTTTAAATATTAAATAAATATTAAATTTAATATAAACACTAATTTTATACCAATCTGTCTTGTCCACAGAATTGATCTGGGAATTTAACTATATATATATATATATATATATATATATATATATATATATATATATATATATATATATATATATATATATATGAAATGAGGTATTATGTACACTATTTACATTATTCGGACTATTGTCCTCATCTTTGTCGCCATGTTTATCACAACGTTTCGGCCAATGTACGCTACGGCCTTCTTGAGGTGGTTCGAATGTCGAACTAAACCCATTACTTCGCTCACTGAGGTAGATTGTTCTAGTTCCACGTGCCATGTCTAATGAATATCAGTTATCTCCTGTTAATTCCCCTCTCAAAGTTTTCCACCGCCTTCACCAGGTATTGAGCTCAATATAATTATTATGGAGCATATAAGTGAATTAGAATTAATGAGATCAAAACAATTTACCTCATACAGATGACCATTTCATTTATTGGAAAGTAGTTTTTATTTCCCATGGACGAAATGATCATCTGTATGAGTTAAATTGTTTGGATCTCATTTATTGTGATTCACACACACACACACACAAACACACACACACACACACACACACACACACACACATATATATATATATATATATATATATATATATATATATATATATATATATATATATATGTAAATATATATATATATATATATATAAAACATAAAATGAGTATATATATATATATATATATATATATATATATATATATATATATATATATATATATATATATATGTATGTATATATTATGTATATTATATTGCAGTATTATAAAGTAGATATCATATGTACTAAAACTTTATTAAACAAATTTTAAACTACGTTTTTATTTTATCGCACACCGGATCTATGTCCAATACTTAAAGACACTGGGATTCAATCATAAAAAGGATTGATGAATTACATTACTTCATTCAAAAACAACTGGAGGTTTAATTTCTCACAAATGTATACTGGTCAACATTCTTTTGTACAATGTTTCAGATTTACTTTTTCGATTATTGTGTCCTCAGCGTAATAAATATAATAAATTTTAATTGCACAGTTAACATCTATGAAGTATCGTGTAAAACCAATCTGATTATGTTCTTAATGGCCTGGCAAAACCAGTCTGCAAACCATCTCTCGAGAGCAAGCAATCCTATTGAACAGCTATGTAATTATAAATGCTGTTAAGCATATTTTATATGCAAAAATCATTGTTATTCTCAAAGAATTGTTAATCCAATATTCACTAAATAATTTTTCGGGCTTTAAATGAACCACAAACAGTGCATAAGCTGTGAAAAGTACAATTAATAAATTACTGTTTGCAAAAACAAAACACAAATGTGTTAGTTTTTTCTTTGTTGTGTCTTTCTCTTTTTCGCTTATTACAGGAATGCACGTAGATAATTTTGCGTGTAATGATTTACCCATGACTAAACATTTGTTCATTAGAGCAGCTCACTTTGGGAACCGTGGTATTGCACTTATTTTGACGTGATAAATAACAACTCTAAATATCTTAATCCAAATCGTTACCGTTTTTGAGAAAACGATTTGGTTTAAAATCTGTTTAGGGTCAAAATCACAGCGGTAGAGGTTTTTCCCAATGATAAAAAAAAACCTTGTAGCATAACCTTACAAAATTTATAATTTACTGAAGCTTTACAAATTGTATATGTACTAGATACATGGTAGAGACTCATTATTACTAAGTCATTGTGCAATCAAATAAGATTTTCATTTACTTCAAAGAGAAATTATACTGAACAATTTACCTATATTATGATTTAATATGTTATACAGTGCAATGTTTTAGTGGGATTTTCAATAAACAGTGCATATTTAAACCGTTTTATCTTATAATTTGTGACCAGCGGTATTATGGTGTTAAATACACTTTTTTTTTTGTTAATTATGATCTAACAAAATGCTATGAATAATCAAACGTGGTCTGCCCTTGTTTCGTTACTCTCATCTTTGAGAGAGCTATTTCTGTTTACTGGGACTATAAAAGAACACTATACGCGAATCTGGTATTCTCAGTTGAATAAAGCTTTCTTAAATCCTACGCCTGCGTACTTTTGTCATTAGACAAATATTATTCATTGTGTAGCCATTTTTGTAAATTTTACAATTTTTTTACAAAGTTTCATCTTATCGAATACAGTGAAATAACTGCATATTACGCTTGTAGTGATTCATAATTAGAAAACTCGTTTGAGTATATTTTCTATTCAATTTATCTATTCCAAACAGCATCAACATTTTGGGGGATTTATTATTGATTTTGTAAACTTTAGAAGTCAGTTTGTACGCAAGAACACCTGCGATAATTAGGTATTTCTATGCATTTTATTCCCATGATATTTAAAACTAAATACTCAAAAACAGGTAAAGGATATGCATCAAATTTTTGGTTTCAGTACCACATCAAACCCCGACTTTCACACCGTCTGCAATGTTGATTGTCTTTTTAAAAAAAGTGAAAAATCAATTGCTCCTCAAGAGGATGATAAAACAACGCCTATATACCCAACAGAGGCATTGAAACCTAACACGCCCCAAAACGAATCATTTTACAAATTGATACTTGCAGACTCGTTTTCACCAGTATCTACTATCTACCACAAGCATAAACGGCATCTATGTCTCTATTTTAATTGAAAAATAAACCGGATCTGTTTGTATCTCTTACTTCCGCTAATATAAATTAGAAAGATGTTTACCTTTGGACTATGCTTTTTTGATTGAAAAGTAAACCGGGTCTTTTCTATATTTTCTTCCGCTAATATAAACTAGAAATATGTCTACCTTTGGACTCAAACATAAACTACACCTCTGTCAACGTTCGTACTCTGGCGTAACACGGTACCTATGTTTAATTTTGATTCAAATGTAAACTGGTCGAATCTCTCTTTTGTCTCAGGTGATAACCTGACCTGTATTTACCTTTCTCCTAATTCATCGTGATTTTTGTCCAATAAGACTTAATTATATTCGACATTAGAGAGTCCAGTAAGTTTTAACATCAAAAAAAGACAAAGATTTAAATATTTGAGAAGTGTTTTTTACAGAGGATAGAAAAAAGTCGCTGAAACTGGATGGCACATTGCATTAGCGAAATATACTTTCCAAATGGTAAAAAAAGTATTAAAAGGAAGCTCACTCACGGATTCTAAGAGGTAGTAGTACGACTGACGTAGCAGGAACGTATGTCGCACATTAGTTCAATGTCCCTTGCGGATGGTATTAGCCAGTCGCAAACCTGGCTGTAAGAGGCATATCGACGCGACAGAATTCTTGAGACTCTCTGTTGAATTCGCGCCGTTCTGGAATTACTATACGAGTCACTCCGGTCAATCGCTGATCATTCAGGCCTTAGCCTTTGCATTCTGTAACAATATGTGTGAACGATAGCGATTAACCGTAGACTTAAACAGGGTAAGATTGCAGTCATCGTTGAAGCATCCTCATTGAAGTCTATTCCACAAAGCAGGGTCACATGGGAAAAAGCTCTTCCAGTGGAACTTACAACTTACCAAATGAATATGATGGGAATGAGGGTGATTCGCTAAAACGTGCGTGGCATGGCTGGTCTTAACCGTGAAGGTTAGGACAAGTAAAACGAAGGAATGTAATTAATCTGAACACTTTTGATGGAAATAGTGATAGAGCAGGGAGAGGCTTTCGACGTCTTGTCTGTGAGAAAGGGATTGTAGAGTGGAAAATAATTCGTCCTCCACAATGACGCGGAGATGCTTTTGGTCTCAATCGTCAGTAGAAGACAGAACAGCTCTTGCTCATATTTGGTCTTTATCCAGTCATGTATTTAGTCAGCTTCAACATCAAGAAAGTCAGGTAGATGAACAAGTATAGTCTTCTATGACCCGATTATGTGCAAGATGGCAGTGACATAAATACACACTTTGAAAATCAACCCTCAAAGTTATGGCTTTTATCTTGATTTGAACTCCGATTAAAGAACCAGAAAGAAATAAGCAGCTACGCCGCCAATCAGTAAAATCTTCACTAGAACGGTGAATAAATACGATTATGATAAGTATATACCTGATTATGGGCAATGTGTCCGCCATATTTCCTATATTCACATCCCAACACCAGCGTGGAAGCTCTCTGAAGAGATTTTCAGCGTCTTTGCTTTCGCCCCTTTTACTGTAATAAAAACATAGAAAAATGGTGGAAACAGCAAGAACTCTGCTGAAGAGTATAATAAACGACTTCCGGTTTTAATTTACATGCAATTAAGGTTTACTCTCGAGTTTATCTTTTCTCGTCTGCTTCATCAAGTCTCCAGAACTTCAGTTCGTTGGCCATCATTTCTGAAAAGGCAGAAATTAAAATAAAACAAATGAAAAAAAAAAAAGAAGTAGAAAGAAAGAAAAAGAAAACTTAATTAAATTGACTATTCACCGAGTGTCAGTAGTTTGGATTAACGATCACAAGCCAGTGTAGAGAAAACGATTTTTTTTTCTCGAAATTAAGGAGGGGAAGAAATTGAATAATTTTACAGGTCAACAACGTAAAGTCGTAAACAATAGAAAATATTCAGTTTTTATTATTATTATTATTATTATTATTATTATTATTATTATTATTATTATTATTATTATCATCATTATTATTATTATCATTATTATTATGTTCATCATTTTCTCCTCTTCAGCTATTCCTCGATTTTTTTTTTGAAGGTGGGAATGCTTTTATCTTCCGATATCCATGTTCTCCTTTTCTTCATTCTCTTTGACTTCTATTCTTTTTTACCTCGCCATTCATCTCTTACTATCGGTTTCCTCTACTATTAATATCTTCATTCACCTTCATTCTTTCTTTTAATTATCTCATCAACATCATTATTATAATCGTCTGCATTGAGGCAAATGGTTATTAAATGCAGTGGATGCCTTCCCGTTTTTAATGAGTAATTTTGAGCTGATCATTAAAATTCTAAAATGGGGATAAACATGGCCCAGTAGAAAATATTGTTGAGTAATCACTAAAAATAAATTTATAAAATCTCGTGGCGTAAATCTTTCGTTCTATCCTTCTTCCTTCCTTCCTTCCTTTCTTTCTTTCTTTCTTTCTTTCTTTCTTTCTTTCTTTATTCACTCACTCATTTTCTTTATTTATTTCTTACCCGCTCACTTTATTTCTCTCTTTATCCACTCACTCGCTAACTTTCTTTCTATCATTTTTTCTGTCTCTCACTATTTATTTCTTTTTACATTTTCTATGTCTCTCAAGGTTTTATCTTTCTTTCTTACTTTCTTTCATTCTATCTTTCTTTCTTTCTTTTTTTACTCACTCCCTCGCTTTCTTTACTTATTTCCCACACAGTTCCTTTTTTCTTCGTTGCTCGCTGGCTTTCTTTATTTCGTTCTTCACCCACTATTTCGCTCTTTATTTTTCTATGTCCCTCAGTCTTTATTTTCGTCTTTCTTTCTCTATGTATCCCATTCTTCCTTTCTTTCTTTCTTTCTTTCTTTCTTTTTCGTTATATCTCTCACTCTTTTTTCTATCTTTTTTTCACTCTATCTCTTACTCTTTCCTTCTCTTCGACTCTCACACTTTCTTTCTAGCCATCTTTCTCTATGTCTCCCACTCTTTCTTTCTCTCACTCTCTCTTTCCGTATTTCTTTCTCTACATATTTCTTTCTACCTTTCTTTCTATGTTTTTCACGATGTCATTCTCTTACTGTCTGTCATTTTTCTCCACGTCACTCACACTTTCTTTCTTTTATTCAATCTCTCTCATATTTTCCTTCGATCGTTATTTTTCTATATTTTTATCTTCCTTTCTCTATGTTTTTCATTATTTATTTCTGTCTTTCATACTCTATATTTCTCTTTCTTTCTATCTTTCTTTATCTATATCTCTCAATCTTTCTTTTCTTTTTTCTGTCTTCACACATTCTTTCTATCTTTCTTTCTCTGTTTCTCATTCTTACTATTTATCCTTATTTCTCTATATCTCTCAATCTTTCTTTCCCTTTTTTTCTTTATATTTTTCCCTCTTTCTTTTCTTCTTACTTTCTCTATGTCTATCAATATTTCTTTCTATTATTCTATTCTCTACGTCCCTCACACTTTCTCTCTATCTGCTATTCACTGTCTCTTACATTTTCTTTCCATCTTTCTTCTTCTGTTTCTCATTCTTTCTTTCTATCTTTCACACTATATTTTCTCTCTCTTTCTTTCTATCGTTCTTTCTCTATGTTTCTCACTATTTCTTTCTTTATGTCTCTCGCTCTTTCTATCTTTCTATCTTTCTCTCTCTATATCTCTCAATCTTTATTTTTACTTTACTTTATGTCACACTCTTTCTTTGTGTCTTTTTTTCTTTCTCTATGTCTCTCGCCCTTTCTTTCTATCTTTCTTTCTCTACGTCAAACACACTTTCTCTCTATCTTTATGTTTCTCACTCTTTCTTTCTATCTGTCATTCTCTGCGTCTGTCATGCTTTCTATCTTTCTTTCTCTATGTCTCTCACAATTTCTTTCCATCTTTCTTTCTCTACATTTCTCATACTTGTTTTCTATCTTTCTCGGTGTGTCTAAATCTTTCGAACTTTTTTATGCCTTTCCCTCTTTCATTCTATCTTTCTTTGTCTACGTTCTTCACACTTTCTATCTTTTATTCACTGTCTCTCAAACTTTCGTTCGATATTTCGTTCTCTATATCACTCAATCTTTCTTTCGAACTTTTTTCCATGTCTCTCAGTCTTTCGCTTATTTTTCTTTCTCTGTCTCCCACAGTTTCTTTCTCTCTTTCTGTTACACTTTCAGCAAGTGAGCAACAAACTAATCAAACTTTCACGTTGGATTATAAAAGCAGCCGGGACCCGGCACATTTTAGCATTATTACGTCTCCACGTGTGTATAAATTGCACGCATCATGTAATTTGTCCGCGGTTTATCAATTAACATTGATGCATATCTTAAAACTTATCTTATCGCACGCGCACAAGTTTAATCTAATAACAAAATACAGTGAAACTCAAAAAAATAGCACGAGTGATGAACGTCGTTTCGGCTTTTAATATTTCCCTATTAAACAATTTCTGCCATAATTCCACTGGCTAAACCAAAGTATTCCTCTATCTTACGTTTCAAATATATTTTTCGATTATTGTCTTCTTGGTGAATAAAAATAGCACGTGTGATGAACGTCGTTTCGGCTTTTAATATTTCCCTATTAAAAAATTTCTGCCATAAAACCACTGGCTAAACCAAAGTATTCCTCTATCTTACGTTTCAAATATATTTTTCGATTATTGTGTTCTTGGTGCAATAATAATAGCACGAGTGATGAACGTCGTTTCAGCTTTTAATATTTCCCTATTAAACAATTTCTGCCATAATTCCACTGACTAAACCAAAGCATTCCTCTAACTTACGCTTCAAATATATATTTTTCAATGATTGTGTTCTTGGTGCAATAAAAATACATGACTGTTCACATTAACATCAGTTGTGGTGCTTACGGCGACATCAGGTTGAAACACCGTTTCCGATATGATTATCGAAGTTAAGCAACACTGAGCCTAGCCAGTACCTAGTTGTGTGACCTCTTGGGAATACCAGGTGTTGTAAGCTTGGATGTGCGAGTGGTCAATAGCTCAGAATTGCTAATCGGGGAGTCAAGTTCCAATTTCAGTTGAGTCCGTTATGTACACTTAGGAAAAGTATGAATCCGCCTATTCCCCGCTTTATGGGTTAATCAGTAATATGTTTTTCAATAAAAGCATTATTATTTTTTTTTAAAATAAAATAAAATTACGTAAAAAATATTTCGATTCTAGAATTAAATAACACATAGAGGTTGATATCAAAATAAAAAAGATAAAAATCAACCAACCAACCAGCATTTGTTGTATTACGGATAACTAAACTAAAACAGATAGACTTCTCGCAAATGTCGTTTCGGAAGCCTTCAGATTCTTTATGTTTCGTGTCCATTCATGATCCTCCGCAACTTCCTGTCCCTTTAAGCTCTTAATAAACTTTGTATTGTTGCTATTTTCCTAAACCCTATTCCACCATCTGTTTTCTCAAATCCATGATGTAAGTTATGCGCTGTATTCCTTTGTCGTTCTTTCCTTCATTATGTTTTGTGCGTATCAAATTTTATGAGCCCTCCTTCCTCATTACGTGCTTCAAAAATTTCAACTATTTCTTTCTGATGTTAAGCATAAGGTTCATTTTTGCTTCCATTTTCTTTAAAAACTAGTCGTTGGTCATACATTAATTCCATGCTATCCTCAGCATTCTTCTGTAGAACCACATTTTTGTTGCTTAAAATATCTACTTCATCCTTTTGAAAATTGGCCAGCATTCATTGCCATAGAAGAGACAGATGTCATGTACCACTTAGGTACTCTTTTCTTTGTTCCTAACGAAGTTTTTTTTTTCTGTTTCTTAATACTCTGCTTAGTTTTTGGAATGCATTTTCTGCTGTCCCATTGCATCTTCAGATTCCATTAACACACTCTCCGTCCTCTGCTAGAACACTTCCCAGACATTTATTTTGTTTTACTTCTTTGATTTTGGTATCCTGGTTTTGTAATTTGCATTTTGGACTTATCCTTCTCTAAAAACTATGCCTTCTGTTTTCTTATAGTTCATCTTTAGTCCTTTCTATTCGCGTTCCTTCGCTACCTTCTGTAGGAGTTTTTAATTTTTTTTTCTGTTGATGAGTTTTCCCCTTTTTTGCACAAATGGACTCACCCAGTATATACATATATTACTGTTACGTGAAGACCCAACAGATCAAGACCGGAACAGAGGAGGGAGCAACCGAGGTTGAAGGTAACAGACAGAACGAACGTCGCCAGCAAGAGTCACAGTGAGCGAGCACGTAGAGTCAGTAAGAAGTAATACAACGATACTTCAATACCAAAGACTGTATATATATTTTGCTACTAACCCGTATTCCTGGAACTACTAACCTGCTTTACCAGTTTGTATTATTACGTTACTACATTATTTTCATATATTCATTCCTGACGTTTGTTATTTATTGGTACTGGATTTCAACCCGGAATCCACAACAACTTTCCGTGTCATATATCAACAGTGTGTCATCTGCATATCTTATGTGGTTAACATTGTGGCCGCTAATAATGAATCCTGGTGGAACATCTAATTTTCTCACAACTGTCTTACAGTACAGGTTGAAGGAGACCGGTGAGAAAACACGCTCTTGTTTTACATTATTTTCCATTTTCAATCCGTATGCAAGCGGTTTGCTGTCTGTACAGATTCTTGATTATTCTAATATACTTTCAAAATATATCATGGTTGCTGAACAGCTCTAACAGATCTTTGCTGCGCATTTTATCGAACGCCATTAGTTAATCTATAAACCTCAGATACCTCTGCGTCATTATTGATCTTTCTAATAATATTCTGTCCATAAATATCGCCTTCCTTGTTCTGACGCCTTTGATGAACCCGAACTCTTCTCCCATCCTCGTTCTTATGCAGCTAGGCGCGCTATTAAACTGCATTCGGGTGAAAAGTTTTGTTCTGTGGCTCATTGGGGTGATTGTCCGATGGAGTTCTCATTTGTTTGCAGTTCGCTTCTTGGGCAGTTCTATGAAAATACATCTACTTAAATCTAACGGTATATCGCCACTGTTGTAGTTTTCATATAGTATTTCTGTGATCTCGTGTATGTCAAAATATCTAAGACTGCTAGCATCAGTATTACGATTCCGTTTGGCCTTGCTGCTTTGTTTCTTATCAATTTGCCCAGTGCAACTCCGACTTCGGTTTTAAATATTTCCGGTGTGTCGATGTTTTGTGCATTGCCGATTGTTCGCTCTCGTCGCAGAAGAGTTCTCCGACATATTCGTTCCATCTCTGAAGTTATTTTTTCTTTCTCTAATATCATCGTTCCGTTCTTGGATTTTATGCATCCTGTTGATGAGAATGTCTTTTGTCCAGTTAGTTATGTTTTTTATGCAGATTTGCTTTGTGCAGCTTATTCTTTCTATTTCTTCACATTTAGCTGAGTCATACCTTTTTAGCCTGCCTTCATTTTTCCTTATGTGTAGTGTTCTATATTATGTTAGGTTTGTTGGCATAGCTTTTTATCTCCTTTTCATCATCATGTCGAGAATCTCATCTTGTTATCCATTCATTTTGTTTCTTCTTTGTCTGTTTTCCTTTAGGAAAATCTCGTTTGCTGACGTCACTAAATCTTCTCTTGGTGTGTACTACTTCAACGTTTTTTTTGTTTCTTGTATGTTCTTTTCACACTGTCTATGATTTTTTTTTCCTTCAGATTGGGTTCGTTCAAGAGTCTGTTGTATTTCAATTTAGGTGCTGCGCTAGTTTCCATACTTTCATTCAAACTTTCCTGAATCGATTTTTTTTTTTTGATAGTCATGTAGTCCATTTGGTTCTTAGTATCTCCTACATGTTCCCATTCATCTTGAGTGTTCTTGAAACATGGTGTTGGCTACAACTTTGGCATTCGCTGTACACCATAAGTCCTATCTTTCTCCGTGTTCACTGCGAGTTCCTAGTCTGAATTCAACAACTGTCCCACCATCCGTTTCATTAACAACTTTGGCATCCATGACAGTTATATTTTTCTTGCGGTTTAAACTTATCCTTGGCGTTGACTTGAACGTTTAGATTTTTTTTCTGTACCTTGTTATGTCGGTGCATACACACTTATGATGGGTATGTTGAAAGCTTTCCTTTTAATTAAACAACAAGAATTATTTCATATAACTTACAGTATACTACAATGCATTTCCTCGTGTCTTTGTCTAGTATCAACCCATCTCTTTTTTCATTTTCCTCTTCGCTTGCATATATAATCCTGTTTTTGTCTGTAGCGAAATCTCCATTGTTTGGCCAATTCGTTTCGTTTTCCTAAAGTGTTAGCATTGGACGTAACCAGTTAATTTTATATTCGATGTGAGGCTATAAATTTCATTCAAAAAGTCATTCCAAAATATATTTTATATGTTGGGAATTTGGACGTTTCGTAAACATTTTAATTCATGTTACGCGAATGCATTTTAATGTACTTTGTATATGAAACAAATAACATCATCAGACTTAACGAAAATTATATAGATAGATAGATAGATAGATAGATAGATAGATAGATCTATATAGGACATGTGTATTATAAATACAGAGATAGATATGTGTATGGTATATATATATATATATATATATATATATATATAGATAGATAGATAGATAGATAGATAATATTAGGGGTAAATATACACATACATAGGCAAAATATTTCCGATTCCAATGTAATAAATTATGACCATGGAATATTAGTGTTTTATGCAATAAATTATGACTATGGAATATTAGTGTTTAAGCCTTTTTATTATATATATATATATATATATCAAAACAGCAGCAATCAAAACGTGGACAGCAGCAGTCAAAGCATGACAACCAACAGCAGAAGTTGCAACCTAACCAGCACGGGGTTAAGTTTAAATCTCTACGTTTAAGGCTCTAAGTTTGCAGAAAATTGCCCTACCAGACCATCGTCTAGTAGATAAAAGTATTGCTTTAACAATACTAAAAATTGATGAAAACTGGACGATATCTCACATGAGCCCTGAAACGAAAACAGATTAAATAAATGTAGGTTTCCCGGATCGATATCGATATACACGAAGTCTATCTATCTATAGATAGATAGCATGTATAATGAAGCTATACCTCTCTCTCTCTCTCTCTCTCTCTCTCTCTCCCTATATATATATATATATATATATATATATATATATATATATATATATATATATATATTCTCAACTCGGTATCTATGCTGATGACAGAAAATCATTCCTGTTTTTATATAAGTACGAGTGATTTGATAAGACCAAATTGGCAGCTGATCTAAAAGATTGAATTGCTTTCTGTTGTGAATTTCAACGCCTCCAAAAAGAAACTGCTCTCTTTCTGAGAGTAACCTTTTTACCATCCATCATCATGGCTGATTCTATATTCCAGGAGAGTGATTCATTTTACCTTCTCGAGCTAACGTTTTCCGCTGACATGAAGTGAAAACATGATACTGAATAAATTGCGAAATCTGCAGCTAGAAAAGTTGATACATGATGTCGTGCTATAAATTTGTTCCCGCCAGAATCTATCTGACATATCTACGATCCGTCCTGCTCGGAATATTGCTGCAAAATTTGGCCTTGTGTTACTGCTATATATTTAAAGATTCTTGAAAAAAATCAAAGAACAATCTACAATGTTATTCAACCTGACAATCCATCACGGCTTCAGTCACTTTCCAACTGCCATAAAGTAGCTTCTCTGTGAGTTCTCTATGAATAATTTCAATCTAATTCTCCTCGTGAACTTTCCTATATGATACCTAGATTTTATGAAATTGAGAGCAACGTCTCATCACTTCACAGTTGGAATGTCTAGATGCAACCGTAGGTTCTATGCTAACAGTTTCTTTTATTGCATTTCTCGCTCATAGAAGTTCCCTACGGCTTCTTGCTTCCCTCTACACTTGGATCTATAAAAATTTAAATTCAATGTCTATTGTTATCTTCTGTTTTTTTTTTAATTCTTCTTCTGTTAATGTTCTCTCTCCTTAATAGTGTTTTCTCTTATTCTCTAATACGAAGTAAAACCTTGTGTTTTAGTGGCTTTATTGCCTTGCCTCGGGTGAATCGAATATGTATATATTAGGTTGGTGCAAAAATAATGACGTAATAATGTCGTTTGTGACGTTAAAAAATACGTCAAATAACGACATTATTACGTCATTATTTTTGCACCAACCTAATATATATATATATATATATATATATATATATATATATATGGTTTAATTTATGCTACTTCAATGTAAAAAATGTTCAGTGTCAGTGATATGAAAGTGGACACTGATATCAACACCAAGTGATGAAGCTTGTTTTCTTTTTGACTAGAATGCATGTCGATATATATATATATATATATATATATATATATATATATATCGGCATTGAAATTCGATGCATGAGACCAGCATCAACCATGAATTATAATGCCATGTACGGAAGAGTGTTTATGACGAAGTAACTTGATAAAATTATGCAGATCACACCAGATCACACCACCAGTCGTCGGTCAACATTGCTGACTCTATATCTATCTGGCCCAAGCTCATTTAAACCAGCATTTAATGGTTAGCAGCTTTCTCGTAAAGAACACCAATGTGATACGCACCTCCATCCCATCAAAAAGTTTAAACAGAATGGAATCTTTTATTATAAATAAAATAAAAAACAACCGTTAAGAACATCACCTATGAAAAATGGCGACAATCGTATTCGTGAATTCTCAATATCTCTGGGTTTTTGTACAACTCTTGGTCTGTCTACGGTATCACTTCCACAGAATTTATTAGAACAGCATAAGTAAAATCTTAGACAATGGCAAATAGACTGGCCGTAAATGATCACAATGAAGAAACTATTGTATAATTCTACAGTTTTTACGCCCAGTCGTTGCATTCAAGGAAAATATAATGATAAATTGAAAAAAATATATTTCCATTCTTGTTTAACAAAACATAGATAGATAGATAGATAGATAGATAGATAGATAGATAGATATGAGTGGAATGAGATAAATAGATATGGATAGACTGAGACAGACAGATATGTGTAGAGTGAGATAGATAGATAGATAGATAGATAGATAGATAGATAGATATGAAGAAACTGTGATAGATATGAAGAATATGATAGATAGATAGATAGATAGATAGATAGATAGATATGAACTGAGATAGATAGAAAGATAGACTTGAACTGAGAAAGATAGATATAGATATATATGAAGAAACTGTGATAGATATGAAGAATATGATAGAGAGATAGATAGTCGGAAGATTTCTTGAGGTCTGCAGTGTTTATTTCTCTATCTACACATTTTATATGTACAAACGTTCTAAATCTGGTATCAAGCACTCTTCCTTTATACGAGGTTTGTGTGAAATGTAACGGGGCTGCGGTCACACACAATTTAATTCAATTCCAAAGAGCCGACTACATGGTTTCGTCTTCAAACTAATCACACCTGAGTCTAATGTACTTTTACATCCTTCTCTCTCACGCTTCTCTTCACTGCTGGAAGAATCCTTCTTGGATGCCTGTCAAATCCGTCGTAACAGCCCTCTTGATGGCATGCACGCCTTCAAATCGGGCCCCGTTGATGATTCCTCTTGAGCTTGTGGGAAAAAAAGGACACGCCAGGGACATGGTCGAAGCTGCACTTTGCTCTGTTTAAACAAATGAAATTGATCTTGTGGAAAAGAAAAAATAACACGGAGCAAGATTAAGTGAATAGAGATTTTCTTTCAGTATAGCGATGTTCTTCTTATTCGGTAACTGCAGGATGCTCAGGGAATTGTGAACAGTTGCATTGTTGTAGTGAAGGAGCCATGATTTGTCATGGCACAACTCACGCATGTTAAAAAAATGCAATGATTGCAGAAAGCTAAGATTATATAATCACAAGATATTATGCTAGATTATAACGCAATCCTCTTATTCATCTTTCGACCATAACTCACAGTCCTGTTGCTTTTCAGACAGACCTCGTAAATATAGTATATTTTCTTAATTATATATATATATATATATATATATATATATATATATATATATATATATAAAGCAAAACCAATATAAAACTATTAAATAAGCGATATAAACAACTTTTTACTACGTTAATAAAACAACGATTAAAATAAAAATAAATAAATCAGATAAGAAATAAAAGTAAAAAATAAAAATAAAAATAAATAAAAACCAGCAAAATAATTTAACCCAAATAAATAAATAAATAAATAAATAAACAAATAAACGCCTTCCGGCAAAATAACCGCCAAAATAGACTACCCACAATGCACCACTGACCCATGTATATAAATAACCGAGAAAAAACAACACTCGTGGCCTGACGATTGCGTCTGTCATGAAACAGCCTGTCACCTCTAAGTGTTGACTTCAATGTTCATGTTTATATTTACATACTATCTCTGTTATTGAGCACTTTATCCCATAAATATCGCCACCCTTAAGAATATATGTCTTAACATATCTATGTATATATACATATATATATATGTGTGTGTGTGTGTGTGTGTTTGCATGTGTGTGTGTGTGGCTATTTGTATTACATAATGAAAAATTTATAAAAACGTGTTTCAGGCTAAAATTATTCGATCATAGAAAGACGAGCTGAATTGACACACATGTCCTTTAGTTTTACATGTTTTAATTCTGTATTCGTCATATAATGGACTCTCCCGTCGGTTTGGACGTATGAGGATTTCACAACTTAACCAATTGATTCAGTTATAAAATTTTGTGCGATTATCTTAAGTGGCACTTAAAACCCGCTAGTGATTTACGAAGGAAGTCGCATATGGAGCAAGAGTGAGGATTGTGGCATGAGACCATTGTTAGATTGGTTGACCTTTTAGATCTTGCTCTCGCTTCGACAAGCAGATTGAAAATTGCCGAGTCCACTAAAACACGATGATCTCCATTCTACCTGCTCCAATATATATATATATATATATATATATATGAGGTATCACATATTAAGTGATGGTGTTAATAAAGTGATTCTGGATAAAATAAAACTGAGCTATTAAATATATATTAATAAATACACATTTTCCTGTATGAACATCTATTAATATATATATATATATATATATATATATATATATATATATATATATATATATATATATATATATATACACTCTGCTGATAAATATTGCAGATGTCACTGGTTTTTGGAATACATGTCACTTGTAGCTTCTGGAATACTAGTTACATTTTTGTTGTTTTCGATTTTTTCTAACCAATTATTTAACACAAACTATGCTGATTTATCACAGATTTACTAATTACATTAATGAAGTTTAATGCTTAAATGACATAGAAGGCAAGTCATCATAGGAATTTCCGTTTCTGAAAAACATACATCTTTTCAGTACTCACTTATAAACTTCCCTGGATTTTTTAAATTGTTTTTCAAGTTGGAAATAAAAAGCTCACCTTCTTGATAAACGAAACCAGACATTTATACATCTATATATAAAATCATATGACTTCCGGGAGAAGTGCAGACAGGTAAAGGAGTACAAAGCTAGTTTTAATAGTTTGCGTTGCTTCGTACAATACGTTTGCATTCATTATTTGTGGATAATTACAAGTTATATTATTTAACATAGAAAATACTCCCACTATTTTAAATACAATCTAATTATTAAAATAACAAATACTTACTTAATAAAAATGCAATATGATTCTTTGCATGTCTTTTCTTTAATTTTTTTTATATTTCAGAGATCGGTTTGCGAAATTGAACGAAGCGTAGGGTTTGTAAATGCCGCTATTAATATTAGCGATAACTTCAATACTAAATACTGGGAGGATTTCAATCTGTGTCATCGTAAATTTGAATCCCTGTACTTTTTCTATAAAAGAAATCCATGGCAATTGTTATGATGTGCTCTCCACATTAATACCTAGATTTTATGAATTTAAATGCACTACTAGATTTAAGGCAATGCCTCATGATTCAACAGCTAAAATGGCGAGATGTAATCGTAAGTTCTATTTTAACTTCTCTTTTGTGGAACTCTCTTCCGGCTAACTGTTGTCCAATCAACTTTGATCTTGAAAAATTTAAATGCAATGTCAATCGTTATCTTTTGCTTCTTAAATCCCGTTCATTTATTGTTCTCTCTCTCTCTTTAATGTCTTCTTTTACTCATTATTATTTCACATTCAGTAACCCTCTTGCGTTTTAGTGGCTTTATTGCCTTGCTCGAGGTGAAATGATAAAAACATATATATGTATATATGTACAAAACTATATATAAAATGCTGTGACTACTTTTAGTCCATCATTCTACACACCCTCTAAAATAGTCATACATTGATCGATCAAAATCAAATTTTGGGGAGAAGTGCAAACAGGTGAAGGATTACAAATTACAGTTGGTTTTACTAGCGTCTGTTGCTTAGTACAATAAATTTGCATTCGTTTTTGGTGGATAATTAAATATTTCGTTGTTTAACGTACAAACTATTCCCACTTTTTAAAAAAAAAAACTATTTGTTGATTAAAATAACAAATACTTATTTAATAAAAATGCAACAATGTTTTTGTATATATTTTCTTTACGTTTTTAGATATACAAAAATCCAGTTTCCAGTTCGCCCAGCGTTTATAAGAACTGCAAACACATCGCATGGCCAAATGCTACAAAATGATGGAATTTGGCAACACAAAGAAATATTTACGCATGGCCAGATATATAATGCATGCTCAAGAGTAAGAAATCCAAAGAAATTATTAATCGCTGTTAAAAATGTAAAAAATAAATTTTACTGAGAAAATACTGTTTAACGTGAAGTCCTATAAAATTAAATTAAATTAAAGAAGTTTTTAAACTGCGAAGTAAGGTTTTCGTCAAAGAAGTTTGCCAAACATATCAGCTTATTCAAATTTCATCGATTGGTTTGTAAAATTGAACAAAACGTAGATTTTGTAAATCTCGACATAGAAATCTTGTGAGGATTTCAAAACGCGTCAGCGTGCTGCAAAATAATTCTTCAAAACTTCCGGATTTCTGGCAGGTCCGTTGGTTTTCTCAGTGTTTGTCGGCAGAATCATGTATCTATATTGACTCATTTGTGAAGTGACAGTTCAGTGTTCACTTCCATTTCGAGGATTAATAATTTCAGCAAAAAAAATCAGTTACTTAATTGGCTTTCCAATTTTATAATTCAGTTTATCAATATTTGCTGCCTGTTCATCTTAACATGCCATATTGTATAATGCGTATATTTTATTGAGTTGTAATTTTACTGATTTCAGACGCATGTCTTTCAATATACTCCCACTGATTTACTTGTGTTTCTATGTTCATTATTTTTATACTAGATCCCGTGTTTCACGCCCGTCAATCTTGCGTGCTTGACGACCTCTAGTGAAATCTTCTGCTTCAATCCAAATGTTACTATTTTTTTGAAGATATGTCACATTTAATTTTGAAATGCTAGTTCCAATTTCGAGATTTTGTTTGGATTTATCCCCTCAGAATTACTTTTAACAAATTAATTCTCTAACACAAACCCAGTTGATATTTTTTCATCACAAAGATACATCACTGATACCATGATCAAAATACAGACACGTTAAAAAGTCGGTGATGAAGGTTAAATCACGTATCAAATATCGAGGATGAAAGCTAAATCTGGTATGAAATTTAGAGGGCCAATGACAGTGTTTCCACAGAGTGGGAGCAATTTGATCTGGGAGGCAATTCCTGAATAAGCTATGAACAGCGATTTTTTCTAGTAAGTCTGGGCGAATGAGTATGTGTACGAGTTATTACATAAGGTGCGTATACAGTATATACGTGCCTAAAAAGTGCGTGCGTGTATGTATGAATTCATGTACATGTGTAGTTACGTGTATATTGTATGTAATTGTTATGGGACCTTAACCATAATAACATAATGAACTATTCCATACGTAATAAATACTGCGCCTCAAAAGGAAGCAGAGAGTTCAGTCCGAAGTCTTGCGAGCGGCTGATCGGTTGAACTCTCTGCCTTCGGGCGGGGAGGAACCGGAAGGAGGCTACGCCGAAGGGCGGAGTCTCTTTCGGGGTGTTAGACCGACCCTGAACCCGTTTATACAGGTTCAAAGGGTATATTTTTGCCCGAGCCCACGGGCTCGGAAACCCCACGTTAAACCGGCCTTGTGCCACATGATGCCCTCGTGGGAGGTGACTAAATACCGTCAGTCCGAAGTCGGGCGACCGGCTGATCGGCTGATCGGTTGAACTCTCAGCCTTCGAGCAGGGAGGAACCCGAACGAGGCTACGCTGAAGGGCGGATTCTCTTTCGGGGAGGTAAACCGACCCTGAACCCATTTATAAGGGTTCAATGGGCATATTTTTGGCCGAGCCGAACGGGCTAGGAGATCCCACGGGCTAGGAGATCCCACGTTAAAAAGGCCTTGTGTCACATGACGCCATCGTGAAAGGGTGACTGAATATCGTTTAGTCCGAAGTCGGCCGACCGGCTGACCGGCTGATCGGTTGAACTCTTCTGCCTTCGGGCGGGGAGGAACTCGAAGAGCGGAGTCTATTTCGGAGAGGTAAACCGACCCTGAACCCATTTATACGGGTTCAAAGGGCATATTTTTGGCCGAGCCCACGGGCTCGGATATCCCACGTTAAACCGGCCTTGTGCCACATGATGACCTCGGGGGGGGGACTAAATACCGTTCAGCCTGAAGTCTGGAGTGAAGTCCGTCAGTCAGTCAGAGCGAGTGAGTCAGTGGCAGTCCGAAACAGAATCCCGTTTAGACAATTACTACTAAATCTGATTGTTCTTACTAACACTTTCTACCTCTCTTTATATATTCCTGTTTGTAATATATCTGTGTTATTCCATATCCGTGTTCGAGTTCTTCTTTATTGGTTCTACCATCACCTTGGTACAAGAAACCGGACGATAACAGTAATATATACAAGTTTCATTAAATATGAAACGTACATTAAATATGACAACGTACTAAGGTTAAGTTTTTATTTAATTTTTCTTGTGTTTTTTTTTTTTTTTTTTTTTTTCTGGACATAAATTATTGTCCACATGTTTTGTATGACCAAGCGCTTTCGGCTATTCTTTTAGCAATTATCAAGGATGATGTTATTTTTAATTTTAACTGAATGTATGGATTGTTTTATGTCTGTATTTAGAGTTGTAGGAATATTTTATTTTCCAGATATGGTCAGCATATTATGGCCGTATTCATACACACCTACACTCAAACAACTATATATATATATATATATATATATATATATATATATATATATATATGTTAATATTCTATAATAAAAATGAATTTTTTTTAAAAACAGATATTACATTACTGTAAACAATTTTATTCTGATTTTAAATACAGAATTTTTGCTTTTCTTTTGACTTTAATTTCTGGAATGAGGCCTAGATTTTGTCCGGGTATAAGAGGGTGTGAAGGTGGTGCAATGGAATGAAATAGTTCGAATTCCAGTCGGGTTCGTTACAACCTTTACGCAGAAATACGCCAGGAGAAGGTAGAAATCCAACTCCTGCCACCAGCTATGACATAAATACCAGAAATTCTTTCCCAGAAAATTATTGTTTCCCTAAAAAAATTGTAATGCAATATTCACTCGCAAAGTAAGAATTCCCTTTAAAATCTAAAATATGTTTAGGCAATAGATAACCCACAAAAGGTTGATAAGCCGTAAAAAAAAACTTAGTTTAAAGAAAGTCAAAATGGCAGTCAGTTGGTGGAAATTTTCTGACGAGTGGAGTGAACAATTGCGAAAATCTTCGTCTACGATATTCTATAACATCAATCTGTTAAGTGACAAATTTTGTTTGTAATTTTTCTAGATTAATAATAATGCAACGGAGAATATATGTGAAAGTTACAAGAATTTTTCGTGTTTTTAAGTTAACAGAACTTCTGCAAAAAAGTGTCCAAAAGAGCTAGGTCTATAATATTCAATAAATGAAGAAATTTTCAAGTGACTTATCTGATGATATTTATCAAACATCTGACTCTGAGGAACATTTCGATGCAAAACGCTTGAACCAGGCTCACTAGATAAAGCAATTGAACTTTTCTTAATTTTATTGAAAAATATGGTCACGTGGCCGAGTTGTTAGAACGTTCGCTTTCTGACCATGTGATCCTGGTTCAAATCTCACCATTTGTCAGGAAGGAGATTCCCTGATGTTATTGGTTTGGAGGGGGTGGTCCCAGCGTGCGCCAACTTTGGAGAGTGCCTGAAAACCATACCACGCCTTGTGAGTGAAAGTGTGTAGACGGTACTCTTGGGGGCCGTCGGTAGCTGTCACAATTCATCGAACGTGTTGGCCTTGATCAGATTGTTAATCACGATAGATAACCCACTTTCTCCCACGCTCAGCATAGTCGGAGTATAAAACAGAGTTGGAGTTGCACAAACACAAATATCCCTGAGCAAACGTCTTCAGTAGTGATTGGCTAACCACCCTAGTAGACGTGTATCCTCAGCTATAAGAGTTATATAGGCTATTGAGAGGCTAATATTACAGAAATAATTGAAGATAGATTTGTATTTTTAAAATTAATAGTAATAATGATTTTAGAAAATCTTGCATTGCCACAAATGGATACAGGTAGACAAATTGATTCAGTTAATTTTTTCCAGCAAAAGTGAAGAGGTGGCTTATCTCCAGAGCAGCACATACAGTAACGCAGTAACAATTAAAGTATGACGTTCGACATTCAAAAGTTTTTTTGTTTTTTTTTTTTATTTTTACCATAGATATCTGGGCACAAATAAATTTCATCGTCCCAAACATATACGGGAAAGTATCGCCTCGTTTTTCTCTCAATATTTAAAGAACTTGGTTCGTATAGCTACTTCGACGGTATAGCGCTCAATCTCTACAGGATACGACACATTTGTAAAAATTGATTCGGCTCAAGATTCGTAAGTGCCAATATGTCGGAAGTGCAGTATGACCGATGAACAATCATGCTGTTTATTTTTACTTTTGGAGTGAATTGCAAAACAGCTTTCTGTTTTTCCTTCGCATGGAGCCACACATCTGGAGTGGGTTTATGAAACTGCAAACGTCAGATTATGCTAATATTCTTTATTTAGGCAGAGTGCCCGCGTGACGAGGGGATCGCCAGAGTGACCCTGTGCAGCACGCAGAAGAAACTGGTCGTTTGATGAAGGAAATTGTTATTACACAATTCTGTCCTCACAAAACAATCTGACTACTCAAAAAATAAAATGCTTAAAAAGCAGCAATAAAGAATGAAAATTTCAGAAAAATTCCGTGATTTATTTTAATAACAGTAAGCGGTACTCTATGCAATTAACATAAAGGCAAATCCGACTATTTTAACTCGATAGAATCTTTATTAAAGAAAACTGTATTCTCATTTATTATCTGAGCATAGCTTAGATATGACACAAGGCCACAGGCGCCAAATAAGGATCGAACTCACTACTCTGTCGTAACTGGTCTAGCGAGACAAGCTTGCTAAACATTTCACTTGCCCTGAATTTATAATACATACTAGTTTTGTTTTTGGTTGGTTTTTTACGGTTTATCATACATTTTGAGGTTATTTAAAGCCTAGTCAAATTTAGGGATTGTAAGTACTTTTTGAAGATAAACATTTTCTGTTACTATTCTTACTATTTAATCCATAGCTAGTTCGAAGAAGACGAGGTGGATTCACACCTTTACCAATGCTATTTGCATGTTAATATAACGAGCCCGGCTGGAATTAGAACTCGGCTCTCTGATTTCTTATTCAGGCCCTTTATCCATTACACCAGCTGTACATTCAAGCTTATTGTATCCCGTCACGGTCATCCATCTCCTGACCAGGTTCAATGTTGCTTAATTTCTGTGATAGGTCAAGAATCAGTGTTTCAACATATGGCCGTAAGACTCGTTTGATATGAAGTGGCGCTATTTATAATCGATTTATTACGTTTCATAGGTTACTTGCTGCTCATGCCCTTAAAAAAAACGATACGTCATTACTCCATTGAATAGTGTTTTATATATATTATTTAAATTAACTGTCCTTATAGATGTTTCCACGTTGTTTTTCGCATTTTCTAGCTTCTTTCTGATGATTGGTCGCCTTGAACACTTATCATTTGAAACCAATACTTGACCGGTTTTGAAATACACATGTTACTTAAAAGCTTGTGTTCGACTCTAAATAATGTTCATCAAAAGCCTGAAAAAGAATATCGATAATTAAACCGAGTAGTACGGAAAACTCGACACAGGTACATTGTGAGAATTTTTCAGCCATTATATAGGTCGCAAAGCAGTTCCTCCACGATATTGTAAACCGTCAAATAATAACAGAAGATGGTTTTATAGCACTACATCTGTTTTCTAATTAGTTCTGCCAGCTTGTTATCAATAAGCTTTAACTTTGCGCGCATTTACTTTGACCATTGCAATCAAAATACCTTCGGTCTTGAATCTTTCTGATACTACCTATCGTAAGAAGTGCGTAAGAGATGAACTCTGCACAATCTAGTCTTGCATGAAGCTGTAGGTATCATAAGTGAATCTTTACATATACCGTATCTCCTCTAAATAAGTACGATTGTAAAAGACCTCGCAAAATTTCATTTTTTTTTCTTAAATCAACTTGTATTTTAATATTTCTAATGGAACATTTTACATTGAAAACGATTATTATTTGAGATTATTTTTTCCAATCAATATGCCCCTAGCAATGCAATAATGCTACTAAATCGCGAAGTACTACTCTGATTGAAAGGGAATGAGAAGACGTTAGAAGGTACCAAAAACCGAATCTTAAACATGAAAAAAGTAATAAAGCTCTACTCCTGCTTAAAGGGCAGGAAATAAGCGTGAACAGGGCGATAAGCGAACAGATCTACTGCTTTTGAGAAAAAATAGTAAATGAAATTTCAATGTTCTAACAGCGATGCTAGAAGAATAGAGTTGACGAAGATATTAGAAGGAATCGGAAAACTAGTTTTAAACATAAAACAAGGGATCGAATTTTACTCCTGTTAAAAAAAAACAGTGAGGTGTGTGAACCGAAAGCTTGGCAAACCGATCTACTCCTATTAAGAAAAAAAGAAAAAAGAAAGAAATGGTAAAAAATTTCACAGTTAAGACAGAGACGTCAAATGTATAGAGTTGAATTAGACTTTAGAAAGAACCGGAAGCCCAATCCTAAAAAGGAAACAAGTGATAAATCTGTACTCCTGATAAAAAGGACGACGTGGAGTGAGAACCGGAGGATAAATTGAGAAAATGCTAGAGCGTTGATATTCTTTAGCCAAAAATAAAAATATATAGCAGTCCAAAAAAATACGCATAACTCTGTGAAAGGGTGATTACATTATTCTCCATAATATGCACATTTTCAAGCCGGATTTCTTTGTGTTTTTTTTTGTTGTTTTTTTTTTGTTGTTGTTTTTTTTTTTTTTTTTTTTGCGTTTTTTTTTTGGGGGGGGAATATAGAGTACGCCATGTTAAGATATATAAGGATATAGTTTCTTCTGATTATAAGGAATGTATTTTTTTATTATTTAGATATGCGGGTAGCATAGCGGTTACCGATGTTTTAAGTGAGATTGGTGGGCGGAGTTCAAATTTCAGAAGAGTTTAGCAAAAATAAAATTTGAAAAGCTATGAATCAATCCCTTCTCTTCGCATGCGAGAGAATAATAGCAGGGTAGACTGAGCTCTGTAGCATTCCTATTTTATAGTTAGAACTTTATAGGTAAACTATTTCTGAGTATAATTACATGAGTTATAAGCAAGGAAAATAGATTTAAAAGCAAGGATATATACGACGAAGCTGATGTGGCAAGAGAAACATATGAAGAATAATAGAATATTTGTTAATGTCAAAAAAATTAAAGAAAAAAATCAACTTCATCAAGTAAACATTACAACATTGTCAAGCTAATATTACATAGAGAAAAGTATAAATTGGTTTGAAATGGACATGAAATGTAGTTGTTCATTCCATTAAGTGAACTCTGCGGCCTGGGCGGGAACTTTACTCTAAGCCCTACCATCCATCGATGTCTAGTCTACCCTATTGTGTTCAGTGACCATTGACTTGAGTAGTTTTGTTGGATATCAGTTGAGGAAATACATTTGGCCTTACTTCCGATGCATCAGTGACTGTGCAGAAATCGGAACTGGTGATAGCATAAACAGAAAATGCATGCAGTGGCTAAAATGTACAGGTGTCTTGAGCTTTAAATTACCAGGGCACACAGGTGCCCTGGGCATAAGGAAATGCGTGCTTGCGTGTTCGCGTGCTGATAGAGGCGTGCCCACCCGAAGTTATATAGGCGACATACCGGAAGAAGTCGTAGTAACGTGAAGTTGTGTAGGTACCCAAATGTTGGACAGAGGTGCTGGTTAGAGGTTTACCGAATATTTGTCTCCATCAATTCCTGTATGAGTAATCTTTAACCTCTTTGACTGTCCTTCATTCAACCCTTTGGCCACAACTCGAATAATAAATGTATTTATATATTTTTATATATCAGTTTTAGTCGCCTTATTTGAGTAATATATTACAGATCAATCCTCCTTCTGAGGGGTCTTGTTTTTATTCTTGTCGGTGTCTAGCCTCCTGATTTACCAGGTGGATGTGCAAGTGGTGTAAAGTTTAGTGGTTAGAATGAGAAATCGAAGAACCGTGTTCCATTCGGGTTCATTACATTTATTTACATTCACTTACTTAGGATAGTGGTTCGGAATTAATAGAGATGAGTTCAAATTCCAATCGTTGCAATTTTTACGCGTAAATTCTCTTGGGATATGAATACATCTCCTTCCACTAGCCGTGGGTTAAATATTAGGAATTTTCTCTGGAAAAAAGATAATTATTCTTAGAATCCCAAATATATTTCGGGTTGTCAGTTCTTAAAAAGAAAACAAGTCAATCAATCAAATCCTCAACTGAAATATTTGGTAGACGAAACGGTTTAGACAGAGATGAACAGACCACACGGCAGCCAGTATTACCCGTAGGGGGAACTGAAAAAAAACAAACTAATATGTTTTTGCATATCTTACTACCAGTGATCAGGATGGACCTGATGGCTGAACTAGACGTGAGTCATTCAGGGAATTAGTCATGCACCATTAGTTAAAAGGCCAAATTGAAGAAGTGGGGTAATAAATTTAGAGATTCTTCGACAAGTCATTTTGGAATGTAACACGTCCCAAGGCGAAAATAAGTGAAAGCATGAAGTGGACATAACATTAAAAATATTTTCTTAAACGCAATTAAAAAAAATTAGAACAATGTCACGATAATAGGATCGATGTTGATCTCGGAAGTAAAATTTCTCTTCTCCTAAACGAGGTTATTAAAGAAAAATAAAACAAGGTTCCAAAAAGCGTTATTTAAATATGACACTTAAACCCCGATGATATATTTTGCAGGGTAGACCATTAATCTTTTCCTCTATGCCTTATTTTAAATATGCTTATATATTCAGCACCTGGGGGTCTAGAAGATTTTTACAAATCCAATATGATTGCATTCTTACTTTCTGGCGTGAAAAGAGAAACATTTTTCTGCAAGTTAAGTTTGCCTTGATGACTGTCTCCGAATTGCTCTGGGGGAGGAGATTTAAAGACCTTTTATTTTCTAAGATATGTGGCTTGAGTTTGGGGCTCTACCTGTTTCCTATGCCTGTTTTATAAGAGTAGATATTTTCTGTCTTGTTTTGTGTTTGGTCCACATAAGAGGAAAATCAGTTTTTCTCACCGAAAGGCTATTGAAAATTTACAGCAAAGCTTGAAGCTCGAGAAATTTCATAGAAACGCAAATATTGATAATGACAGGGACTATAAGACCCCCAAAATCGGTAAAGCTAACAAACAAATAAAATAAAATGTGAAGGAAATATGCAGACTGCATAAAAGTCAGAGTAAAATGATGTATCACATGAATCAATTTCTCTCTTGTTTATATATATATATATATATATATATATATATATATATATATATATATATATAGGGTGAGGTGGGTAATTTGTCGCCATTTTATATTTTTAATCTCGCGCATGCGTGTTCTTTGTTTTTGATTTTGTCGACTGCACAGTACAGTAGGCTCAGTTGAGCACCGTTTGTGAGAAAAAGAGCACCAGTACGCAAAACCACCCCGCCAAAAATTTGGAAACATTCACGCGCCGGAAGCTCCAAAACAAACATTTCAGAGTGTTTGGGTGGCAATCTGTAGATAGTGCCGAGCATACAGAAAAAAGTTGAATGAGTTTAACGGATATTACGAAGGTGTTTGTAGTGATCATCAGTGATGGCGATGTTATGCCTCCATTCATCTTCCCACAGTACCTCAGATTCAATACGGAGTCTTACATCAAGTACCTTGAGGAGGTAATGCTGCCCTGGAAAAAGAGGATAGATGCTAGAAGACCATATGTTTTGCAACAAGACTCTGCACCATGTCACACAGGCAGGAGAACCCTGTTATGCCTGTAAAACAATTTCTACGACTACATTCCTCCATACATCTAGCCACCTAACTTCCCAGCCTGCAAACCCCTTGATTATTATATGTGGGGTGCAGTTGAGCGATAGACCAACAAATCTTATGTTAATAACAAGGCTTATGGCAGTATTCACCAATTTTAATAAGAAGACTTTCCAGAAGAGTTGCAGGAGATTCCGAAGTCGTCTGGAGGACATGGTTGAATCCAGTTGCGATTTTATTGAATAAATTTACTCTTTAGTATTTCAAGATATTTTTTGTGTCATTTTGATGAATATGCCTGTTAAAATGAGGTGTCAGTATCATTTTTATTTTTGCATAATTTAGATGACAATCTCATATATATATATATATATATATATATATATATATATATATATATATATATATATGTGTGTGTGTGTGTGTGTGTGTAAATTCATGAATCATTCATACAAAAAACAAATATAGAGGTTAATGATTTAAATGGCGAGAATACATCTTCGCAAACAATATCAATAAGATACACCAACCCCGAACCGGTATATGAATGATATGATCCCTGTTTATAAATTACAGTTGCATAAGGTCTTTTTTATTTTTTACAAACTTTCGTCTGTTCCTACAGACATCCTCAAGTATGAAAATAGATTTGTTCTTGTTTTTACTTCTCGGTAATAAGAGGACAACGAAAATAGAGATGTAATCCGAAAAAATGCTATGAAAAATGTGTTATTGTTTTGGAACGTGCGGTCGCAACGCTGAGTTTGAATTATAAATTTTAAGGTTGTGCGTTTTTGTACAAATATAGTAATAAGAGAATTCTTTTTCACTGGTAGGTTTTCCGTCAATGTGGCATGAACTATATTGTTCAATAATTACAGAAGTGCCACACTTATTATCCGATTGTTGCACGTTGGATCAGTTATTTTAATTTCAACTATAGGTGCAATTATAATTTATAAATTGATGAGTCATTCATACAAAAAAACAAATATAGATATATTGTCATCCGCAGGCAGCTGAAAGTAAGGCGAATTTTTACGTACTTATTCTGTGAATAAACACGCCAATGATTGACACTGCTCAATTCGGGAAGAGCTTGTAATATTAGTAGTATTAGTCATTGTTTAAAAACATGCATTTATCTTCCTGGAGTTCACAATCTAATTTAATTTTTTCGGGTAGATATATATATATATATATATATATATATATATATATATATATATATATATATATATATATATATATAGAGAGAGAGAGAGAGAGAGTAATTATTTGAGAGCCGATTTCATTTATCTTCCTGGAGTTCACAATCTAATTTAATTTTTTCGGGTAGATATATATATATATATATATATATATATATATATATATATATATATATATATATATACATATATATATATATATATATATATATATATATATATAAGAGAGAGAGAGAGAGAGTAGTTATTTGAGAGCCGATTTCATTTGAGGTAAACATGTTATTTGGCACAGAAAAATATACAAATATAGTTCTGTATATTTTAGTACAGACGTTGTTAAATACATTAGACAAAACGGAAATCTTTTTGCCACTTTCTCACTGCTTTCTGTGTGACTACGCATATCTATATCTATATCTATCTATCTATATATATATATAGATAGATAGATAGATAGATAGATAGATAGATAGATATCCTCAGATGCATTTTATTTATGTTATTTATTCCGGCTCCTTCAGCGAGTTTCTTGTTATATTCGGTCTACTAGTCGGTTTACATCTCATCGACACCACCAATGTAATAGTCTATATTGATGCAAAAGGAAATTATTATCCTTTGGCTTAGATGAATACAGGAAACTCACATGATGGACCTTGTTTCTTGTAGTCACAAGCCCACGATAGTAGGTAGATCATAGGGGTGCACCGGGAATTAAGAAAAACATCGAATATACCACCAACTTCAATGTTTTCCCTTAGGAAAATATTGCAAGTAGCACCCTCTCTCTCTTTTTGCCACTTTCACACTGCTTTCTCTGTGTGACTACGAATATCTATATCTATATCTATCTATCTATCTATCTCTCTCTCTCTCTCTCTCTATATATATATATATATATATATATATATATATATATATTAAGGGGGATTTGAATAATCGCAATTAATTGATCGAGTCTAAAAGAATCTTCAACAGAATGCAGAAGGCATTGGACTGCCGTTTCTTCCTATTTTGGGGACGCATCCACTACAGAGAATCGATCCGGACCGCTATGATGCAAGCGCCATACCCACTTTGACCAACGGGTCTCGGTGACGTAGAGGTAACAATCGTAGCGGTCCGGGTCGGATTCTCGATAATGGATGCGGACTACTGATGAGTCCCCAAAATATAAGAAAACAACGCCTTTCCAGTACCTTCTAGTACTCGATGAATTATATATATATATATATATATATATATATATATATATATATATATGCACATTTCAAATCGTGAATTCCGTGCAAACGAGATTGTGTCATTAAGTGCGTAGTCTGATACAGTTATAAGTTGAATCTTTGATCTGAGATATTCCTTCTATAATACTCCATCTCCATCTCTATCTATAAAAGGCAGGATGTGTGTGTGTGTGTGTGTGTGTGTGTGTGTGTGTGTGTGTGTGTGTGTGTGTGTGTGTGTGTGTAACGAACGCACGGCCGCAATTTTCGATGGATTTGCACCAAAATTTACATGCACATGCTCCAAGTAAGCGGAAAGTCCAAGACTGACTTTGCATTTCCCAACTCCCATCGATAGTGGAAATAATCGATTTTTTCATGCTTCTACGGCAATTTTCATTCAGAGTGAGAGCCAATAGCTAGCTGCCACGAAGATTCTACTGGCCAGCGTGAGAGCCAACAGCTGACTGACACGAATGTTAACTAGCATGGAAAAAAAATCGATAGCTGCATTCGTCACAAGTGGGAAAAATTTAAATCTGCATGGCACTTTACTCCAATTGGCTCATTCGCTTGCTTAAACTCAACGTTGATTCCGCAGAACTGGTTTGGGTGTGAAAAAGTATTTGTTTTCGTTCGGTTTTTCCAGTTACGAGCCCTTTTTTAAAGCTGATCGTTTTGTGTTCATTTTGTTTAGTTCTTTTTTCGTAACAGATTTAATGTTTAGTATAGAACTTAGAAAAAATTCGCAGTGTGAGATAGGCAAGAAGTAAGGCATGTAGCAACATCAGGACGGCAAAGGGCACTCCTTTAAAGCAAGAACGAGCAAGTGATAGCGATTGCTGTATGAGTCGTGTGATTTTTGAATGAAGCACGGGCAACCCCGGGCCATGCTGCTAGTATAGAATAGATGTCTTTGGGAACGACATTACTCTGTGTCACGCATTTTTTTTGGGGGGTGGGGGAGAAAACGATGATTGAATTTAAGTCATTATTATAATTTGTGAAGGAAAATATTGCATTTCAATTTTACTCAATGATCTTGCTTATGTTACCTCCATCTTCTGGCTGTCAATTCTATATTTTGGATAGGAGTCATTCATTTGCTTAAATTTAAATTTAATTTAAATCTATAGGGAAAAAATCAATGGGAGGTTTGTGTCCCCCGGGGCCTCGCTTTGATCAAAATGAAATATACTTACGCAAGTAACTTAGCAGCTTTTCCCATGTTCAAATTTACATTTACTCTAAATCAAATGAAAAAAGAATTCAGTGGGAGTTTTATGCCCCCACGCACTCTCTTTGATCAAAATGATCTTGCCGATGAGACCTCCATCTTCCTATTCAAAATATAGTTAGAGAAAACTCTCCAACTATATTTTGAATCGGAATCATTCCCTCGTTCAAATTTATATGTCATTGAAAACAAGGGAAACATTTTCACTTGGGGATTCTTCAAACCCGGGATCCCTTAGATCAAAGCGAAATATATTTATCCAAGTTCACTAGGAATTATTCACTTGCTCAAATTTAAATTTAATACATATCAGAGAGGGACAAATTTTCAGTAGGCTTTTGTGCCGAAATGAAATATGCTTATCCAAGTACCCTGAGAAATGTAGTTTCAAAATATATATATATATATATATATATATATATATATATATATATATATATATATATATATATATATTCAATAACAAACGGACATGAGCCTCGACTTCGTATATATATATATATATATATATATATATATATATATATATGTGTGTGTGTGTGTGTGTGTGTGTGTTTGTATGTGTGTGTGTATTTATATATCCCTTACGGTCGTTTACCACACATATAAAACCCATGCTGAGTAAACCATTCGGCGACTAGGAGGTTATCTCTCAAGTCGCCCCTGCACCTGGCTTTTCATATATATATATATATATATATATATATATATATATATATATATATATATATATATGGGTTTGGGGATTTTGATTTTACCACGAGTATTGTTAGTGAATTTTAAAATAAAATGTTCAGTGCTCAATACAATATAGCGATTAAATAACATTAAACATCATAAAATAGGAAAATATTTAATGACCATTCCCATTTTTAATTATGTATGAAGATACTTTAGCGTAGTTATCAGTAACAAACAGTCTAACTACCAGCACATATTTCACTATAGTGGTGCATGCTTTTGCATAAATAAACAGACGATTCTTAACAACCAAATACAGGGAACTGAGTATGATACAAGCTTTCCAGGAATGTCCTTGTCCTAGACAGGTTGTCAACCAAGGCTAAGGAAGCCAAACCGCCTCACTATATAACCTATAGCTAAGTTAAAAGAAATGGATTCATCCATTTTCTCAAAGATATTTACAAATGTGAACTCGACTGGAATTCGAATTCACCAATCCGACTTCTTATTCTGAGCTACTATCCATTCACACTACCTTACATACACGCACATACACACAAATACATACATACATACATACATACAGACAGACACACACACATATATATATATATATATATATATATATATATATATATATATATATATATATATATATTGAGCACTTTTTTAAAAGTAAATGCTAACAACAGTAGAATTTTACTACATCCGTTCTTTCTCTCATTTGGATATATATGCATATACATATGTGTGTGTGTATGTATGTAAAGGGAGTGAGAAAGAGAAAGAAAAAATGTGAGTAGATTTGGGGGAATACCTTGTGAAGTATATATATTTACGTAAGTATAATTAAGTTAATTATTTATGTAAAGTTCATATATTTAAAGAGATATATAAATGTATATTAAGAGTTATATACTGGGTGTAACAGCAAAATTGTCCAAATCGTGTAGCACCATAATTGTTCATTCCAAAAAATGTGTTATATCTAAAAAAAAACAAAAAAAAAACAAACTAATTAAGTTTTAACCATCTTAATGCTATTTGTCCCAAGAATCCCTGAAAAACCGTTTGAGTTACTCAGCTAAAAAGGGAAAAGTTTAAAATTGTTTTGTGTCAGACCCAGACTTCTCAAATGAGCAATGGCGAGAGGAAAAATATCATTCAGTCTTTCAGTAACGGTATGTAAATTCATGCTCTGGCTTCCATCTTTAAAGTCAATCCAAGAAACATTAAGAGAACGCTGAATAAGTTTTAAAAAAAGACAATTTTGCTGCTACACCTGGTCGATACGCAGAAAAAAATTCCATCAGCAATAAATGCTATGAGATCAATTGGATACGTTCGTCAAAAAAGCATTTTTCTAATACAGTGTAACCCGGATATAAGAGAGTTGTCGGGACCGGAGAAGAAGTCTCTTATATCCGGGTTTGGTCTATTTTTTTTAGGTAAGTATGGCTCTAATTTGGGACCAGAAAAAATATATCTTATATCCGGGTTTCTCTTATATCCGGGTTACACTGTAATAAGTTTTAAAGAAAATGAGACAAAAACCCACATAGATCCAATGATTAGATTTTAAAATTTTGAACCAGAGAAAATCTATCTTATATCCGGGTCTCTTATATCCGGGTTACACTGTAGTAAGTTTTAAAGAAAATGAGACAAAACCCCACATAGATCCAATGATTAGATTTTAAAACTAACTAAACAAAAAATCTCCGAAACAAAGAAAAATTATTTAACTGTCACATAATATCAATCCTCATATATGACAGTGAATGTTGGACAATCTCTTTACGGCTGAAGAGGAGCCTTGAGGCGGCAGAAATGTGGTTCTACAAGAGGATACTGAGGATAGCATAGGCCGAACATGTGAGCAACGAAAGAATTTCAGCGAAAAGGGAAACGTATATTTTACATCAGGAAGAGCCAGTTGAAATCTTTAGGGCACATAATCAGGAAAGAATTCTTGGAAAATCCTATACTCAGCAGACAGATTGGAGGCATGATGGACAGAGAAAAACGATACCCATCATGCTTAGTAAGCTTAAGTAAATGGATGACAGAACAAGGTTTAGGAGAAATAACAAAAAAGACAAAATTTATTAAGAGCTACAAAAGTTAAGAAATTGTGGAGAGCCACGATCGCCTGAATGGACACGGCATATAGAAGAAGACACTTACAGAGATTTTCTTCTCCAAGTTGGCTTAGATTTTGAGAACGTATTTCAGTTCATTCTTTGTTTTCTTGAATACCGTGAAAAGAGCCCATCTGTATTTGTTTTTCAAGAGAATTTTCATCTGGGGGATCCAGACAGATGGTAATGTGGAGGACCCAACACAAGATTGTGCGTTGGGTACGCTAAAATCACTCAACGTTATCGTTGTAGCCGTTTTTTGCTTGTTATGTAGGTCATGTGTTGCCGTGCAGTAAGATGAGACTCTAACATCAAAGGCTTGATGACATGCGAAAACAGCTGCCGAAATTTTCATCGCATCTGCATTAATTTTCTGACAACGGTTTATTATTCCACAGAACACAATGTTCGTCAATTTCTTTGCTGGCCGTTAAACTTGAATCAAACTTGCACCTTCAGATTTTGATCTCTTTACCTCCCTGAAATCTTTCCGGAAAATTATCCATCACATTTTGCGTTGTTACTTCATCGTTGCAAATTTGCTTTCGATATCTTGGGACCGCGTTATTTGAAAAGTTTTTTTTTTATATTTGTTATAGTAATTTACACATGCACGCATGGACTCTACAAGCTTTAAATAGGAGCAGGTACTGCCTTTTTTTGAGAGGAAAGTTTCAAGCAGTCAGCTCTGACAGTCAGACCGAATATTCTTGCTGTAACACCCTTGTTTGTATATGTTTTTCTTTTCTTACTGGTACTGTTAATATATGTAACTCAATTCCTCTCTTTGTGTCTTTATTTCTGGCCATAACAAGGCCACATCAATACTCAACCACTGAAAAATTACAACAATCCAGATGGCAACTACATGTAAAATAATAGCGATAGTAATACCGTCAAGAAGTTTTAGTTGATTATTAATTAATATGTTGAATTATTATTTGATAATACTAATATTCACCGTTTATTTATGAGGAAACATTTGGAGCAGGTGGTGAAATTTAGGTTAATATTTATTAAATCTTACTTTTAAAATTTCTTTTAAAGAAAATTGGTTTCTTAAGTCCAGTAAATGTTATTGCTCTTTCCATTACTGATGAGTGATTCCCTCTTAACTTTTTTTTGAAGTGTGAATCAAACTGATGTCAATCATAATGGTTTAATATATTCCATGGCTTGGCATAATCAGAAAGTGTCATTGATTCTTTTTGCCATGCCACGTCAATTTTATACGTGGCCTGATGAGGGCAGATCAAGTAATCCGGTTATATGAATTAACTGTACGCCAGGATTAAGTGGCTTTGATCACGAACACGTAAAAGAGGCACCATCTGATGACTACACTCAAGTAGACAAAGTGACATAATATTTAAACGCTCCCACATATCACCTCTCTCTCTCTCTCTCTCTCTCTCTATATATATATATATATATATATATATATATATATATATCTTTCTCTCACTATCTCTATCTAATATTTGATATATATATATATATATATATATATATATATATATATATATATCTTTCTCTCACTATCTCTATCTAATATTTGATATATATATATATATATATATATATATATATATATATATATATATATATATATCTTTCTCTCACTATCTCTATGTAATATTTGAACCGAATAAAGCGAGACAATTGTGAATTCCGAAACACTTACCACGAGACTAACACATCTTCCGCTGAATTCTTTTACAATCGGTACAAAACAAAACAGTGTCCTGGGTATGACGATAAAAACTTCATCCGGCAGCAAGGACTCTGATCAGGTTTTGAGGAACACGGGATTATCTTTCATTTATTGTTCTTCCCAGAACCACCCTGACCCGCGTTGGTAGGACCTGCTAATGTTCCAGCTATAGGCAAATTGTTAACTCCGACACTGGGGTCAAAACACTATAAAAGTACAAAAATAGATTTTATAGTAAAAATACCAGCAATACATCTTTGTTTAAAAAAAAAAAAAATATATTACCGGCAATACATTTTTGGGGAAAAATAGTAAACCTGGTCTACAAATTGATTTTTTTTTACAAATAATACATATTCTACTCATTCGAACCTATCCTAAAAATATTGTCGGCATTAAAGAATTGAGATTGATATGCATGAAATAAAAGAAAAACAAAACAAAATAACTATTTTACACTGAATCCTTCCTAAATGGCGAGACGTTTTGAGAGAAATATTATCAAACATTTATTGTTACATTTTGTTTGTTTGTTTTATTAACGATTGATTTTTAACATCCTCTCTAAGAATTCTCTAGAGGCCGGCCTAAAAGTTATCAGATTGGAAATGGGTGAGTTGATTTCTTCTGGTCATGTCAGTTGTGTTCACTTCTGCATTAATGTTCTTGCGAAAGAGAGATAGCAATTTTATTCTCCTACCCCCGCCATTCATCTACAGATAAACAAACGGGGTAAACTCTACTTTCTAGTAAATGTTGATGACACAAATATACGTCGTGTGATTAAAAGTATCCAGACATTTGCTATAGTAACGGAACTAAAGTACGTAGATTGAAGCCGTTTGCAATAGATTGACCTCGAACGCTGTTGTACATGCACACAAAGTCAAAACGTTGTTTCGTTGTTTATAGCAGAGCTTGCAAGGAAAAATTATAGAGGGCGCTCGTCTCACCACACCACAGAGATATCATCCGTGACCTTGTCTTGTACAGCAGTTTTTGGTCTCAAAGATAACAATTCCCAAGTCCGATAATCACGGTTCCCTAGATCTCGCTTCTGGTGACGTTTTCCTCTTTCCAAAAATCAAATCCCAGTTTGAAAGGAACTTGATATCAAGATGTCGTGAAAATCCAAAAGATTCCACGAGGCTTCATTCAATGAAAACGGCGCTGGATAATGGATGCGGCTTCAGAAGGAGACTACTTCGAAGGACATTAAGTACCAAATTTTCTTTTTATAGCACTAGACTCGATACCTTTTGATCAGGCCTCGTATTTTTGGTGCATAATTATCAGGCGTTTTTAAACAATATTTATTAGGAAAAACGAAACATTACAATACAACAATAACATTTTTAAATGAGTTTGATTATCAACACTTATTTTTATAACCTGAAAATAAAATAATATTTTTATTTAAAAAAGAAAACAAAACATCAATTTTTATTAACAGATAACTCGCCTACAAAAACGCCTGATAATTATGCACCAACCCCCTATAATGAAAAATATATTTTATTTTTAAGTGGTCTGTCATCGAGTCTAGTAGAGGGATTAGACTGAATTACTAACCACACTAAAATCTTTTCCAAAATGCACGGCATCTCACAGATAATTAAGAGAGAGAAACAATTGAAAGCCATGATCGCCCACACCCTGAACGGATATGAAAATTATCAACTGAAATGTTCTTGTTGAAATTAACCGTTCTAATCCTTCAGTTAAAATATAAGGATTTACTAAGCGTGGCTTCGATGTGTTACAAGGTTGCAAGTATGAGCACCTAGTGGGCGTAGAACTCCTTGCCGAGTTGTAATTGATCTAGCAAGACAAGATTGCTACTGATTTCACCACATAAATGCTCTTCTGTTAAGAAACCCGATTTGCCAAGCGTACCTCAGATGAGGCACTAGGCCGAAAATTTGAAACAGCTATTGAGGATCGAACTCACTACATAATCGTAAGTGATCTAGCAAGAAGAGCTTTTTAGCCATTACACCAGTTCGAGGTGCCTTTCAGTTTGGAAAGCCGCTATACTAATCGTGGATTACATGCTGCACTAGGTCTAAAGTATGGAACACCCGCTGAGGTGCTTTTCTAAGCGTTTTGGCACAAGGTTGGAAGTGTGGAGCTCACTGTGAAAATCAAACCCACTACTCAGTCGTCATTTATCTAGCGGAACAAACGTGTTAGCCATTACACCAAGTCGAGTTATTTAAGAATATCCATCTTTATGGTATTCCACCTGAAATGACTTACAATGTGCCAGAAAAAAAGTTTTGAATACGCGAACTTTGATATGATGCTCACATATAAGTTTTGTTTATTTGGTAAACCTATCTATGCTTTCTTCTCTTTTTTTTTCCGCTTGTTTCCGACTGACTATGGTTAACACCTCACTTTCATCCGTTTTATACATGTTTGAAACTTAACAAAAGAACAAAAACTTTTGCAGAATACAAAGCGTGTACAAAGATTTCTCCAATAAAAATGCTATAATTTTCTCTCCAGGAACTAAAACTTGCCCACGTTATAAAGTTTAGCTTTGAAATTGAATTTTTCGATACAAGCAGAAGAAAACAGAATTAATATAAGACAGAAAGAAAAGAAAAGAAAAAAATCATGTGCATGCCTTCGCAATATTTTTATTCAGTTGCACTACTAAGATTTCGTTTACGTTCAAAATAGAAGATGCCTTTTTCGTGAAATTTAGCATTTGCTGTGCTTACCCAAGCCTATCTTATTTTCTTAGAGCTGATAACATTCTTGTTCAAGAAATACGAAGAAATAAAGTTGGATGCTTGCATAGAAAACAACGTCAATTCTGAGAAACATGAAATATAGAATAGATTATATAATAAAATATATAAACTGTCGGAAAGGTAAAATACTACTTACTCATATACAGTTTTACACACACACACACACACACACACACACACATATATATATATATATATATATATATATATATATATATATATATATATATATATATATGTGTGTGTGTGTGTGTGAAAATATTGTAGAAAATAGGAAAGAAACTGGTTTGGTAAATAATCCAAAGTTCCTTAGTATTTTTGTAATTATTTTTAAAAGCTAGTGCTCGATACGAAAGTAGAGCATAAATATAATTATTTATTTAAAAATATGATTCAAACTCGCTACATAAGAGGTCTCATGTTTCAAAACAAGAGCCGAAAACTCTTCTGAAATTTACGAGTTTTGATAGTATGGTCAGAATTGAAATCAAAAATTTCCATGGTAACATCAATGGCGGATTGTTTAGAATCGGCAGGGGTGGGGTGTTAATAATTTGTATCAGTATAGAATTACTTTCATAGATGCCGGGTCACGGTAAGGTGGGGGTGGCTAAATTTACGACGGAGGAAGTTTTCGCATAGTCTGGCTTGAGCGTCTACGGAGATTTATTTATTTATTTTTATTTTATTCTTTTATTATATCTCTTTATGAAAGGGATTTGTGTATATGAAAAGGCCGTAACGTTTGTTATTTAACGACTTCATAAAGGGTTATCAATTTTTGTAGGTTATTAAAACTATGTATATGGGCAATGGATTTTAAAATTTATTTTTTTGCATGCGTGTTTCAGAAATAAGTCATTCCCAAAAAATTTCGCTTGAAGATGGAACAGAGCCTACTTTAACTCAAGTTAATTCAAATATTATTTTGAAGTTTTCGGCTCTTGTTTTGAAACATGAGACCTCTTATGTAGCGAGTTGGAATCATAGTTTTAAATAAATAATTATATATATATATATATATATATATATATATATATATATATATATATATATATATATACAGAGAAAGAGATACTATATATATACACTATTATATATACATTTTTGAACCGAAACCTATTTACTCATATTCACCTATTTATACATTCGTGAGCCAAAATACGTCTATATATAGTTAAGGGTTGGCTGAAAAGTTTCATAGGTTGACGAAGACATAAATATAAGTAAACAAACCATTTTGTAGAATAAAAGACATGCAAGTCAACCAGAATACCACAGCTAGACGACCAAAGCTAGAAAATATTTCAGAGTGTATGATTTTTGAGATAATGATGATTTATTGATACAAAGCATACTGATTAACCCATGGCTGGGAGGAGAAGAGGCGGATTCATACATTTCCAAAAGTTATTTGCATATAAATGAATATAAGAAGCTCGACTGGAATTGGAACTCGTCTCTACGGTTTATAATTTCGAGTTGCTATCAATTACACCACCCGCACATCCAAACTTCGGAAATCGTACAAAAGCCGGTGGTTCCGATCATATGGTAGTAAGCCCGTATGAGTAGGACGTAAGCAGTGCATTTGAGAACGATATGTAGTAATGATAACTCTAGTCTTAAAGATATTACGATTGTAGTGAACGGAGAAACAACCACTAAGTCAGTTCCATAAAGTAGCTAGTCCTTGGGGTGGGTGTTGGTCGTATGGATCATCGTTTTTACTAACGGGGTACAAAGAGAATGGTGATGGTTCCTTCCAGTGTTAGGCGTCATGACGTGTGTTACTTGTGAAGGTTAGAATTGAAAGAATTAAAGAACATCCGTCATCCGACGCTTCATCTGTGGCCTAAGGTTAGAAGAGGCAAAGTCGCCAGGATACTTCTGAACGCTATCAAAGCTAGAATGTGAAGACTGGGCAACCCCAGTTAAGATATGGCAACTGTAGTCCATTTTCGGTTTGATGTGACACTTGGAAAAATAGCAAGCGATCTCAGGACTGGAGTGGCACATGGAAACATCCATTTTCCCAGCATCTTTAACAAAGATTCGTATCTATGAGTCACATTTATTCAGGTATATGCATGTTAAATAATAGTTTCAGACTATTATTTTTTAGTGGCAGTGTATTTGGCTGAGACTTTCTGAGGCTGACTTTAAGGTCAGATGGTAGACAAAATAGGGATGTGGATTGTGATTGACTTACCGAACGTGGGAATGTTAGAGTTAGAAAATATTTTCGGGGAGATTTTTTTATACGTCATACACATTAGAGTTGGTTATTTCGTGTCTCAGGGAATTTACTGCCCGGGGGGGGTGATAGAGTGACCCCACTGGCTAGTTAAAAGTGTACACATCGACGTGCTTAATAAAACAGATAAGTTTAAAATCCCATTTGTTGAAGTTCTCATCTTACTTCCGAACAAACCAACCGATACTTTCTTGCGTTTAGTTATATTTTGTGTTTACTTATATTGTTTACTTATCTTTTGTGTTCAATTATATTTGTATATACTTATAGTTTGTATTAACTTATATTTTGAATTTACTTATCTGTTTTTTATTTATATTTTGTATTTACTTATATTTTGTGTTTAATTATATTTCTGTTTACTTATATTGCGTGATTACTTGTTTATTTATGTGCAACTATTTCGTAAATTGTCTGGCTTTCTAGTTTTTGTGATTTTGTTTACCTAAGGTTTTATATACTTAAAAACGTGATGTATATAATTTTTATATACGTACATTGTATACGTTAGAAAAATATTTTCATAGCCGTGGGTGATAGTGACGACAAGCTCCCACTGTCTAAAAAATACTCCAGTTTCATGCGTCTCAAATAGCCTCTGACAACTAAGTCCAGTAACACGCCGAAAAATGGATTCATAAACAGCTGCTTCGGATAGATGGAGTTCAAAAACCCAGAGAGGCAGTCCATATAGGGGAAGGAAAACCCCGACTTTAAACCTTTCCAAAAGGAAAAAGCTATGAAAGTAATTCCAGACAGAAAACACGGAGGGGAGCCCCGAACAACAGAGTCAACACTGGGACATTTCCAGAAACTCCTGCAGCCAAGTCTGTCTAAAATGTAATGCCGTGTATTCGTTTGGATTGCCGTACGGCCGAGAGTGAAAGCATCTTGTCTGGGCAGTACACGATATCTGTATACCATCACCCAGATATAGAGGTGTAGAGGTCACTCCAGTCTCAGTAGCAAAGGACTGAATTTTGACCAAAGAGGGCATTATATTTATCTCGGATGATAATCGGATATGTAGGTGACTACCATTCATCCAGATATTGAATAGTGCCGTTGCATTTTGTCTGGCGATTCTGTTATTCATTTCGAGATTCTTGATAAAACCCAAAGAAGTATCTGCAATGTTATAGGTCCTGAGCAGGTATTTCGACTTCAGTCGCTTTCCAACCGCCGTAACGTAGCTGCCCTGTATATTTTCAATAAATACTTTCATGGTAACTATTCTAAATTGCTTTCCTCTTTCGTACCTTAACTTTCCGAATTTAAGTGCAGTACTAGATAGGAAGCTAGATCTCATCATTTCAAAGTTTACATGGCTACATAAAACCATAGCTTTTATGCTATCAGTTTATTTTATCGCACATCTCGCTTATAAAAAACTCTTTCGGTCCCTTGCTTTCCAGTCAAATTTTATCTTCAAATATTTAAATGCAATGCCAATGGTCATATTTTGTCTTCTTAATTCCTATTCTTTTATTGTTCACTTAATTTAATTATCTTTTTTTTTCTTTTTCTTATATTCTTTCACACTCAGAAACACGTGAGCCAAATCATCTTTACACTTATATATTTATATACACACCTGTGAGTTAACACTTATATTATGATCACCTGCCTAATAAGGTGTTGGTCCACAATGTTTTCTCAAAACAGTTCTTACCTCATCCATCATCTCCTTAAGTAGACCTTTAAATATTTTCAACAGCAGGCCTTCATTTAAGCAAGTGTTCTTAAATATAATAGACAGAATATCTCCATTATATGTTAAAATAGTTTTTTCTCTTAAATGATGGATTAATTTCCACATATTAAATTTGATAGTTTGAAAGAAAAATCAAAAGTTCATGTCAGTTTATTTAATATTTTAGGCTTCAAGGCATATTCTCAAGAATCAAAGCCCATTTTGTTGGAAACATTTACAACACAAATTTAAATAAGATGCGTTAATTATTTTACATTTTGGAATGTGTTCGATGACACGTGAACGTAATATTATTACCGATTTTAAATATTTCAGATGACACGCGAGTATGGCGTTATATGGTATCAGAAAATTTAAATACATTTGGAATTGCGTTTTGGAAATTCTAAGATAATTATTTCTTTTTAATCGACATAAAAAGCATCTGAAGTGTGAATTCTATTTTACAGAATACTTAACTTTTTTGTTGCCGTATGATGTCAAGTTGGTCGGAAATATGACACGTAAGTATATGGCAATAGGTTGTAGTTTTATATACTATATAAAATCTGTGTATATATATATATATATATATATATATATATATAGATAGATAGATAGATAGATAATATTAGTGGTCAACATATATATATATATATATATATATATATATATATATATATATATATATAATTATTTATTTGAAAAAAAATTATAACATAAATATGTTATAAAAATCATTATAAAATCACTACAAAAATAGGCATTTTTTTCAACACCCCCGGTGTCTTATCAAGTGATGATGTTGAATGTATACACCAATCATATACTTGTATATATATATATATATATATATATATATATATATATATATATATATGTGTGTGTGTGTGTGTGTGTGTGTGTGTGTGTGTGTGTGTGAAGGTCTCATGAATTAGATTGTGATAACGATTCCAATGTAATAAATAGAATATTAGTGTTTGGGCCTTATATATATATATATATATATATATATATATATATATATTTATATATGTGTGTGTGTGTGTGATAGAAATTAAGGACGATTTAAGATAATTAAGTAATTCATCGAGTCTAGAAGAAACCTCAACAGAATGCAGAAATTTGTATATCTTTCCCTGAACCAGCTTCTAATGCTCTGGATGGAGCGGCTTGGTGATGGTAGTTGTGGCTCTCAGAGCCACAGTCCTGTGGGTAAAGGAACTTGGATGAGTTCTACCACGGAATATTTACTTTATTAAAAACAATTAAAACAAAAACAGTTCATATGTTACATAATGCCTTTTTCAAATGATTATTTGAAGAAAAATACTAATTAATTAAGTTTTTAATCCTTAATAAATTACTTTTATTCCGTCATTAAAAAAAGGTTGTTTTTCTAGTCCTGAGTTGTCTCGGTCCTTCGTTGTTCCGGCACTCAGTCGGTGTTATTGCGTTGCCGGTGTTGAGTTGCCCCTTCAATTCGAATTCATGTCTCTTTGATATAGTGTAATGATTAGCAACCTTCTCTCGCTAGATCTAAGTAGTGAATTAGATACTTATTAGATAATCCATATTTCCGATCTTGTGTTGCATCTCATCTTTGCTTCAGTAATCACCATAAAAATCCAGTATAAATTATAGGTTTCAACTTACAACTCATTAATGGCTACTTTCCTGTTTTTAAACAGTGGACATCAATATTTTATTTTATAAAACATTGTTTTTGACGGAATGAAGGCTAATTAGATAGGGTTTGTTTATCTTATTAAATTTTACTTTTTGCTTCAGCAGTTTTTAATATTTATGCTTCTTGATGTGAACCTAATGTTTTTTGAAAACCTTTTATTCGAACAAAATTATAACATTAATTTGCAGACATCAGTTTCTCTATAGTATTTATCCATGGTCTTCTGACATATCTCTGCTGAATTAAGTTTTCGTCGTAATATAGCAATTTCTGTTTTTCGAAACAGAACAACTAAAATTTATTTTAGATATATTGAAGGTTGTAGAACAACTGTCTTAAAATAAAATTTTGTATCATTCGAAACGAATGAAAGATTATACTAAAAGAAATCAAAAGTATACTATTCATGGGGAAGAACCTACCATAATAGCTCGATTCTTGTTTGCTCTGACACATTTGCAAGATACGGTGAGGCAATATCCCATAGAAGAATAATCCGTTGATTATTATTAAATAAAAAAAAAATTGAGCCAAGATTGATTATAGACAAGATTCAAATAACAACGTCACCTTCAACTGTGTCTTGAACTCTCATTCCCAATTAAAGAGTCGTTCTTAACCTTTACATTTCATTTAATGAGCATATATGTATATCAGTACGCAGAGTTGCAAGTAGTATCTATACGTTTGACTCTGTTTTTTTTTCTTTCTAATGTTCGACCTGTTTAATAGTGCATCCTAGCATGTGTTTGAAAATGTTATGAAGTTGATGCCTACTTTTAATTCCTCACGAAAAATCGCCAACGATCCAGGAAAGGTAAATCAAAGCTTTTGATTTAATAGACTTAGAAAGGGTCTGTCTATATTTCCGAGATGATGTATTATATATAAGATTTACATTATGCGGACTATTGTCCTCATCTTTGTCGTCATATTTATATTTATTATTATTATTATTATTATTGTATCCTTGGCGTTGGTTAAATCCAGTTATAGGACACAAAGAGTCTGAGTCCAATACTCGGTTAAAGGCTGTGGAGAACATATCAGCGGGAAATTAACAGGAGATAACTGATAAGTGACATCCATTAAATATGGCACGTGGAAATAGAACAGGCTATCCCAGTGAGCGAAATAAAAGTTTCAATTCGACATTCCAACTAACTGAAGAAGGCCGGAGCGTACAACGGCCGAAACGTTGTAATAGATATGGCGACAAAGATGAGAACAATAGTCCGAATAATGTAAATAAAGTATTTAGAAAGGGTTTAGAAATAAATGTGTATCTTTAACGTTTCCTCTTTAGATGGTACACTGACGGGATGCCGAATGCACTTTTGCCGAAGAACAGGAAGCTGAAACCAAGAAAACGAACGTCCATGAAGCCAAACGGACAACAGGCCCAAAAGACATACGAAAAAGTAAAATATATGATAATCATTTTATTCCTAAAATATGACCATTTGGAAGACTAAGAAGCTTTTAAAACAGATACATAAAACACAGTTTGTAAATAGGCCTCTTTACAATGTAAATACAGAAAGATTGGTGCAGACCAAAATAAATAAGGGTATTTAAATATCGTGAGCCAAAGAGCGTAACAACGCTAATCCTTCATTTTTATTGTAAGGACTATAAATGATTTTAAGGCTATCGTTAATGATATTATATTATTTTTTGTTAGGTCGTGGTATGTAATAAATGAAATAATTTAAATTGAAAAATAATTGCAATGAAATTGATGTATTTGTCATTAAACTCCGTAGGTAGAAATCTTTTTTTTATTATTATTATTATTAATTTATCATAAGTGAAAAACTGGTGAATAGGACATTGAACTATGTAGGTAGAAATGTTTTCCTCCTTCTGTTCATTTGGCATTATGCCCGTTCAGCACTGTGTTCGGTTTCTTGGCTTCTCCGTCTTGTTCTTTGGCAAAAGTACACTCAACATTCTGTCTGCACATGGTTAAGATATACTAGGTTTCTTCTTAAATATAAGGAAAATAGAGCCCCGTTTTATAACAGGCATTTTTTCTATCCAAGGCAAGAAACTACATATGATAACATTAATTTCTGAAAAAAAAAAAGAGTGATTTCCATTCAACTATTTTCATTAATTTCCTATTTTGCTTTAGGACTGATTAAATTACTAACTGTTTTTATTTCATATAACAGCCTGAATAGCTTAAACAAATACTAACAATTTAATTCGATGGGATTATAAAATATACGAGTTCTGCTTACAAAGCATCTCGATTGGTGATCTTAAAAGAACAAATACAACACATATCAATTTGACATTAATCTCCGTCGAAGTAGTTCGCTTCTGAAGCCACACACTTTATCCAGCCTCGTTTCCATTGATGGAAGCATTTCTGGGACTACTTTTTGTGCGGGATAGCGAGCAGTTGCCTTTGCGCATCCACTTGAATTCCTACAGTGACTTGAAATCGTTCCTTTCAAGTAGGATTTGATTTTTGGATGTAAGAAAGTCTCACAAGGTGATATTTGAGGTATATTGTGGGTGATGGATTTGTGGATTTTGACAGTGGCAATAAAACTGTTGCTCATTCTCTTGTCACTCATGCAACATCTGTGATGTGGTGAACCGACCACCCTCTACGCACTTTCCTTCCAAGCACTGTTATAAACGAGCGTGAATGTTATAACTTAGTATGAATGCACGACAGGGTTCAAGATAAATCGGTGTAAAAAGTATTTATTATGCGTACTATAGCTTCGTTACCATAGCAATAGCCACGATACTTTTTATTATCAGACCTCGTATAGGGACAGATCAAGATTGCAGTCCAAACAAAACAGAGAGAACTGATAATTAAAAAAAAAGTTTTTTTTTGGTTTTTTTTGGTTTTTTTTTTGTTTTGTTTTTTTTTGCTATTAAAATGTTCTTTTAATTAATTTAATCAATCCTGATCAAGGAACTAAAATTTTAAATCTTTTTCCGTGGAAATTAATAGCTTATTGCTTATGATCTAAATCCACCCCAAAACTTTAACATTGTGAAAACGTCTTTTAAATAACATCCTTATTGAATACCATTACGTAGTATTATCTGTTCATTTCTTATCTCTAGGGAATTTCAGTAGTTTGCATAAGAATTAGAATTATTAATAATTATTTCCTGGTATATCTTCTAAAATAAACAACAATTAAAAAAAAAGGTAGAACATATAAATAGATAACATTGATATGACCAAGATATTATCTTTCCACTGTACACAATTATAGAAAGCAAAACCTTGTCAATACTAGGAAAAGTTATAACAGTGTACTTAAGAAGTCTAATTTCATGAAATACTGTTTCCAGCAATATATTTTATAAGTCTCAGAAAGGCAGAAATGATTTTCCAAGTGTAGCTTAGATGTGGCACAAGGCCGAAAGTAAGGGGTACTTGGTGAGGATTGAACTCGCTACTCAGTCGTAATTGTTCTAACAAGTCAAGCTTGCTAACCAATACACCGCCTTGAGGTGACCAAGTCTCAGACGGCAGTAACCCTAACTTTTCGGTCAAGGAATGCCGAATGTTTCCTCATAAGGAAACGGTTATTTCTACCGCTACCAAATATCATATATACTTTTAATCCATTGCTATTTCTCTTTCTCCTCCTTCCGCCATCCCTTCTCTCAAAATCCTCAAATAGGTCACTCACTTTATTTCCACTGATTCTCTTGCCTTCATTATGCCCTGTGAGTGTTAAATTGTACTTGTCTTCTTTCCTTATGATATATCCCAAATCTTGCAATAGATTCTATCTAATTATTAGTATACTTTAAGTTAGTATCCCCCTCTATAACAAAGTTTCTCAACCGCAAGAGGTCGCGAGAGGTTTCACGAGAAACATTTATAAATAGAAAAATGCAATTTTGAGAAATTATTGTTTAATTTTATATTCGTCATTTTGCAATCCTTGTTTGCTATTAAAAATTTTCGACGTCTTCTATTACTTTAAATTGTAATAATCATAAGAATTGTATTTATCGACGTCTATATGTTGGAAGAGGTACGGTGGAGTAAATCATAGCGGCTCGGAATCGGAGAGCCGATTTCGAATTTCACTCGAATCCATTACATTCACTTAAGGGCTAACATCCTTGGGAAAGGTATGAATCCTCTTCTCCCCTCCCCCAACAGCTATGGATAAATAGCAGGACACACTGGAGAAAAAACCTGACCCTCTAGGCTGGGGGTTGTACATTAGCCTAGCAACATACTCACCTCAAAACCTAGTTGTTACAGAAACCGCAACGATATCTTTGTTCCTCAAGGAATTTAAAGGCATAATATAATATAATATAATTTGACATAATATAATACAATATAATTTGATGATATAATATAATATAATATAATATAATAATATAATATAAAATAATATAATAATATAATATAATAATATAATATAATAACATGATATAATATAATATAATATTATATAATAATATATAATATAATAATATAATATAATATAATAATATGATATAATATAATAATATAATATTATATAATAATATATAATATAATAATATAATATAATATAATATAATAATATAATATAATAATATAATAAAATAATATGATATAATATAATAATATAATATAATAATATAATATAATATAATATAATAATATAATATAATAATATGATATAATAATATAATATAATATAATAATATGATATAATAATATAATATAATAATATGATATAATAATATAATATAATATAATAATATGATATAATAATATAATATAATATAATATAATAATATAATATAATATGATATAATACATACCGCAGGTTTCTCAATCGGTGTTCCAATATAGGTCGCTAAAATAGTTAATAGTTATAAATAGGCTTATGCATTTTTGATTAGTTACTGTTTAATTTTATATTCTTAAATTTACTGTAAACTTACGGCATATTTTTGTAAAATCCTTGGTTACGTTAAAAACTTTCCGACCTCTTATATTAGTTTAAATTTGAGAAAGGCTGGCCTATAAGCTCGTATTTCACGTATTCTGTCCATAGCATACGAAAGTAGAACCACTTCTCTATTACTTTAATTCTCTTCTTCCTCTGGAGATTAAATATTACAAAGGAGTTCAGGAATTTTCTTCTATTTATCTTCTAAGTGTATTTTCTAATTTCTTAATAATTTGCTTAGTTTCCAGAAGGAACATTTCACTATTTTTGTGGATTTACGTGTAATATTTTCCGTTAACTATAACTCACTATTTCCTCCTCCTTCTCATTTCTTCATTATGCCTTATGAGTGTCAAATTCTCCAAGTTCGTTTATCACATTTTATTTCCTAAATATCTCAGGCTGTCTCTTTCTAAATGTACTTATATCTATTTTTATTTCCTCCATACTAGCTGATTATATTAGGTTGGTGCAGTAATGTCGTTTTGTCACACATGTTACTATGTGAGAAAACGACATTATTTTTTGCACCAACCTAATATTTCATATAACTGCCTGTAAAACGGTTACATATTAGGTTGGTGCAAAAATAATAACGTAATAATGTCGTTTTTTGACGTTAAAAAATACGTCAAAAAACGACATTATTACGTCATTATTTTTGCACCAACCTAATATATAGCAACAGATCAAATTTTGAGAGAAGAAATATTTACCCTTTTAATCCTGCTTCGGTAGGATTTTAACCTGGGATATATAGGCAAATATTTCGTTTAACTTATTATGACCTATTACTTCTTTAAGTTTCCCGCTTTTGCGATCTGAAGTCGACAATATATATATATATATATATATATATATATATATATATATATATATATATATATATATGCGTGTGTGTGTGTGTGTGTATGTGTGTGTGTGTATAAACCACTGTTAAATCTACAATTAAAAATCGAAAACTGATGAATAATATAAAAACAGGTAAAATAAATTAACTAATTAACGAACCACTCCCGTTAGAATAGATGAAATAAAATAAATAAAAATAAAAAAATAAAATGCATAAAAACGAGTAAAAAAATCAACACAAATAAGTAAATAAAACACTAATACCACCAAAATAACTATCAGAATAGGCTACAACAACCAATCCAATGATTGGACGAAAACATAGCTATAACTGCTATATATCGATTAAAAAAAGAAACAAAAACACATCCCTACGTTACTCAAAAATCGAAAACCAAATATAATAAATAAAATATGCAAAATAAAAAAATAAGTAAATAAATAATAAAAGTAATGAAAATTAATCCCAATACATAAATAAATTAACAAATTGCCCACGCTAAATAAACCGTTAGAACTAATTAACAATAAGCATCAATAAGCAAAAACGAATAAAAATAATCAATCCAAATAAATAAATTAAAAACTGTCCATCCGCCAAAATAACAGAATAGACTACAGCATGCAATCTAAACATTGGACGAATAACAATAGCCTTAATTATCTTCCCAGACCAAGACAATCTATTAAATAAGCGACCTAAACAAATCCCTCTGCAAAAGCTTTTACTACGTTAATAAAACATCAAAAAACGAAAAGAATAAATAATACTAAATGAAAATGAAAAACAAGTAAAATAAATTAACCCAAACAAATAAATAAACAAGCCACTGCTGTAAAAAGAACCGCCACATTAGATTACCCACAATGCACCACTGACCCATATATATAAATAGCCGAGGAAAAATCCAGCATTCGTAGCCTGTCGCCTCTGAGTGTTGACATCAATGTTCACTTTTATATTTATATTTACATACGCTATGTCTCTGATATTGAGCACTTTATCCTATAATATAGCACACGTTAAAACTATATTTCTCTCTCTCTCTCTCTCGCTATATATATATATATATATATATATATATATATATATATATATTGAGAAATGGAAAACGTTTAACTGAAACTAGATTTCATATTGACAACTTTAGACATGAAATAATAATTATAAAGAAAAGATACAGAATGAATGTTAACGGCTTTTTTTTTAAAGTCTCTTATTTTCTTTCTTCTTTAATTACGATAATAGCAGCTTAGAGAAAACGTACTATGACTCAGTATTTAAGCATACACAAAAATACACGTACACACATTCCAGTCTTTCGTTTTCGGATCTGATGAAGCCTCGAAAGTCGAAACGCGTAATCAAATCTCGATTTATTGAAAAGTTTTCCATTTATTAAATTTCTTAACAATTTTGTTGGAAATTCTATATCCTATTTTAAACAAATATATATATATATATATATATATATATATATGGTAAATTGTTTGACAATTTATATTTTTAATTTCGTGCATGCGCATTGTTTCTGTCGACTGCACATTATAGTAGCGTCAGTTGGGCACCGTCTGTGTGAAAGAGACCACATGAAGCAATTTAATCCGCCAGAAATTTGGAAACGGTATGCAGTACTGCTTGACATTCGCGATGGAAACCCAGTTGCGACATATTATTTAATGCATAAAAGCATAACGATTGAGTTTAACCATGAAACAGACTGTCGCCCCTGGTGCTAATCTCAATGTCCACGTGTATATATATATATATATATATATATATATATATATATCCTTGTGCAGGTATGCAGAAAATAGAAAAGAACACGTTGGGTGCATAATCCGGGGTTCCTTAGTATTTTTGTTTTTATTTTTAAGAAGACAGTGCTCCATACAGAAGTAGAGCTTATATTATAATAATATTTTTGTTTAAAAATATGATTCCTTCGCTACATAAGAGTTCTCATGTTTCGAAAACTTCAAGCGAAATTTTAGGAACCTAAAATTTCGCTTGAAGATGGAACGGGACTAAACACCACAATCCAACTTAATTTTATTAATTATTTGGATGATTTCGGCTCTCGTTTTCGAAACATGAGAACTCTTATGTAGCGAAGGAATCATATTTTTAAACAAAAAATATTATTATAATATATTATATATATATATATATATATATATATATATATATATATATATATATATATATATAGTGTTAAGTTGTAAAAGTTTTTTGTGCCACATTTGCTGGTTCTTCCGGAGTTTACTGGTGGGAAAGCATTTTAGGCACACAGTTTTTTGTCATAAAATGGTCGATGTTCAAAGAGAACGTTAACGGAATTAATGCGGAGAAACTTATCACTTAACTGAGTCGATTTGGTTCAGTCATGCCGACTTCGAAGTTTCTAGAAGACGACAGCTCTGAAGAGAGAAAACAAATTCACTTACGTGACGTCGTCCCCTGGTCGCAGCGCCAACCGTGACGTTCTATCCTTGTCTACCACGGCACCAACTGTGACGTCCCTAAACAGCACCAATTGTGACGTCCTCGCCGCGGCGCCAGCCGTTCGCTCCTCGCTGCTCCGTTCGGGTGTCGCTGCTCCAAATGTGACGTTCTAACCTTTTGGTGATTCGGGTGGGAATCTGGTTAGATTTTATATCAGCCTCGTCATTCCCAACTCGCTTCCAACGGCTGGTTACCAAGGTAACTGCACTGATGCCTCAGTCTGCCTACCCACGTTGTGAATTGATCTTAGGCAGACGAGATCAAACAGTGGTTGGGGCCGTACTGCAAACCGAGTTCAACGGGGGTGATACCACACAAATATGCATAAAAGACAATAAAATGAAAACTCAAAAGTTCAAAGTATCAAAGAAAAAGGTAACAAACTTTATGTCTAGTTGTTCGATACATAGGACTGCATCTATCTCCCGACCCGTTCTATGGATTGTGGCACGTCGTTTTACGCTGGGCAAGTTTTAACACTTCAAGTTATCTGCTCTCTAAGAAATTGGTGTTTCGGTTGTTGTTTTTGGACGAAAGTAAAAAAAAAACTTATTTCGGTGATCTGGATCTAAGTCGCTCTTCAAAATAATTGTTCTTGGTTTGAAGAGGTGTCCGGAATGTGCGTGAATCTTGGTCAGCTATCTGCGAGGCTTGCTTCAACTGAAGACTGACTCTGGGAACTGCTGGAACTCAACTCCACTCTGCTCATTGTGGCTTCGTTTATATGGGCGCCGACCAAAACCGGGGTGAGTTTGTCGGCGCCGGGTGCGTTCCTCGATAATTCTAAAAATATATCCACCTCTCTGGTTAGGAATTTCTACTTTTTTCCAATTTTGGGAACCTATCCTCACTCCCACCTTCTCATCATACTTCAGAGGGGCGTGAACTGCCCTCCCCACATCTTCGTAGCAACCTCTCTTACTCATCCTCCAGATGGGCTGCAACAGCCTCCCTCGTGCGTCACGTGATCACCACTCGACCAATGATGTCTTAGTCGGGCGTGGACAAATCCGCGGCTTTGTTTCAGGAAGAGAAAAAAATATCTTGCTTAACTAACAAAAATTATCTCTTCTCTTTCCCTTTTCTTCCTCTTAATCGTGTTATCATTTCTCTGGCCGCGAACGGGACAATATGACAATGGCGGTCATAACTCTTGTTCTACACGTGGTTTACGTCAGGTATTTTATCGCTAATTATCAGAATGTGTGGTCTTCCTAACACGATCTCAAAAAGAAACATCTCCAAAGTTCCAGTCAGTCTGTCACCTCGAAGAAAGAAAAAAAAAACCTTTCTAGGTTCCGATTCATTTTCCTTCGGTACATATTTCTGATAACATAATTTTATATCTGTCCAAAGTCCCTTTAGTTGCCTGTTTTTCGTCACTTATCGAAATAACATTTTCATTTGAATTTTTTTTCTTTGGCCAGCCGGTCTGTAGTTGATAATAAGATGTCTTCCCGTACCAATAGTTTGTTTTCATATCCTTAGCTAACACAGCCGATGCCAAAACATATCTGATTCTTTCCTTCTTTCCGTTTCTTTTTACTCAGAATTTCCTTGTCATTGTAATGACACTCTTTCGCCATTTGTTACTTATCAAAATATCCTTTTATCCATTGTCTCTTAGCCGTGTGTGTGTTCTTGCTTATCAAATGCCTGTTCTTTTCCTCTTTTCTTTCTTTTCCCTTTCTGCCTCGTTAAATGGTGCCACACTTACGAAACGACATAACTGAACCAACACCACAAGACAACCATAGTATAAACCACAGGTGCGCTCTGTGGGTCTTAAATAAACGCAAATGCGCCTGAGCAAACGTCTACAATATGGATTAGCTAGCCACCGTAGTAGACGGGTATCCTCGAATACGAGTGGTCATATATATATATATATATATATATATATATATATATATATATATATATTAACTGATTGAAAAATATGATTCAATCGCTACACAAGAAATTACCAAGGTTCTTTTACAGAAACTAAAACATCAAATTCAATTATATAATTGAATTTAAAGCACTAGTTTCTGTTTCATTTTCAAGTAAATTTTGAAATAAATATCAATAAGAACACCAGATTACATACCTTAATATTCTTTCTTTTCTATTAAATATATATATATACTTATATATTCAGACATTTTTATTCGTTCTTTTTTTATAGATTCAAATATTTAAGTAAATGTTCTGCTTATAATTATAATTATAATAAACAGTATGTCCGAGAAATTTTCACAGGAAATATTCGTCCTTCGACAGGATTCAAACCTGTATCCTATACGGAACCGTCATTTAGCTTGACATGCCTTTACCGATTTGGCCACAGAGGCGCGTTTGGTTAGCGAGGTCGAATTTACTGTATTTAAACTTCAATCTTCTATGAATCTCTCACGTACATTCATATCTGCTCATGGCGTATCAAATGTAAACAAATGACGTCACACATTGTGAAATGGACAAAGTCCGACAATTATTTTAAGACATTTTTATGTTTATACATTCTTTTTATAGATACAATTATTTAAGTAAATGCGTGTGTGCAAAGGTATAAACTATGAAATAGAAAAGTGGGGATGATCTTTCTGTTTGAGTTTTTCATTGGCCTATAAAACATAAAGCTGCTTTATTTCTGTCTCCATTCGTATCTAAAACAAATGACATGTCAGTCGAGAAATAAAGAGACGCAAACAACGATCACCCTATTATTTGAATTTACGAGAATGTGCAGAAATTTATCGGCAAACTTTGCAAAACTTGACTCAATCTCAGAATGTACTTGAAAAAGCTTCTTAGAACGTTTTTAACCCACCCTGTACACACCTGCATACTCACATGCATACACAAAGAAGATAAGGAACGATAGAGAGAGAGAGATAGTGTGTGGGGGGTAGACAGGAAGTGAACAAAAACGAAAAAAAAAAGATTCGAGTTGTAATTCCAACAAATCAACTCTTTGGCTAGTTCACATTTTACCAGAAATCAACAGCATCTCATGAAACAAAATATATGCAAATGATACGTTCATTACGTAGAAGCAGCGGAGTGCGTGCTGCCTTGGGCATCCCCTGAGTTATCAACCACTATATCTACCTCCACAAAAATACAACATATGGCAAAATATATACACGGAAATAGAACGACACGTGCCGTCAAACAAACTTCTTTCAAGGGGAATAACTGAAGTTAATATAACAACCAAGATGTGATGATGCGATATTAAAAGAACGAACCCTGCGTTTGTCCACAGGTTTCATATTCCTAACAATAATAAAACAGCTCTGAATACATCGCTGGAAAATGTTTGTTGTTTGTCTAATATAGCATAAGCTTAAATACATATGTCATAGTTTAAGTTGAGCACCTCGGGGCGGTGTAATAGTTAGCAAGCTTGTCTTGGTAGAACAATTACGACTGAGTAGTGAGTTCGATCCTCACTGGGTATCCCGTACATTCGGTCTTGTGCCACATCTAAGCTACGCTTGGAAAATCACTATGTTAGGCACCTCGAGGTGGTGTTTCTTATCAAAACTCGCTGATCATTGTTCCACCATTTTTGTATTTTTATCACCTAGCCATGGGAAACCAAGCCCCTAATATTTCAGCTTCTTTAAACTATTAGTTCAGGATTTTAGAGCCTCTGGAAATCTGGTGTAAGTTTCCTAAAAATCCTTTGTTTTTTCTTTAGTGGGATTTCTTTGATCAGGACCGAAAGATAAACTGAATGAATGACAAATGATGCATGGACCATTGAGATGGTCCATTCATCATCTGTCATTGAGCTGGTCCAAGAGTTATGTGTACAATGTTTTCGGCAATTCTGGTAGTTCTGGAAGTCGTGAGCAACGAGGTTAATGCCTTGCTTACCCATTTCTTTCCTCAGTGCTTAAGAGTCAATACTCCTAATTACAAGGGTTTGGAGATGGTCGAAACCGTGGATAGATAGCGGGATCCAAGAAACGTTGTACATCTACCAACAAAATACTGCGCAATCTCATAAGGCCAAGACAACCCAAGAATAGATGAGTTACATTATTCACGATCAGTCTCACCCCAAACATATGTCCACACAGCTGTCCAGAACTTTTTCATCACCGAATCCGCCAGCTCTGCACTTGAATTCACCAGCTCCATGACCTTTCTTCCCAGGAAATTCAAAACTCGCTGATAATTCTTAGTGTCTAATTCACGATCCATTCCCGTAGCTGATTTGACTAACTCGCCGAAATTCTTCACTTTAATATTCACACCCTCCCTAAACGCTCTCCCTGACAAATTCATAATAAATCATTTATAATGTTATATATTTATTTATATATCTTGTGAGGGCTACATTTACTAACATAAAGCAACAATGAAATGTTCATGAAAATGGGAATGAAAGCGAACTTCTTAAAATTAAAAAAAAGATATATGCAATGTCTGAGATATACTGGGTGTAAATATAATAATATATATAAATATACTGTAAATTGCTGCTTCCAAATCGAGTTTTCCATCCGAAAAATATTTCCAAAACTAGAGGTCTATTTATATGGCGGCTATAAAATGAAAACATTTACCGAGTTGTAAGTGTGACAGCACTCCTAACAATTATTTACAACTTATGTCTAGCAGGCTGCCACAAGTATATCCCAATATTTGACGACCATATTTGGTATATTAGCATAGAAGTTAATATAAAAAAAAAACAGATACAAAAATTCAGTATTCTGTTAACCCTATGATGTGTAATCTATGGTATTAATATTTTATAGATGATGATGATTTTAATAGTTATCAGTAGATATACCGTTTCTTCCTACATGATGCACACTGCTAACGAAGCGGTCATGATTACACTGTAACAGAGGTAATAAATTTGTCACGATAAAGCGCAACATTTGATCACGTGACCACAACGGTACCAGCTGTAAAAATGCACGAGCAGTAGGGGTTGTGAGTAACCTAAAGAAATGTTTGGGCGTATGTTTGGATAATTATTGACTGAAAAGAAAGTGAAAAAGGGACTGTTAACCAAAATATATTAGAATATATAGTAGGTCAGCTGGAGACCCAGTCCTGTGTGAAACTGGAATTGAGGACGTCAGTATAAAGTAGATACACCATATTAATTATCTGGGTAACGTTGTAAGAGATGTCAGTTAATGTGACACACATCCAAAGGCGCAGTTGAATATAGAAATATGTTTTACCGAATCTTTACATAGTACGACAAAGGAGGAAAATTGCGTTAAAAGTAAAGAAAAAACAGTGAGCGTCTAGATAATATCAATTAGTATATGTAACAGTAAATTCTGAACAGGTTTCTTAAAGGTCAAAATAATACTTGAATCAACAGTGATGGGGTTCGACAGTAGGATGCTGAGAATATCACGGGCCTAACATAAAGCAACAATTACTAAAAGGAGAACTTCTACTTAAAATTTAAAAAAAAAAGATATATGGAAATATCTGAGATATAGCGGATGTAACAGCAAAAGTGTCAAAATCGCGCGACAGTATGTCCATCACATAAAATTTTTAATACCTAAAAACCATTAGAGCTTTTTTTTTCTGATATTCAGATATGTTTAGCCATCTTGACATTTGTCTTAAGAATCCGGAAAATCTTTTTGAGTTAATCCTCTAGAAAGAGACCAGGTTAAACTCGTTTTGTGTCTGCCACCTCCTGTCTTCCCAGCTGAGCAATGATGAGACGAAAAACATTTTTCAGACCTTCCGCAATGCTACCAATATTCATACTCTGGCTTACATCTTCAAAGGCCATTCAGGAATCATCAGGAGAAAGATGTATCAGGAGATCACAACAGGAAGACAGATCATCATTTCAACCTGGAGATCATTTCAGCTAAGGAAAGCAATTAGAAAAGATCCAAGTCAATTTATAAGACGTTTGGCACGGTAAGAGAGCAGTTTCAGATATGACAGTCCAAAGAGCCGTGAAAAAAGAATTGAAAATGAAATCAGACGTGAAACATGTGACACACCTTGTTACTCCAGTTAGAAAGTTAGAGAGATTGAAGGTCACCTTGAATATGATCCTGATATATATATATATATATATATATATATATATATATATATATATATATATATATATATATAAATTTTATTTCACTACTTCATGAGCCTCCGATCTTTACCTATGATTAATTAGTAATGAACATGTCATTTTGGTTTGTGATCGATTTCATCACGATTCTGCTACTAAGCTTGTCGAGTATGCTCTTATTGCTCAAAGTAGAGTCTAGTAGCAATATAAAACCGTGGAGAATTCCAGTAAGATCTCATTAATCATTCACCAGACTTTCTTCCATGGGGTTATATAAAAGATATCGTGTATCGAATCATGATACGGGACATTACTGATGTAAAGCAAAAGACCACTGATGCCATTGCCACCATTTATGAGGCTATGCTACAGCGATTATGGTACGAAATTGAGTATTCTGTCGAATGGCATTGTCGGTGCATATTGAAATAGTTTAAAAAAACTTCTATATCTACTCCTCATTTTGTAATAATTTCTATATATTTCTCAGTTCATTTGCATTTGTAATTTTTTTTTTAAATTGTAGAGAGAATTTATTGGCAACCTGTATATTTTGGATTGTAAGAATATATCTATTTGTTCTGTGATGGAATGCGGTATTTAGAATAACAATGATTACTTGCGCGCAAGTGAATACAGTGTAACCCGGATATAAGAGGCCCGGATATAAGATAAACCCGGATATAAGAGAGATTTTCTCTTGTCCCAAGTTAGAGTCTGTGTTAATGTATATAAAATAGACCAGACCCGGATTTAAAAGAAACCCGGATATAAGTGACTTCTTCTCCGGTCCCGACAACTCTCTTATATCCGGGTTACACTGTATAAAGAACATGATCCCGACCGATAATCATTACAACACCAACACATCCAACCGAAAGATATCAAGAAAGCAGGGAAAATATAAAAAGAAAAACAAATCTGAATCAGTAAAAGGAAATTTTGTGTAATATTTTCTCTAAATAGTAAAGTAACTTTATGGACAGCCAGTTTCATTATATACCCTTTGCTCATTCAGGTATATCTGTACATTTGATTTATTTCTTAAACGTTATTTTTAACATATTGTTAAATAATTCAACTTCATTTTTTAATAATTTTTAGAATATGGACGATTAATAAATAAAAAGACATAACTAAACATATCTATAAATATAAGAGAATTTATATAAATATTTTACACAAAAGCACACATTTAGATAGCTAGATATGAACAGACAGTGATAGCTGATAGAGATAGATAGAGCGATATATATGAACAGACTGGAATAGATAGATTGATAGATAGATAGATATGAACAGACAGTGATAGTTGATAGAGATAGATATAGCGATATATATGAACAGACTGTAATAGATAGATAGATATGAGCAGACTGTAATAGATAGATAGATAGATAGATAGATAGATAGATAGACATGAGCAGACTGTAATAGATAGATAGATATGAGCAGACTGTGATAGATAGATAGATAGATAGATAGATAGATAGATAGATAGATAGATAGATAGATAGATAGATAGTTAGATAGATAGATAAAAATTGTGCTGACATAAAAATTAACACTGCCTGGTGACTGAGTTTCATGTTTGATGCTGCAGTGAGTGATGATGTCTTGACGCGGGAAACGGCCATAATGACACAGTCTTGATTTCTATATCGATACTGTTTATAACTAACTGCGCACAATCTCCGATAATGGGCAATCATACGTCGTAAATACATCACATTTCAAACAACATGACCATTTTCATATACATATGTATATGTGCATAGACTGCATAAAGTATTTACGAATAAATTATACAGAAAACAAAGCTATTCAACTGAAGAAAATACGACAATATTTTTCAGAATAATTTGTAGACGTTAAATTTTACATACTTGGAACTTTTATGCCATTCAGTATACTTTAGTCTCGTATCGGTATCTCTCACACTTTCATGTACTCACTCGTTTTTTCTTCTCTCGCTGTCTAACACACACACACATACACACACACAGACACACACACACATATATGTATATATATATATATATATATATATATATATATATATATAGATAGATAGATAGATAGATAGATAGATAGATAGATATGTTTGTGTGTAAATATATGACTCCGTTTATGTACAACGTACATAAATGTAGACTTTTATATTTACATACGTCTTATATATTGAGCATTTTAACACATAACTATAGCTTACCTTAAAATGATATTTTTTCATATATATATATATAAACACACACACACACGCACACATATATATATATATATATATATATATATATATATATATATATATATATATATATATATATATTACATACATACGTACATACAAACATATTAATAAATATAGATAACCGGCTGTCAGTTTTTAAACACCACATGGTGATTTCATCGAGCATGAAACTCAGAGTTGTCGATCCCCTGAGCAAAAAAAAATATATATTTATTTTTTCATTGAAAGTATAGCTCTGTTATTAGACAGCAAGACATCAAGGACCATTCTATTAGCTACCGCATTCCATGTGTGATATTTTATAATTAAATTCATATAAATATAAATGTATATATATATATATATATATATATATATAAATTCATCTATATATATATTTATATATATATATATATATATAAATTCATCTATATATATATATATATATATATATATATATATATATATATAGAGAGAGAGAGAGAGAGACACACACACACAGCGTGCGATGGGTTAATTTTATATTTTTTATTTCGCGCACGGGCGTTGTTGTGTTTTTCATTTTGTCGATTGCACATTATATTAGGTTCAGCTGAGTACCTTCTGTGAGAAAAAAGTGTTCCATGACGCAATTTACTCCGCTAGAAATTTGGAAAAGCATGTTGTTCCTGCTTGGCATTCACGCCGAAAACTCCATTAGGAACATTTCAAAGTGTTTGTGTATCATTCTCAGGACAATTCATAGGATTCGTGAAGAGTTGTATGATCTATCCAATTAACTTCATGGTGTGTGAAGTGATCACTAGTGATGGCGACGTTATGCCTCCATTCACCTTCCCACGGGGCCTCAGATTCAACACAGATACCTACATCTAGTGACTTAAAGAGGTAGTGCTATCATGGGTCAAGAGGGTGGCTGCTGGAAGAGCATATGTCTGAAAAAATGACTCTGCACTATGCCACACAAGCATGTGAAACACAGCCATGGCTTTCAGACTATTTCTGCGATCACATTACCACTTACATATGGTCACCTATATCCCTACACTGCAACTCCCTCGATTATTATGTGTCAGTCGTAAGGACCAACAAAACTCTTTGCAACAGCAAGGAAGAACTGAAGGCAAGCAAGTAAACAAGGTAACGGTCCAGAAGAGATGCAGGAGATTCCGAAGCCGTATGGAGGCGGTGGTTGAAGCCAATGGCAATATTGTTGAATAAATTTACTCTATAATATTTCAAGATATTTTTGTGTAATTGTGGTAAATGTATCTGTTAAAATGATATGTCCGTGTTTTTGTTTTTTTTCGTAATTTAGACGACAGTTTATCCATTGCACTCTGTGTGCGCGTATATATATATATATATATATATATATATATATATATATATATATATATATAATATTATAAATTAATAGACTTAAAATATGGTTTTTCGCTACACAGTTCCAACCATGTTTCAAAAATGGAAGCTAAAAGCCCCGAATTTCATTTTGTAATTAAATTAAAGACATTAGTTCCATTTCACCCTCAATCGCTTTAGGATTAAATGGAACTAATATTAATTTATAATATTAATGCTCTGTAAAAAATATCTATAAGAACACCGGATTATATATCTTACTGTTCTTTCTTTTTATTAATATACATATATGTATATATTATAATTATTTTTTTAAAAATATGATTCCTTTGCTACATCAGAATTCACATGTTTCAAAAACGAGAGCCGAAACCATCAATCTAATTGTAAAAATTAAATTGAATTAAAGAAACAAGCCTTGTTTCATCCTCAAACGAAAATATATTATACAATTAGAATTAAGATATAATTGTGTAAAATGTTTTACTCTGTTTAATGAAAATAAATATCGAGGGCTCTTTATCAGTCAGTTTTAACATTTAATATTTAAAATTCGCTAACGTGTTAATAGGACTCGCTTGGAATATATCAACATATTACTACCTATATATATATATATATATATATATATATATATATATATATATATATATATATATATATATATGTATAAAACAAAACAGAATTTGACACATGGCTACTGTTTAATGTGTGATTTGGGAAAACTCAAGCGCGCTCTGGACTTCTCCTTCTGGGACGCCTCTGGGTAATGAAGGGAGAGGTACTGAATGAGTGGATAACTCCCCTAGGAGCTTGAGCTGATATCAATTTCAAAAAATGCATATATATATATATATATGTATATATATATATATATATATATATATATATATATATATATATATATATATATATATATAAATGTGTGTGTGTGCGTGTGTGTTCGCGCGTGAGTGTATATATATATATATATATATATATATATATATATATATAACAGTATTTGATCGAATAAGAAAAGTATAAAAATTCATACTTATATAATCTATTCTGTGATTCCAAGTTAGTATAAAAACAAATTCCTCCCATAAAAAAAAACTATTGTGTAGCCTTCTCTTCGAAATATACTCCAACAATAAATTCCGAAAAAGCCAGCAAATATTCATCTGATTGAAAGCACTCTGACACTCTGACATCTTCCAATGACAGGCTCTAAACCAAAAATCATAATATAATGCAGCCTTGCTTCGGAATCACCATCCATATAATGCACCTACTTTCCTAGTTCTACCACCAATCCTATCTATACACATTCTGATATTGGTGTAATTCAAATATGCATTTTTCTTTTTAAAATGACTTTTAGAGATTATGGAATCTCTGCCCTTTCTACCAGATTACATTATCATAAGTAGTTCTCTGTTATAATAAGTCGCTCCAGGTTCCAACTTCGGGAACGGTGTATTATTTAGTCTAATATACACTGGTACTATACCGGAGAAATTGAAATTGATATCAGCTCAAGTTCGAGGTGGGTGTATCCTTTTAGTCAGTACTTCTCCTTCAGAGGGAGTGGGGTTGTGTCAATACCCGGCTCCTGAGGCGTCCCCAAAAAGGGAAGTTCAGATTATGTGTCAAACTCTTTTGCGCTGTGGCCGCGCGGATACATACTTTCTCATTTTCCCTATTTTTGTTGTTTTCTTTTGTGTTTTTCTCCTAACTCTCAAATATTGGTGACCGATTAAAGCTGTTGTATATGTAACAAAATCTGACCTCACTAGGTGTCCCATTCTTCTTACTCTATTCTTAGCTTAACTGAATCTAGTACGCTTTTTGTCCATTATGAGAAGTACTCATAATAAGCTAGAATTAATAGGAGTATATAGCCTTTCCTGTCGTCCGGTTCACACTCCTCCTCGATATTCTAAGCAGGAGTACAGGTTTATCCCTTATTTTCTGTTTACGATTGGGTTTCTGGTTTCTTCTAAAATATTATTTTTCTCTTCCGTTTCCGGTGGCTCCTTACGTTTTGGTGCCATTATCACCTTGCTTGGAATGATGCCTCTTACGCTGTAACCATATAACTCGATCAGCTCTTGAGCCTTCTACAGGATGGAATATCCTTGTAAAAAAAAAATGGGGTTAAACAATGACAACGGAACAACTTTCAAAGAAACAATGCAAAAGAGTTTTAAGTATAAGCATTAGGTTGGTGCAAAAATAATATCGTTTTTTGACGTATTTTTTAACGTCAAAAAACGATATTATTTTTGCACCAACCTAATATCTTGTCCTGGTGGGTGAAATGTTTTTAGGCACAAAAGAACTTAGAAATGTTTCGAGACACAATGAAGTTTTTTTTCCTCATACGTAAACTGAAATTTGTAAATAATTTTGAACACTCTGTAGCAGGCGGGCAGGCGAGCCAGTCTCTCTGCTAGGGACGACTGAGATGCATTTTCACGGTTAGAGCCTTTAGTAAAGCAATAATTATTAAATAAATATTACGCTTTTTCTGATAAGCTCCCTAACCTTCCAGCTGGTGTAATTCATGTTCTTGATGGTATATAAATATTTCTGCGCATCGTTTTATTTTTTTCATATTTTTAGATAAATAAGTGTAAATAATGAAGAATTAATAGATCGAGATGTTGTGTTAATATAGATTTTACGAGCATTTAAACATACATCACTTGACTATTTGTGGAATGTGAAATCTTTACATACGTTCAGCATTTACTTTTCAAAATTCCTTTCGTTCTTTCTCTCCATTTTTTACACGCACACGCACAGATATATATATATATATATATATATATATATATATATATATATATATATATATATATATAGTGTGTGTGTGTACACACACACACACACATATATATAATTATTTATTTAAAAATATGATTCCAACATGCTACATAAGAGTTCTCATGTTTCAAAACAAAAGCCGAAAACTTCAATATAATTATTTGAATTAAATTGAATTAAAGTAAGCTCTGTTCCATCTTCAAGCAAAATTTTTTGGGGAATAACTTATTTCTGAAATATATATATATATATATATATATATATATATATATATATATATATATATATATATATATATAGTGCGTGTGTGTACCCCCAAAATGTACACACTCTTCAAATGCCAAGAAATGCAATGTTTATTGACTTGCAAGCAAGATTAATGATTAAAATTAAGATGCAACACTAAAGTCTATTTTCTTACAAAGAAAATTAAGGATTTAAATTAAATATTAAATGGACTTAAATGCATGGATTCGAAAGAAGAAAAACATTCAAGAAGTTATAGGAAGTCAAAAAATGAGGAGATTTTTGGGTATGCCTTATATTTAATCTACACACACACACACACACACACACACACACACACACATATATATATATATATATATGTGTGTGTGTGTGTGTGTATATTTAATGCAAGTAAAAGGCTTGTCACTTAGCTGATTGATTTTATTTGCAACATCCCGACTCTAAAGTTTCATAGACGGACCCTCCGATATATACTCTGTCCACTCGTCAGGATATATCAGCAATTGACTGCTTATAATCCGCGATTTTTCTTTTTTATCCGCACTTTTCATTGGTGCCAGTTTTTTTCTTTTCTTTTCCTAGTGTATTAATATTTTAGGACTCAGAATTCTTTCTGTCACATTGTATGCAGTTTACAGTAAAATCTGCTTTTGTTAGTCGATTAAAAATGCTTTGTCGACACATGGTCCCCAGTTAATATTACAAAATTTCTTCGGACACATAGGAGCATTATATTTAATTTTGTTTTTGCTGCTGTAACCGCCGCAGTGTTTTAGTATTTTCAATTCTACAAATATTTTTACAGTTAATTTTTAAGGTTTATCAACCCATAGATGCTTATTTAAAGCCGAACCATATTTTTGATTGTAAGAATATATTTTTTGGTGGGTGAATACTGCCTTATAATTTTTTTTTTTTTTTTCAGTATCAATGATTTTTTTCCCAGATGCAGGTCTTATCTTTCCCAAGGATATCTTACTTATCTGCGGTATCTTACTGCTAAATTTCCTTTGAAACACCAGTTCCCGTACAATCAGCGAAGTTAAACAACATCGAGCCCAATCAGTATTTGCTTGTGAATATCAGCTGATTGGATGTGCGAGTGGTGCAATGGATAATGGTTTACATTTGTTAATTAGGGAGGCGATTTCCAATTTCCTTCGGGTCCATACCTTTGGAAACTTCATGAGTCCACCTCTTAAGCCACCAGGTACGGGTTAATTGATAAGCTTTGTATTACTAAATAATTATTAACCCCACGCCCCACCAGAATTCTTACAATCTAAAAATTGTTTTCGGCTTTACGTTACGTACAAAGGGTTGATAAGCCGTAAAAAAACGAATCAATCAAATATATCTGCGTGTACGTGGATGTAACGACCGTGACCGAATATCGAACTCTACTCTCCGATTCTGCATTTCGAGGCCCTATCTATTACACCAGTCACACTTCCACATATATTCGACTGTCATAAAGAAAATATATTAGTTCTTGTAAAAAAAAAAAAAAAAAAAAAAAAAGAAAAAAGAGACCCCTCACTTTTGATGGTCTAGAATACGATGTTATTAGGTTGGTGCAAAAATAATGACTTAATAATGTCGTTTTTGACGTATTTTTTTAACGACAAAAAACGACATTATTACGTCATTATTTTTGCACCAACCTAATATCTACGCCAGCAACGCAAAATATAATTAAGCTGCGCTGACAGCACTCAGACTGATTTATGACTGAGGAATAAACGTCTATCTACTGGTCATAAAAAAAGATGTATCTCAGCACTTTTAAAATCGTAACCAAAAGGGTACCCTGGCCATAGTATCCATTACACTAATTGCTAAACGGAAATTCAATGCAGAATGTTCGAACACTTCATATTCATAGTATTAAACTATGCTTAATAAATATACATTGTAACCCGGATATAAGAGAGTTGTCGGGACCGGAGACGAAAGCTCTTATATCCGGGTTTCTCTTATATCCGGGTTTAGTCTAATTTATATACATTAACACAGGCTCTAATTTGGAACCAGAGAAAATCTCTCTTATATCCGAGTTTATCTTATATCCGGGTCTCTTATATCCGGGTTACACTGTAGTAACTTTCTTTGGGGTTTTAACATGACGTATAATCTTTGTTATATGACTATAAAAGTAATCCTAGTATAATAGTAATTTTAGCTTAAGAAAAAAAGGTGATTTTATAAACGTAGCTTAGATGTGTCACGCGGCCGAAAGCAGGAGGCACCTAGTTACGATCGAACTCATTATTAAGTCGTAGCTGATCTCATGAGACCAGTTTATTAAGCCCACGAACAACTGCCAAAACTTCTTTTCCTCAGTAATTTCGAGTGTCTCTTTCTGATGTGAAGTATGACTTTTTCTTTTATATGTCCTTTTTCTTTTCGTTTTTTTTTTTTTTGTTACTTTCAAGTTATACTTCAATTCCTGGTATTCTCAGTATTTACATCCTTGTGTAAAATCACATTTCTGTTATTTATACTGTCCGGACTATTATCCTCATCTTTATTGCCATATTCACGACGTTTCGGCCTTCTTCAGCTGATCGGAATTTCGAAATTAACAGCTTATTTCGTACAACGGGGTAGATTCTTCTACTTCCACGTGACATACCTCTTCTGGATGTATCACTTGTCTCCCTTTAACTCAACTAGCCAAGTTTTTATTCAGCACTGCCGTAGGCAGGTATTGAACTCACATCTATTTGGGTTAAGCCTCTGGATCCAGTCAACGGGTCTTGTGTCCTTGAGGTGACTTGACCCAAAGAGTTGTGAATTCAATACACGGTTACAGAAGTAGTGAAAAAAAAACTTGGAGAGTTTACTTAAAGGGCGATAACTGAGATACGGAAGAGGCACGGCACATGAAACTAGAAACATCTACCCCGGTAGACGAAATATACAGTTCAGTTCGAAATTCCTGAAGAAGTCCGAAACGTCATGAGTATGACAATAAAGGTGAGGATAACTGTCCGAACAATGTAAATATTGTGAATAAGTATAATACCTCATCTCAGAAATATCGACACATCTCTGTTGCTTCAAATCTCTTATTAATCTGTGAGGAGATCGTCTGGTACACGCTGCCATGTAGAAGGACAGATATTACGTAACAGTTCAATATTCCTTTCTTTTTTCCTAAGGAAATTATCCTGTTTCTTGATACTTTGCTAAGATTTTGGAAGGCATCTTTCGCTATCGCAATACCCCTTCGGATTTCAGTTTCATTCTTTCCATTCTCTGTTAAATGAAGTAAGAACATTCTAGCGATGTAAATTGCAATTTCAATGCAAAATTACGTATAGGTTGCTAGGTTAAAGACCTGAAGAAAACCGGGGGATAAAACAGTCGAAACATTGTGAATATAATAATCAATATACTATACAAAAGGAAGCGCATATAAAAATAGTAAAGTATATCATTATTTGGTTTTTATTCCATTTATAAAAGGTCTACTGCAAAGCAAATGTTCTTACCACAACGTTTTAGAATATCGACTGAGTGAAATTAAGTACACATTCGAAAGCTTCAGGTTTTCTGCTCTGGTCCAGGTTGACCTAGTGTATCTTTACGATTTCTCTGTTGCGCTTGCAAGGTCTGGAGCCTCAGCAGTGCAGGTCAGTCCAATACGTCGAATTATATGCCAGCAGTGGGTCAGATGAAATCCAATGTCCTTTTGGGAGAAAACAGGAAACAACTAAACGGAAAGTGGACATATTCAATAAGATATTTTCGGAAATCCATTTGGCTTTATGCGTAGTTTCGTGTGCCATATTCATACAGGGCGAAATATATATATATATATATATATATATATATATATATATATATATATATATATATATATGTGTGTGTGTGTGTGTGTGTGTGTGTGTCTCTGTGTGTGTCTGTGGGTCTATGTGTGCGCACGTAAATGTATTTATTATGATATATATATATATATATATATATATATATATATATATATATATATATATATATATATGTTAGTCACATAATAGAGAAATCCAAAATTACCTCATGAGAATATCTATTTCAACCAACACGTTACTATGATGGCATTTTGCCATTCCGATAGTGTATCTACACACTACCTGAATCGAAAAAATGCCAACATAGTAACGTGTTGATTGAAAAAATTATTCTTAGGAAATTTTATATTTCTCTTTTATGTAACTTAGGACGTCGGTGATCATTGTTCTGTCCAATTTCCTTTCCTTTGTATTTCTTAGAAACTATTCTCTTTTCCATATTCTCCCTAATCTGTAATCTGTCATCTCTATACAAACCCTTGTTCAGTACGGTTACTCTCTGTCTCTCTCTCTCTTCTGTATGTCCCTTGAGTGTCAAATTCTCTAGGATCTCTTTCCTCATTAAGAGTCCCCCGAAAATATCAACGGTCTTTTTCTGATTTGATGTATATAAGTTCTTTTTGTGTCCATCTATCTTAAAACGTCTTTGATGCTAATATTTTCTGTTCATGGCCTTCACAGCATTCTTCTGTAGAACCACATCTCAGTTGTATAAATTTTCCTCTTCATCTGTGAGAAGATTATCCAGTATTCATTGCACTATAGAAGCATTGATATTACCTTGTACTCTTTCGTATTTTCAAGCTAAACTTTCTTGTTTATAAATATTTCGTTTCATTCTGGGAGACATTTCTCAATACGCCTCCAGATTTCTGTGTTTCAATTTCCTCTTTCTTAATACTGTGATTAGCATTTGGAAGGTATCTTTCACAATTCTAATGCGCCTTCAGATTCCTGTGTTACATTTTCCTATTTCTTAATACTGCGTTTAGCTTTTGGAAGGCACCTTTCACTATTCCAATGCAGCTTCAGGGTTTCTCTGTCACATGTTCCTGTTTTGTAGTAATTGCTTTAGCTTTTAGGAGGCATCTTTTACTGTTGAAATGCGCGTTCAGATTTCAATGTTACGTTTCCTTGTTTTTCAGTTCTTTTCTGTTAAAACATGTCCAGGTTGTTTAAATTTTGTACTTGCTTCTCCAATTTATAGCTAACATCTCGTGAAGGTATACTTACTAACAACCCTAATGTCTTTCTTCATATAACATGTCCAGATCATTTTTCCAGCTTTCCTTTATTACCTTTTTGAGGACTTGTTGGAGTTTTCTTTCTGAGTCTGTCATCAACACGTAGTCTTCTAAGATTCTCATGTTGTTTAGATTAGGTATACCAATAAAAAAAAATTAGTGGTACTTATAGTTAACTTAGTATTGCGTCGTGGTAATGGTTGCAATAAATCAAGTGAGAAAAAACTTTATAGGGTTGTGTATTTAATCACTTATCACCCCATCAAAAATCGCAAAATGTCACGAACTTTAATGAGTACTAGACTACACCTGACCCGCTCGGTAACTAACAGTTCAGGTTATAAAACATTGAAGATGATTTCAGCATTCTACAGAAATGATATTAAATTTTATTATGATTCAGTTAAATATTTCAATTCATCCGTGTCATCATTGGTGTGGTTTACACGTTTATGTTTAACGTTTTACTGATTGTTTACAGCATTTAATAGAAATAGAACTTCCGGGATAAAGTTGAAAACTAAATAAGGCTAACTTAAAAATATTTTTTAATATCACAAAAATATTTTAAAAACATATTCACTTCAAAATATCGTTTTTTAAATATGTCAAAAGATATTTTTTTTAAATATTTAAAACATCGTTTGTTTAAAGAAATCTGAAATATAAATAATTTCTCTACAAACAATTGGATTAAACAGAAAGCGCCTGTCTTTAACTTAAAAAATATTTCAATTAAAAAAATTATTTGAAGAAAGTTAAAATAAAAATAGTTACTCTATAAAATTCATTATGCGCTGGACAGACGCAAGACGTAAGCACGCACGCAATCAAAAACTTTTGATAGCATATAAATTACTGTCAAGGTTTCTGATTCCAAGACCTACTTTCACGATGCGCGGCACTCGGCAGTGTTTTTTCCCTTTGGCAAATTTTCTGTCTCACGTTCCGCTATCCGTTGAGCAAGCTCATCAGGTAGGTGGACCGGTGCCTTCCAATATCTCCCTTTGCCCTCGATATCCCCTGTAAGGTTAACTTTTCCATCCCATCCTACCTCATAGTATGTCCTAGAAATACCAGCTGCCTATTATTCTGAGTATAAAGTTTTCCTATTGTTACCATTTTCTTTAAGACTTCCTTATCACTTACTGGCTTCGAGCATCGAATTCTCAGTATCATTCTCTAGAACCATATTTCGGTTGTCTCAAGTTGTGTTTTCATTTGGGAAGAAATTGTCCTCTGCATTCACATCCATATATAGGACGATTATCTCATAGCAATCCAGCAGTCTTTGTTTCAAATTTAATTCTTCTGTTTCTCCTCACTTTGCTTAACTTTTAGAATGCTTGTTTCGCTAGTCCAATGTAGGCATGGATTTCGATGTCGTCTTTGACATATGCATATTAGTAAGATCCGTTAAAGTATTAATAAGTAGAAAAAAATCTCGTTCGAATTCTTTAAAGATGAGACACCGAAATTCGAAATTCGAAATCCGAACGCGCATTTGACTAGCGAAACACGCATTCCAAAATTTAAGAAAATAAGTTAATCTATCCAAGAGCAGAAGAATTTCCAAGTCGTATAGACATTTTTATTCTTCCCCATTGTTCTTCCATGACTATTTTCATAATCTGACAATGACTGTCTGTTCCGATCTCACTTTCAGTGTTTATCTCTCACAGTATTTACAACGCTCCCTGAATTCTTTACGCAGTTTTCAGAGATTAAATGCACCACACATCAATTTGGGCATTTTTTCCTTTCCATTAACAAGACAATTATACCAACATTCTGTGGTAACCAATAGCTTGATGCTGTCCAAAGAATCAGCGGTCAGCATAAATTCTTCCTTCACTATTAAGGACCTGAAGATTCCCGAGAATCTCTTGTCTGTCCATCCTTCACTGACGAAGGCATACATCATTTTTCGGAGATAATATTTTTTGTTTGTTGCAGTGTGTCCCTGAAGGATTGATATGACTTTCCATTAGGAAATCAAAACCTTGACACCCCCGTCAAGATTTTCATATTATATTATATTAACCTACTTTACAACAAAATGCAAGGAAGTGCACATTGTTCGATTCCAACAATTGCTTTTGGCAACAACAAAGTCTCGATATTGCATACATCCCTCTTCTGAGGTTCTATTGATGAATGGGTCAATTCCACAATAAAGATGTCTTCCTCTCTTTCTTCTCTCGACTGCTGATCGCTGGTTGTTTTAGTTCGAAATATTGGGCAACCCCAGCCTAGAGTAAACCCCATATATGTTCAATACTTCATACCTGGATCTACCTGTCTCTTGTAAAGAGAACGCGTGGCCGAAGGAATTTGACAAGTCCTCGAACGATAGAATGAGCGATAAAATTGCTACTGGTCGGAAGTTATGAATAAATTCTCCTTGAAATCAGAAAGAGAAACACGCATATGTCATCCATCCCATATTCTGTGATTGTAATTAAGAAGAAACGAGTTTTTGTCACGGTTCTTAAAGCAACGAGGATTTTAATAACGGTCGACGCAGAGAAGCAGTAATTTATGACCGCTGTTGACGTTAATTCAGGAGAAAAAGTAATATGATACTTCTAAACATTAGGTGCTGATGTCTACTCTTCTCCAGTGGTTGCAGGTCTTTTCTCCGACAATATACGCCAAAGCAACCTAATTTCATCAGCATTGTGCAGTTATTCAAATTCATAATTCTCTACATGTATAATCGTTTGTAGTTTCATTGTGTATACTTTCGGTATTCTTACATCGACTGATTCCTCTCCAAGAACGTAAACTTAACTTTAACTAACATTATGTAATGATATAATCGAACTCTTGTGCATCTGGGCATCTTTTGCTTATAATATAGAGCTAGAGATGGGAATTCGTTTTTCGCGCAGTGGTGAAAAACGCTAAAAATGCAGCCCTGTGAGATTGGCAACGTGTAGTAAAGACTCATGATTCACGATGCCAGTTATTTTGGAAAGTGGGACAAATCCTATGTTATCATGGACTGCAGTTGAAAATTATCTCTACTCAAGAGTCCTTAGAATAACTTTAAACTACTACACGTAATGCACCACTGACCAGCATGTATAAATAGTCGAGCAAAAAACACAAAATATATGACCTGAAAATTGCGTATAAGCATGAAACTTACTGCCGCCGGTAGAGGTTGACCTTAATACCCAATAATATATATATATATATATATATATATATATATATATATATATATATATATATATATATATATATATATATATATATATTGGTTGGATTGATGTGAGTTTGTGACCCTGGGTTTTACGCTTTTGCGATCGTCAGACAAACTGATTAATTTTTTTTTAAATTTCGGGTTTATGTAGATTGCGTGTATTGGTGTTATTATGGAAGTGGGGGGACGTCGTCGTCGTGTCATCGTGCTAACGCAAACATCGATGTATGTTCATACGCCCAATGAAGTACGCAGACACACATACACACTTGGTCGTCCGTCGGGACTCATACATATATAAATATGTGGACAGTTTCGGATATGATATATGTATGTATACGGGTGGTGTTGTGTCCATACAAAAGTACCGGGCATATAATATATAAATAATTGTATTATTTATATTTATATACACACACTTTTCACATATATATATATATATATATATATATATATATATATATATAGATAGATAGATAGATAGATAAGAGAGAGAGAAAGTGAGATTAATTTTCTGCGGTTTCTGTTTATTTAATGCAAGAAAATATTTGTTTAAATTATAAGGTTTTGAGTGATAATAATTATTTAGTCACACATGTCTTCCTAATTCACCCCTAGTTAAGAGAGAAGAGATGGATTCATACCATTCCCAAAGGTAATTGAATATAATATAACGAAACTAGCTGGAATTAGAACTCGGGTCTCCGATTAACAAACCAAAGCCATTATACATAACACAACCTACACATCCAAGCTTACACTGGTTGGTATTCCCAAGCAGTCCCACATCCATGTAGTGACCAGGCTTGACGTTACTTATCTTCGGCGATCGTACGGAAATCGTGACTTAACCGTAAACCGAGAGAGAGTCTGCGTGGTCAATTGGATATAAATTTCGTTTTCAGATCATGAGATTAGGCTTCGATTTTCACCCTAACGGGTGTATCATGGTGCCAATTTTTTTATGTTATCGGTGTGGCGAGCCGATCTCAGAGTCCTGCATATCTGGAAAGTATGCTTACATATACGACAGATTGACCCAACCCTTATGCGTGATATTGTTCGAAAGACGACTGTTCTTGTGCTCGCTCGAAGTCACAATGTCACCACTGGATTCAGTCCTTCTGACCCCAACGCCAGACTTGGTAGCAACGATTCTGGGAAATGGCAAGTGGAAGACGATTAGAGGAACGCCTGCTATCCTATGTAAGAAATGCATGTTGATTCCTTGCAATTCTTGTGGCCGACTGTTTTCTTTTGCGCTGTGTTGGTTTTTGGGGTTATATCCAAAACTAAGACAAAGGTAATTCATAACGAGCAGAATTATATGGCAATGGGGTCTTCAGAAAAAAAAGTCTTCCATCTAATCCGTCTACCGTATTGCGTGACAAGAAGCTATCATGAACAAGAGTTTGAGAGTATTTTTCATTTGTTTTAGGAAAGGTAGGAATCATATTCTTCTCCCCGACCCAGCTAAGGGCAAATAGCAGGATAGAACGCGTTCTATAGCTTTGCATGGTAACTGGTCTACTGCAGAAAAAGTGGCAACCCACTGCGGGAAAAATCTGCCTTTTCAGTCATCTATCGAAATATACATGATCGACTATGTATCACGCGTGGCACATATACTTTAATTTACACAAGACCAAATGAGTAAAATCCTCTGTAAAAAATGTACCCACGTCAAAAAAAGGCCTATAGACAAACATTATTGTTAAGACTGATATCATATTAAGAATATAGAAAACCTTTTTTCAGTGTGCTCAGATGTCTCTAAGTAGACGAAAACCGGAGTTGCAGTCGTTTTCCTGAAATCTAATTGTTATTCCCTTATTAAACACTGTTTATCCAAGAAATTGCATATCAAATATCACTTTGGAAAAATGATTGAATTTTTAATTATGTATTTGCCAGGAATGTAATTATATGTACAGATAAAAACAAATAAGATGGAATTTCAATGTAAGTTATCAATTTAAGATGAGGAACGTTCTTTAAATATCCTCACCGACTGCTCGCTTTTTTTCTTAGTCTCTTCGACTGTTTATCTCGCATTGTTTGGTTTCTCTTTCTTACTCCTTACGCACACAAATATATATATGTATATAGTTTTTGCCAATATTTTACAAATCTCTTACGAATACTTTTAAGCTATATATATATATATTTTTTAAGTTAGAAATGTATATATAGAAGGTTTAAGATATGAAGGACATCCCGAATCTTTTAAAGATAAACAGATTATATTTTGATATTTTGGAAATCAGGCCGGAATGAAATATTTACACCAATTTCTGGTATATATATATATACATATAGATTTAAGATCCTACACTTCTGTAGGCTATACCTTCCTTTTAATAGACCGTGTGGTTTCCGGGGCTATCTGGGACACGATACATCGAAAACGCCAAACAGAACCATTGTCTGTGTGTGTGTTTGTGTGTGTTTGTGTGTTTGTTGATGTAATAGAAAAGAACTGTTAAATTAATGATCCAAAGTGCTGCTTGATAGAGAAGTAGAGCTTAAATTATAATGATTTTTTTAAGAAATATGAAGACATCACGTGCTGGAGAATGAAACTGTACTTGAAATATAGTGAAAATAGACTTTAGGACTTTCGAATTCTACGAAATATAGTAATTTCCGTGTTCCGATGGAATCACATTTAAAAAAAAATTATATATATATATAACTGCAATAAATTTTGACAAATAACAAGTCAATCTATGAGAGATTGCGGTGTATATTTGGCCAATGTAAGAATTTAAATCTTGTATTGTTGTTTATTAGTGTTGGAGATGTACTTTCCCAATATATACAACATTATTTTTGAATAGTGTAGATTTACAGGTCTGAAGAATGCACTGAAGCATGGAACTGACAATCGCTACTCTGAGTTCACACGGCTTACACACACACACGCACATATATATATGCATATATATATATATATATATATATATATATATATATATATATATATATATATATAGTGAGTGAAACAAAGTGTTGTTCCAGGAAATCAACACGGCAGTGATCAGAATCAGCTAAGAATATGCTGTTCATTGATGATAACACGCCATTACCATCTCTCGAGCTTACTGAATCTTCTCGTCAGTCGTTGAGTTGACATGGGAACTGCTTCTTGTTGCGTCACGATTGTTCGGCCATATTTAAACTTCTCGATCCGCTCATGCACACTTTTAGAGGAGAGTGCACAGTCGCAGTATTGTGTTAAAAGTCTCCAGCACACTGATCGACCAGATAAATCTGATCACTGCTTTTTATTTTTATTCCTCCTTGGCGCACAGTACTAGCCGAGCGGCCATGTTTACCCTATTTACCAATGGAGTAGAAGCCAATGTAGTAAACCTAAAGATGTGTCATGGCGAAAGTGCGGATAACGTTTCACACACATTCGCATAAGACAAGTCAGAAATTAATCTGAAACAATATTTATTTTATTTCAAATTATTAATCTAAATTTTAATATCTTACAAATTATATATATATATATATATATATATATATATATATATATACATATATGTATGTATGTATTTATACTATTTTTCTCTTGATGATGGCCATGCTGGCCGAAACTAGTCGAGGAATCTAACTGGAATAATGAAACCCCCAAAATATTAATATACAAACCAGTGTGTCTGAAAATTCAAGTTTTTATTTTTTCAATATTTTTTATTTTTCGAAACACACACACACACACACACACACACACACACACATATATATATATATATATATATATATATATATATATATATATAAATGTAGATATATATATATATATACATACATTTATATATATATACACACACACACACAAACACACACATATATATATATATATATATATATATATAAAGGCTACAGCCTGTTTCATCATTATCGCAATCGTCGGTCTCTGACTATTCCGTGTAGCATGAAACCGATTGTTGCATCTGCGTGTAAAATTTTAATGTCCACTTTTATATTTTCATACGCTCTGTCTCTGATATTGAGCACTTTAATCCATAAAACTATATTTATCATATATATATATATATATATATATATATATATATATATATATATATATATATCCATGCGTGCGTATGCACAATGACTTTTTTTTCCTATTCTGCATGATGTTTGTGTCAAATTGTGCGAAGGTGCTTTTTACAACGATTCTGAAAATAGTATAACGTGTATATTAAAGCAATTTGCAACGGTGTCAAAGCAAAACGTTCCTACAGACATTTCGGTTTATTTCTCTACACCCAGAACTTGTGGTTTGTCTGGAAGGATTGGAGATAGGAAAAAAGTCAAAATTCACAAAAACCGTATCAAAATATCCTGAGCCATAGCAAAAAGGCTGGAACGTTTCCTCTATTGATTTTCCAGTAATAGATTTTTCGTTTGATTCCGATATTTATTATTCGATTATTTCTGCTTTATTTCCTGCCTGCTTCGATTGCAGCTTTTTTTTTTTTCTCTTTTTTTTTTTCTTTTTTGGTTTCTCAAAATTTATTTTTTTTAATTCTTTATAGAATTTACTTTAGGTTTTCTTTTTTTTCTCAATTTTATTGGAATCTAAGTTCATTTATTCAGTTTTTATTCATCTGTTTTTTTTTTAGTTTCTTACTTTGTTATTTAGTCTTTATTTTTATTTTTTTTATTTTCATTTCTATAAGTTTTTTTTTTTAATTTTTACTTGTTATTTTTCATCTAATACTTCTTTTTTTAAATTCTTTGTTTTTTCGTTTCTTTTAATGTTAACATTCGTCATCTATACTTTTTCTTTTATCTCTATTAAAGTTTCTCCTTTCTTTCATTTTTTTTCTTTATTTTATTTTTTTTTTCTGTTGTAATCTCTTCTTTCTTCCCTTTCTCAATATCTTTTATTTCTTCTGGCTGTAGCAATTCTATCATTTTTTATTTGTTTTGTTTTTTCTTCGGCATTTCTTTCTTCCTTTCAACTTTACTTTGTTTCTTTCTTTCATCCTTTTCATCCTTCCTTTATTTCTCTACTTCTCTCTGTCTTTATTTTTCTATTTCTATGGGTTTTTCGGTTTCTCTCATTTCTTACTGTCCCTGCATCCTTCGTCATCCCCCGCCGTTTTGCGTTCTTTCATTCTTTTTTTCTTTTTTTTATTTTGCTTTTCCTCTAGAATTCTCTTTTTTCTTTCATTCATTCATTCATTCATTCATTCATTCATTCTTTCTTTCTTTTTTTCTTTATTTTGTTTTCTTTATTTTGTTTTCCCTGTATAAATCTTTTTTTGAGTCTTTCTTTCTTTTTCTTTGATGTGTTTTTCCTGTATAAATGCCTTTCCTTTTCTATCTTTCTTTCTATCTTTATTTCTTTCTTTCTTTCTTTATTTTGTTTCTTCCGTAGAAATATCTTTCTTTTCTTTTAGCTGTAGAAATCTCTATCTATCTATCTATCTATCTATCTATCTATCTATCTATCTATTTTTCTTTTTTTCGTTTTTATTCCACCTTTACAAAACTTCAGGCAATTCTTCCTTTTCTTCATAGTATATTTTTCCTTTAAAATGTTATGTTAAGGCCAATGTTTTACCTCTTGACCTACAGTTTTTTTCGTTGAGCTTTTCCAATCATTCCACCATAAAACATTTTAGTGACATTTAAAAAAACTCACTAAAAGAATGTCATGTGTTGGAGAAACAACGGATTTCTAAAGCATATTTCGAAGTCTTTACATAAAGCAGGTGCTAGTTAGGGTTAGGGTTATATCTGCTGATATCGGTATGTGGGTTTTCTGACGGGTACAAGGTTTTGAATTTTTACATAAACTCTCAGATTCAGAGAATTCCTATCACTTAAAAAAACATGGCGCTACACATTGTTTCAAATATATACACGCCTCATCTAAATGATTCATCTAAATGCTAAACAATATCAAAATATATATTACAATTAATACATAATTTACAATAAATATACAATATTTACTAAAACCAATATAAATTTCACAATTATTACTTATTTATCTATTATTATATTATATTTTATTACAATTGGTCCAAGTCTATCTATTATAATTAATACACAATTTAAAATTAATGCATGTTTTACAATCATTTACGCTGTTTCCATTGCTCTATACACGATCTTCCGGACGTTGAACGTTCTGTTGTACGATGGAATATCAAACAGAACCGTTTATTTAGTCTACCTGTCGTGGCTTTTCTGGATATCTCGCTTTCAGTTGATTCTCTTTAATTATTCAACTCTCCAAGTTTTTATTCATCTCTGCTGTGGCCAGGTATTGAGCTCGCAACACTTTGCTTCAAGTCACTGGATTACTTCAACAAACGCTTTTATCTACTAGGCACTATAGGCAGACGCTTTACAATTATTACTTATTGCCATTGGAACATATTTTAAAATTTGTTTATATATTTATTCATTAATACTTACATTCATTTTCCAATTGATATATATTATATATTTATTAAAAGTAATACACCTTTTAGAATTAGTACATATTCTTTATTACAATAACGTCTCATTCTACATTTGTCTTCTCGATGTACCACGTCCTGGGTATGACGATAAACTACATCCGCGTCCTGGGTAGGACGATAAACTACGTCCGCGTCCTGGGTAGGACGATAAACTACATCCGCGTCCTGGGTAGGACGATAAACTACGTCCGCGTCCTGGGTAGGACGATAAACTACGTCCGCGTCCTGGGTAGGACGATAAACTACGTCCGCGTCCTGGGTATGACGATAAACTACATCCGCGTCCTGGGTAGGACGATAAACTACATCCGCCTCCTGAGTAGGACGATAAACTACGTCCGCGTCCAGGGTAACACGATAAACTACATCCGCGTCCTGGGTATGACGATAAACTACACCCGCGTCCTGGGTAGGACGATAAACTACATCCGCGTCCTGAGTAGGACGATAAACTACGTCCGCGTCCTGGGTAAGACGATAAACTACATCCGCGTCCTGGGTAGGACGATAAACTACATCCGCGTCCTGGGTAGGACGATAAACTTTGTCCGCGTCCTGGGTATGACGATAAACTACATCCGGGTCCTGGGTAGGACGATAAACTACATCCGCGTCCTGGGTAGGACGATAAACTACGTCCGCGTCCTGGGTATGACGATAAACTACGTCCGCGTCCTGGGTAGGACGATAAACTACATCCGCGTCCTGGGTATGACGATAAACTACGTCCGCGTCCTGGGTATGACGATAAACTACATCCGCGTCCTGGGTATGACGATAAACTACATCCGCGTCCTGGGTAGGACGATAAACTACGTCCACGTCCTGGGTAGGACGATAAACTACGTCCGCGTCCTGGGTATGACGATAAACTACGTCCGCGTCCTGGGTAGGACGATAAAATACGTCCGCGTCCTGGGTATGACGATAAACTACATCCACGTCCTGGGTAGGACGATAAACTACATCCGCGTCCTGGGTATGACGATAAACTACATCCGCGTCCTGGGTAGGACGATAAACTACATCTGCGTCCTGGGTATGACGATAAACTACATCCGCGTCCTGTTGTAGGACGATAAACTACGTCCGCGTCCTGTGTATGACGATAAACTACATCCGCGTCCTGGGTATGACGATAAACTACATCCGCGTCCTGGGTATGACGATAAACTACGTCCAACAACAAGGCCTCAGATAATGTTTTCGGAAAAATAATGTTGCCAGCTATACGTTTTTGAAACAATAATGTTGCCAGCAATATGTTGTTTTTTTTTAAAATAATGTTGCCAAATATACGTTTTTGAAACAATGTTGCCAGCTATACACTTTTGAAACAATAATGTTGCCAGCTATAGTTTGTTTGTTTTTTTTAAATAATGTTGCCAGCTACGTTTTGAGGAAAAAATGTTGTCAGCTATACGTTTTTGGGAAAAAATGTTGCCAGCTATATGTTTTTTTTTTAAATAATGTTGTCAGATATACGTTTTTGAAACAATAATGTTGCCAGGTATGCGTTTTTGAAACAATGTTGCCAGCTATACTTTTTTGGGAAAAAATAATGTTCCAGCTATATGTTTAATAGTACTGTATATTTAATATATGTATAGGTATATATATATATATATATATGTGTGTGTGTGTGTGTGTGTATATATATGCCTTGATTTGGCATTAAATGACCCACAGTTGTTGATATGCCATAAAACCCAACCAACCAACTTCTCTATGTGCCATTTCTACTTTGAACGTAAACGATCATGGTTCTCCACAATTTCCTGCCCTTTCTTGCTCATAATAAATTTTGTGTTTTCGTTATTTCGCCTAAACCCTGTTCCGCCATCCATTTACTCAAACTCATCAAGTATCTTATGAATTGTTTTCTTCTGTCCTTCTTGCACTCAATCTCTTGTTAGCATTATATTTTCCAAGCCCTCCTTCCTCATTAAATGTCGACGGTCTTTTTTGATAGTTAAGTATAAGTTTCGTTTTTGTTTCCATATTTCTCTAAAACCTCACTCACACTTGCTCACATATTCGGTTCATGGTATTCTCAGCATCCTTCTGTAGAAACATATTTTTCTTGATCCAAGTCTCCTTTTGATATTTGAGTGGATTGTCCAGTATTCACAACCTTATAGGAGGACAAATATCACGTAGCAATACTCTTTTATTTGTTTCTAATGAACTCTCTCTCTCCACACACACACACACACACACACACACATATATATATATATATATATATATATATATATATATATATATGTGTGTGTGTGTCTGTGTGTGTGTGTGTGTGTGTGTGTGTGTGTGTCTGTGTGTAGCACAATGCGTCTCCGGAATTTAGATTCTGTGCTCTGTTAAAACACTTCCCAGATATTTTAATTTTGTACTTGTTTGTTTTTGATATCTTCGTTTTGTAATTTGAATTTGAGGCTCACCCTTTTGTTAAAAACCATGCAGTCTATCTTCTTGCAGTTTATATTTTCTCCTTTAATTAAAACAAACAACTTCATTTTAATCTTCGTTTCAAACATTTCTAGTTTATTTTTTAATCGGTATCACCCCATGCAAGGCATTAAAGCCATTAAGACACAAGGAGTTACAGCGTGTTGAAGAATTAGGAACAGAAACATGAAAATAATGAGCGAGAAGAAGAAAGAGTATTTTTTTATTTTCAGATTAAAGTTGGCTGGAAAGCATGGAGCCGGAAGGGAGTTCAACAAGCGAGAAGTCCTAGAAAAGAAACTGTTAGCATATAATTTACGGCTACATCTTGCTAACTAAACTCTAGTTTGATGAGATCTCGACGCTTAAATAGTACTGCATTTAAATTCACAAAGTCTACGTACCATAGAGAAGAGCTGATCCGAATAATTATCATGAAATTATTTATTAGTCAGTGCAAACCTTCTGCAAAAATATTTACAGACTAGATACATGTTTCGTTTCTTAATGTTTATTCACATCTGTTTTCCCCTTAATATTAGGTTGGTGCAAAAATAATGACGTAATAATGTCGTTTTTTGACGTTAAAAATACGTCAAAAAACGACATTATTACGCCATTATTTTTGCACCAACCTAATACATTACAGCCGACTATTATTGGTCTTTGAATTCTTTCATAATTCAAGAGTGTATGACTTAAGTTAGAGCACGAAAGAACTCTCAGAACTTATCTGTCTACAAAACTTTCATCGTTGAGTAGCCTAATAGAATAATATTCTCTCTATGATGAGTAAATCCGATTAAATGGCACAAATACAATTTTCTTCTCGAAAATGAGGAGACTGAATAAGTATAGCTATATATATATATATATATATATATATATATATATATATATATATATGGAAAACGACTTCGTTGTTTTATTAGTGTAACTCTATTATGAAAACCGAATTTAAGACATATCTTTAGAACATTAATAGGCAGAGTCAGATGATTTGTGTCATTTTCTTTTTTCGTTCTGTGTTGTTCTTCCTCATTAAATGCCATACAATTTTGCTTAGTATTCATTCGATTCTTTGGAATAAAATGTATATCCATTTCATTTCTTTTGCAACTTTTCTTCACAGTAAATTGGGTAAACTTGCAGAAAATAAAAAAAAGACATATCTATGAACACAAAAGAGAATTTATATATAACAATTTATCAAATGTATTAATAATACATAGAAACAAATTCAACCACAGACTTCATCTAAAGAATACATACTTATAAAAAAAAAAGGAAATAACTTAATCATAGGGTACTTTAGCACTAATGCTTAGGATTAGTTATAGTGATGATTATATAAATGTTAGACATATAAAACAGTTTAGGAAATACATATTTCGACATGCTTTCTTGATTAAACAGGGGCATTATGTGTTATTATACAATTTTGCTTAGTATTCATTCGAGTCTTTGATTAAAGAGGGCCATTATGTGTTAATCTCATCCGAATCAAGGGGTAAAGCCACTGAGATTCATATGTTTATTGCGTTTGAAAGAATAAGAAAAAAGAGAAATATTATTACGGATGGAGAAAAATAAACGAATAAAAATCAAGAAGACACTAGATAACGATTGACATGACATTTAAATTTTTGAAGATCAAAGTTTGGAGGAACTATCGAACCAGAAATGAGACAGAAGCTGTTAGCACATTACTTAAGGTTACATCTAGATAATACAACTGTAAACTGGAGGGACAATGCCAGTAGTCTAGTAATCCGCATAAATTCATTAATTCTATGTACTATAGCAGAATTTTTATTAGAACAATTACCATGGAAATATTTATAGAAAAGGCTACATTACGACACTGGTAAACTGACTGAAGCCGAGATGCCAGGTCAGGACCAATAACGATGCGAATTATTCTCTTGAGTTTATCAAGAATATCGAAATATATATTATTTGCACTGTATCATGTGTGGCAGCAATATTCAAAGCATGGACGAATGGTATGCTAATAAATAGGTAAGACACAGAGAGAAATGTTTTCTAGCATAACACATTGAACCAAGATTTCTAGCAGTAGATCGAGTAATTGATCCAATATAAAATTTCCGCTTCAGGTCGACAGAGAATGTTAGCCTGAGAAAGTTAGCTTCCGTCATGTTTATCTCTCAGATATTTAATTGAGAGGTATCTCCTTTTGAAGGCGTTAAAATTAACAAGCCATTCCTTGCACCAATTAACAACGGATTGAGAGACATTTTTTACATCACATACCAATTTTAGCTCATGGAAACGATTTAGACTAGGTACCTCCACTATCTCGGCATAAATTTTCTATATTGAAGTTTAAAATGAATTTTTTACAACGAAAAAACATACTTGAAGATTTCATTTTAGCTTTAATTGAAAGTTTAATGATTAAATTTACGATTTCTATTAATTAAACAATTCTGGTGTATTTCAGATAGAAACTATATATATTTGATTGTCAAATTTAATTTTAAATTTTTAAATTTTCTTAAAAACGGCCATTTTCTTAATTTTGAGAAATTTGTAAACAAACACAAATTTATCGATTTTTAAAATATTTAAAAAAAATTCTGACACGTAAAATAACGTGTCAGAATTTTTTTTAAATATTTTATTTTTTAAATATTTTATTTTTAGTAAAATTAAAAAATTTAAAGTTAAAGTAATCTGATTTGAAAGAAATCTTTCTTACTTATAGCGTAAAAAAATAATATACAACCAATTATTAACGATCGATCCTGTTAATCTGACCCACCTACTGATGGATTGTTGAATGACGAGTCGATGACAGCTACTACGGATTACCATCAATGACATAATTTTTAAAAGTCTGAGTTAAAAAAAAAAATTATTCTATTTGAGTATGACCCACACTAATGGAAATACAATACATAAAATAAAATTATTTAGTGAAATAGTAAATGAAAAAAAGAAAAATTACTTTAAAATTTAAAGTTTACACTTTTAAAGTTGAATGGAAAATAAAAAATGTTATGAAAAGGCCGCGTAAAGGGACAAAATCCTTAAATCACGTGACCTTGTAATAATACTGGCAATTTCAGTATATCATACACGGAAATAAGGAATGTATTAAGTAAAAAAATACAACATAAAAAATTATTTTTAAAAAAAGTAGCTCAACTAAATTTATTAAACTTAGCAATTTTGGATTCGTAAAGTTTTTTTCTACTTAATTACTACATAATATCGAGGAGCCCTCCTAATACAGAGCTTTACACAATGTTAAACTATTATAAATTATTATAATTAAAATTTTTTAAAAAACGAAAAAATTCTTGTAAAAATTAATTATTCATCAGAAAAAAATTATTTCTTCAGACAATAATGTCCTTAATATTACTTATTTACAAAAGCAATTAAAAACTTTTCTAATTAAGTAATATCATTGTTTTATTGGATTCATTATTTTTCAATTCAGACAAGATTTTCAGTTAAATAGCGCAAATTTGAAAAAAAAGTAGGTTATTTATCATCTCCAAAGACTCCTCCTTTTAACAAAAAAAAAAAAATTGAGGAGCCGAAAAGGTTTCGGGCGAAATTTCATGAAATTAAATAAGTGGGGGGTAACATATTTAAAAAAAAATATTTTTTACCAAAAATTTCTAAAAACAAAATATTTCAAAAATAATTTCATTTATTTGTGAATAAGTCCTGAAAATTTCATTAAAATTGGACAATTACTTTAATTTTACAAGAATTTCCAAATCAATGTGTTTTCAACGGGAAAAAAGCGCAAAAAAAACTGTTATTTTAACGTTCCCGCGATGACGTAAACAAAAGAAGATTTTAACCGAAATTTCGAGCGTGTTAGAAAATATTAAAAAATTTCAAAAAATAATTAAAAAATACTTTTTTCTTTCATCTTAATAATAACATAAACATTTTGACGATAATACTTTATTTTCTTTAATTTTGTGGCATTTTTCATTTACGCTATGCTGTTTTTCCGCGAAAACAGTGGACATGCCTAATTTAGACATACTATTCAGATAAGAGTGTCATCAGGATACTGATTTATATTTTAGAAATCTCCATTAGAGAAACAGAATATGATTCATATTCATGTTAATGCTGGATACTTATACTTTTAACTGTATATTTTTAATTCGATTCTACAAAATTTAAGCTCATGTTTTATATATTTGTTTGTTTTAAGATTTGAGTTTAAATTATTAAAATCTGATTTAAAAATGATACAGTTAAAGTAAATAAATTCTACAGTTCATATCACTAACGTAGATCATGTTCTGCCTCTCCTCCAGGACGATGATTCTCCACATTTTCCTGCCCTTTGTAGCTCTAAATAAATGTTGTCTCTTTGTTTTATTTCTGTCTCTCTTGCTTTCCGTCTGTCCTATATCAACTTTCCCAGGCACGCTTTCCCTATTATTTACCCAAGAAATTCCAGCCAGGCAGGCTGGAATTTCTAATCTTAAGTATAAATGGCCTTTTCATTCCTATTTTCTCTAAAAAATCATCTTTGCCCATATGTTCGGGCCATAGTATTCTCAGCATCTTTCTGTAGAGCCACATTTCTGTTGCTTCAAGTCTCTTCTTCTGTGTGGATATTGTCTAGCATTCATTGCCATGAAGGATGACAGATATGATATAACCGTAATATATATTTGATCGAAATAAAATCCATCTTTCCAGCAAAATATATAAAAAAATATGTTTTCAAAATTGTCTTTAACATTCCGTTGGGTTCCAAATTTTAATCATGAAATATATATATATATATATATATATATATATATATATATATATATATATATCGACTTCATGACAGACAAATAACGTTATAAAACATTATCATCAAAACACAGATGACTACTCTAGACCGTGTGTAAATAACGGTAACTTTTTCGTAACAAAAATCCAGGCAGAAACAGTTTCTTTTTGTCTATAGATTTACGGCGATTACTTTTAGTATCCTTAGACTTTTGGTAATTTCTCACTGAAATTCTTCGGGCGCAGCACCGGCGAATGCATAGAATATAACGTATCATGAACTGCTAACTTTTGGTGCCAAAGCTGTTACTCTTCGTATTGTTCCCCTCGCCCTGTGACATTTAAGGGAACGGTAAACGTGTAAACTTACCCTCATTTCTTTTTCTACGCTTTCATGACATATCAGCTGGACACAACATACGACATTCAAAATATGGTTTCCCCATTCATTCTAACACTGAATCGACGCGCGAAGCAAATTTAGATATGCACGCCGATATATAGATATTTCTCTAGATATCCAAAGTGTAGATTTAAAAGCTGAATTAATAAGAACGATAACAAGCACGGAAGCGAAGATGAGAAGGTCAGCCGGAAAGGAAATGATCCTGTTCCAGAAAACCATGGAAGACTGAAAGTGAATGGGAACTAGAAAAGGACTGGGCAATTTTTCTTCCTCTACACCGTCACTTACTCATTACTGCTGTTATTCGCATTTCAAAACACAATAGTCAACGACGCCCCGCCATGAGTCAAGGAACCGGACAAACTGGCTACTCTAAACTTATTTGATAACCAATCTAAGGCGACGAGAATTAGAAATTCAAAACCATAGAGAAGTCAATAGAAATATACTCCATTTTTCTTTCTCAACGACGAGGAATACATAATGATAATAAATGAAATATATTGTGGAGTGCCATCATACATTAAGTCGAGAAGAACAATAACATCTTTAAAGAAACACATATAGAAGCTCTTTACTCGTTTGTGTCAAGAGTTGCAGTGAACGCCTGAAGGGACATTTTGTACTGAATCTTTCTATAAATAAATCTCTATTATTGACTGATAATTTAGGCGCAATAAAAGATTAACAAGAATAACTAATAATAAACCAATTATACGAATATAGTGCAACAAATTTTATATGAGTAAGATGAGAATCGTTCAAATTGTAGATCCAAAAAATAAAAGCAAAGGGTTTGCTTGCTTTTTATCTTGTAGAGCCGGGTCCAAACTATGATCCTTAGGCCGTACAGGAGAATTTTCATTTAATTGATAGTACTTTTCTTAGTATATGTCATGTTCGTAGTAGGGCGATTTTCTCGGCAACTCGTATATTGATGTCAACTGGGACACTGTTTAGTAATTGTCCATTCCATTTCTCACGAGTCCCAGATCTCCGATTCCTATTGGTAGAGTCTCAGTCTTTATTCCCCACATCCTGTTAATCTCGGTGCCCAGGTCCTTGTATTTGGACATTTCTCGATAATTTTTATGGGCGTGTTTCTCTCAGATGGCACTGTTTTGTCAATGAGCATACACTTCTTGAATTTCTTATCTTTTATAACAACACCAGGTCTATTGGCTTTTATTTCACTGTCAGTTTGGATTGGCATGTCCAAGAGGATAGTTACATCGTTATTTTGGGTAGCTGTGCCCAGATGGTGGTCATATCATCTCTCAACGGTTTCGATTTTGTGCTTATTGCATATTTTCCAGTGCAGATATGTCGGCAACTTGTTATGTCTCTGGGTATATTCATTATTTGCCAGTTCCAGACATCCTGAGATAATATGGTCGACAGTTTCATCATATTTTCGCATATCCTGCATTTCAGGTTAGTTCCATCCTTGATTATGTGACAGTGATAGGATCTGGTTGCGAGGCTTTGGTCCTGAAAGGCAATAATTAGGCCTTCTGCCTCAGATTTAAGCCCGGTGCTCCTCATCAACTCATGTGTTTTCTGTTGGTCCACATCTGCTTCTTTCGTTCTTTTTATGTATTTTCCATGCAACGACTTGTCATCCAAGTTGTGTTGTAATTTCATTTGGCCAAGTTGTTTTGATTTCTGATTTATTCATTTGGCAAAGATGGTATTCGCTTCGTTTTTTGTTAGTAGAATTTCAGGTATATTAAGCTGTTTCTTGAAGAGTTCAACTACTTTGTTGATGGAGTGGATTTAATGTTTTAATATTTTTAGGAGACGATCATTGGTCATTGCGATGTAGGCTTCCAATCCGATTGTTGTAGTTTTTTATAGTTAATTCAAGTTGGATTAGACCATGACCTTCTAAAGCTCTTGGTACATCATCTTATCAATATCTGATTTCTGTGTACCTCCTCATTTAATAAAAATGTTTCTGGTCCAATATTTTAATGTCATTCAACTTCCATTTAATAATTTTGAAGCTCTATGTTACTACGGGTAAAGATAAGGTGTTGATAGCCTTCATTTTATTGGACCCATTTAGTTCGCTTTCTAGTATCAAACGCACTCTTCGATAATATTCTTTTCAGATCCTTTTCTTCATAATTGAATGGTGTATTCCATCTCATTCATTAATCCTCAAATATTTGTATGTACTATATTAGTCTAGTTCCATAATCCTGTTGTTGATATCAAGGTCTAAATCCGTAGTTTTCGTTAATTTACCGCCATTAAAGGTGGATTTGGCACATTTTCGATTCCGAACTCCAGCGTAATGTCTTCGCTGAAGGTTTTGACAATATGTTATAGTGGAACACACCTATTCTATAGTTAATAGACTCTCCCACCTATAATAAGTAGGAGTAGTAAGAGTAACAAGTCAGTGGCTCAGTGGTTCGGTCAGCCAGTCGATGCCGGACGACTGTTAGTCGGATACTAAAGTATCAGCGACCACGACTAAATTTTCTCTGCGTCATACCTATTATATGAAGTTCCTAAAGTTTTGTACGTCGAACCTATTTTAGGACCGACTTAGTACAAATACATGACTCCACTGGGAAACCACTCCATAACACACTTGGCGACAAGGATTCGAACTCATACGGAAAAAAAAAATTCACACTCCATAAGACAATGGTGACTAGGTTTTTCTGCTGGTTGCCATGCTGGGCAAACGTTTTAAGATCATCAGTATAAAATAGGTGATTCAGTTTACTATTCTGTGTATTGTATCCGTGGCTGCTGTTGTTCAGGAGGCAGCTGAGTGTCGCTAATGCAAGGTAGAAGAATAGTGATGATACTCAATCTCCATGTAAGATCCCGCTTTTGTTATTGATTGGTTTCGATGTTAATGATCCGTTTTTATCGTTTAAATTTAGTGTAGTCTTCCAGTTTTTCATGCTTTCTGTTATGCATTTCACCTTTGTGGGGCATACTGTGTATATTTTTAGGCTCTTCTTTATCCATGAGGGCGGAACACTGTCGAACGCTTTTCTGTAGCCGATCCATACTGTCAATAAGTTTCTTTTCTTTGTTTTCACCTCTTCCAATATTTTTTATTGATAATTCGCTGGTCCTTACAACTGTAACGTTTTCTTTTACAACCACTTCTGTTCTGCTGGGAGTAAATTGTTTTTCTCAAGAAAGTTGTATGTTATCTCGGTTATGATGGAAGTGAGCATCTTGTTCCTTTGTTGGTAGGCAGGTGATGGGCCTATAGTTTCTTTGGTTCTGCGTGTCTTCTGTTTTTGGGAGAAAGTAAGTAACTCCCCACGTCAGCCACTTAGGTCATTTTTCTGGGTTTAAGATTATATCATTGTACGCCCGTGCGAGGTTTTGCTGAGTGCTAAATAGTTTTTTATGCAAAAATTGGCTTTCAAGGTTTTTGGTGTTGCAGATGGCTACAGTTGTTTCACTAATATTAATATCTGTCCGTGTTTGGCACTCTATACCTGTGTGTTCTTGTTTGATCCATGTGACTCTTTCAATGTGCATTTTGAAGTTTTCCCACATCTTACACCAGAACTTCTCGACATCCTGGATATTAGGTGGGTCATTTATATCTATTTTATTTTTTCCGAGTTCTCGATATAGTTTCTTGGCATCTTGGATCATGTTTTGCCATAAGAATCTGTTTGTTTTTTTCATGACGTCTGATTCTTCCTGCCTAACTTGAATTTGCTGTTTCAGCTTCGCTTTAACTTTTGATACATCAGTATTATTCTATATGTCAAGGCTTTGTTTCAGTTGTCTCCATTTTCTTTCTTCCATTTTGGATCTCTTGTCTAGTTCACTTAGTTTAGTAGTTTAGTATTTCAGTTTCTATTTTTCTTTCCAGACTGGCATTTTTTCTTTTTCGTATACGTTGGGTTTTTATTTTTTCACCCATTGTTTCGGCGATTGTTAATTTCTGTCAGGTTCATCGGTCTTTCCATTTTGGCGTTTATTTTTCAAATTGCTTGGTTAGCGAGGTTGATTGTTTTGTTAACTTAACGGTTCTTTCTTACTTTTGAAATTGTCGGCCTTTCCTCGAAATAAAATTCCTTTACATTGTCTCATTTATATTGGATGCTTTTTGTCATCTTTATTTCTCTCTCATATTCGTCATTATCTTTCTTTATTTTCTTGTGTACTTCAGAGGGACTATTACAACTGGTTTCTATTTGTTCCTCTCAATGTGTCTCCTCTAGGCTGTTGGCATTTAGCCCCTCGATAATAACGTTTAATCTATTTATAAAGTTTTCTCGAGTGCATTCGAGCTCTATTTTAGGTATTCTTTTTTTCTGGTGTCACGCTTGAATGTTGGCATCGATGTTTAGTCTGTCTCAGGGGTGATTTTCTCGACAGATATAGGCAGATTTAGTCATTATTGTCTTTGTCGGATTTATCGTAAAAGGTTGTCATTACTGCAACATACTCTTCTGTAGACCATTTATTTATGGTTTTTGTTGTGGAATTTACTTTTAATGAATGTAGAGGGCCTCTGCGAGGACTGTCCCCGGCGTGGTTTTCCTCTAGTTCTCGTTGAGTAGAGTTTGTTCCAGTTGCGGACTTTTTGATCCCAAGTCTGGTTCCTCACTGAGATTCGCGTTCCTTGTTGAACCGCTTGACGACTGATGCGGTTTATCAATATTTTCGTTGTGCCAGCAATATATTTAGTTCGTATTTATCCATACTTGGGGGCTGGTTCGTGGTCGCTAGATCATATCCGTACCATGGGGGGCCATCACGTTCAGAGGGACAGGCCCCCTCCGGCTATTTTTATATATTTATTTTACTATTGCTATTATGAACTACAACGGTAAAATCTTCGTTTATAACCTTTTAGATACCAAGAAGAAAGGACTTGCTTCACCGGTCTTATTATTATTATTATTATTATTATTATTATTATTATTATTATTATTATTATTAATGACGTATTGGGATGACCAAGGTCGCATTTCAAAAGCTAGACAGGAGAATTTCTTTGGTAACAAAGAAAATAATGCGGAACTGTTACGTGACATATGTCCTTCTTTACGGCAGCGAATGTTGGAAGATTTCCCCAAAGATGAAGATGAGACTCGAGGCAAACAAGGAAAAGGCTTATACTTAACATCAGGAATAGGCGGCTGAAGTTTCTGGGACACATAGTGAAGAAGAAGCGCCTAGAGAATCTGATACTCAAAGGTTGAATAGAGGGAAAGAGAGACAAAAGAAAACAACGCATGATATACCTAGCGGGCTTGAGCAAGTGTATGACAGAATGTGGTCTGAGGGAGATGGCAGCGGGAAGGAATTTGTCAAGAGCTGTAAGGGATAAAGGCAGATGGAGATCCATGATCGCCTAGTCGCTGAAAAGAACATGGCACAATAAAAGAAAGAAAGATTATTGTTATTTTGTTGTTGTTATATAAGTTATTCTTAAGCAGAAATATATTCAAATAAGTTTCAGGAAAAGCTACCGTTAAGGTTTCTTGTTTTTTTTTTTTTTTCTTACATTCTTCTAATTTGCATGTATTCTCCATCGAATTTAGGTAGAAATTCTCCAAATTTTATTATACTTTATTTTGAGGATTAGGGCTATAGCTAGACATTATCAAGAATTTTCAGTTACAGCAAAGGAAGATTTCAATTAAGTTCATGTCGGAATGTTGTGGAAGTTGCTTACAATTCGAATATTATCTTAATTTATAATATTTTATAAATGATTTTTTGTAAATATTATATACAAAATGGTGAGAATTGCTATGAATTCCATCGACAAAGTACGTATTATTATTAGTAGTATTAGTATTATTATCATTATTATTATTATTATTATTATTATTATTATTATTTGAGAGAGCTGTCATGGTGGCTGGCCACATGTATCTGAGTATTCCTGTTTACTAGCCATTGCCTGTTGCAGACGTCTTATCCGGCACATTTGTTCAATACCCACAGAACCCACCAGTGGTTTATACTGCGACTATGCTGAACAGACATTAGTTACAGTTTCTGGTAGAGAGCGCATTATCTGGCGTGATCAACAGCCTGAAAATGGCCAGCACGTTCAAACGATGGCTTGTGACTTCGTGTTAAGACAACAATCGACGGTTCCCAAATAGTTCCCGTCTACCGAATTTAACTCTCAAGGCTTGAGTCAGCCCGTGGGACTTTCCAAAGGTGCTCAGGCCGATAAATTGAAGATTCGAACTCTGGTTCTCATGATCCGAAAGCGAACCATCAAACCACTCAACCGCGCGCCATATTTGAGCGAGTAACACGTCAACAAAGTGAAGCTGTTATACATATATGTTTTCTATGTTCTACATCCCTTCATAGTCGATCATGGCTCTCAACAACTAAGAGGGTGGACGAAGCCTGCTGTATCTATCAAGGAAACATGAAAAATATATATCAGCAGCTACACGCACCACAGCCAAATTTGAGTGATATTTATTTCTAAAAGCGGCAGAGGCCAATTAAAAATACCTTCGGGTCGGTTAACCAAGTTTTTTCTCTCATGAGCTCTAATTGTGGAGAGCTGTGGAGAGTCCTAGCCACCATTTAGGTACATGATGCATAAAAGAAGAATCTGTTCCTCACATCTGAACTGTATTAAAATATGCTATTTGTCTAACTAAAGGATGGGTTCTGCTTAAAAATTACTTCATAAATGTAAAATTCAAACTAATTTAATTTACTTTTCTTTAAAAAGTCTTAGGAAAAGATATGAATGTATTTTGATATGTATATATTTCTTGAATCTTCTTTTAAATTTTACCAGTCTTTCATTGTAACGATGGTCATAATATCTGCATATAGACAAAATTTTGTTTATACGTAAATATACTTCAATTAATAATCAAATCAAAAAACTGTATTTGTAAATAGCAGTCAGGTTTGGCGTGTTGATGTTAGAAGCAGAAAAATATGAAACATACCAACTCAGTAGCGTTTCGCTTCGAATGGAGAGAAACTGAAGAAGAACAAGAAAAGGAAAAAAACTATGACCGAAAATCTGTAGATGAAAATGAAAAGAAAAATGCGGGATGAAAATTGCCGACGAAATATAAAAAGAAAGAAAGAAAGAAAGAAAGAAAGAAAGAAAGAAGAAGATAAAGGGAAACATTAAAAAAGAAAGAAAAGAAGAAACATATGAAAACACGAATGAAAACCGAACAAAAAGTAAATGGTGAAGAGAATAAGAAATTGATGAGAGAAAGCCAAAGTCAAAATTTATTAGACAAATATAAAAATGGGATAAAAGACGATCAACAAAGACGACGACGACCACCACCACCACGACGACCACGACGATGATGAGGTTGGTGAGGCGATGCCGTGGAAAGAATTTGAACAGTGTCAGCAGGAGAGAAAAAAAGAAAACCTAGTAGTCCTGATAGATGTTGTTGTTATTGCTGTTGATGATGATGATGATGATGATGAAGATGATGATGATGATGATTTTGGTCAGAAGAACAAGAATTATATTTGTAGTGTTAGTAGTAGTAGTATTAAAATGTGAAGTGTAGTAGATGATGATGATGATGATGATGATGATGATGATGATGATGATGATGATGGAGGGAGGGAGGGTAGTATTGTAGAAAATGAATAGTAGTTGCAGTAAAAGAAAAAACGAACCAAATAGAAGTACAAATAGAAGAAAACGAAAATGAAGGGGGATGAGACAAGGACTATAAATTCTGTTATTTGTTAGTGAGTATTGAATGAAGAAAAAGGATTAGATAATGAATTTGAGGAGGGAATAAAAGAAGGTAGGGAAAACAAACAAGTGGAGGAAGCAAATTAAAAAAAAAATCATAGAGAAAAAAAAATATTAGATAAAATTAAAAAATATTAGGTTGGTGCAAAAATAATGTCGTTTTCTCACATAGTAACATATGTGAGAAAACGACATTATTTTTGCACAAACCTAATATATGATTTAAAAGGCCAAGATAAAAGAAGAAGAAGAAGAAGAAGAAGAAGAAGAAGAAGAAGAAGAAGAAGAAGAAGAAGATAATTAAGAAGTAAACCAAGAAGTGAAAAAGAAGAAAATGAAGAAAACGTAAGTGAAAAAGAAAAAAATGAATAAAAATAAGTAAATAAATACGAAGAAGAAAACAAAAACGAAGCCAATAAAAAAGCGAAGCAGAGAATGAAGAAGAATTAACTGATGGAGGAGAATTAACTAAAGAAGAAGAAAATGAAGAAAACGTAAATGAAAAAGAAAAATGAAGAAAATAAGTAAATGAAGAAGAAGAAAACGAAGGCGAAAAAATTTTTTTAAAAAAGCCGAAAATGAAAAAAAAGCAACTGAAAGAGAAGCAGAAAATGAAGAAGTAAAAGAAGGAGGAGAAAATTAGGAATAATTAAATAAAGTAAATAAAGATGTAAGTGAAAAAGAAGAAAATGAAGAAGTAACGGGAACAGAAAATGAAGAAGGAGTAACTGATGAAGAAGAAAAGGAAGTAACTGACGAAGAGAAAAATGAAAACGAAGAAAATGAAAAAGAATAAGTAAATGAAGAAGAAGAAAAAAATAAAGAAGAAGCAAATAATGAAGTAAGTGAAGAAAAATTAAATGAAAGAGAAGAAGAAAATAAAAAGTAGCTGAAAAAGAAACAGAATATGAAGAAGTAAATGAAAGAGAAGGAGAAAATTAAGGAGATAAAGAAGAAGTAAATGAAGAAAAAATAAAGAAAGAGGAAATAGATGAAGAAGTCAAAGTCAGAGAAATGCGAATAGTATTTGTAGAGTTAATAATAGAAGGAAAATGATGAATGAAGATGAAAAAGTAGCAACAAAAATAACAATCATAATGAAGAATATGATAATATACGAAAATACGATGTAGAAGACCTGAATGGATGAAGAAGACAAATAAATAAGAAGGAGGAGGAGGAGGAGGAGAAGAAGAAGAAGAAGAAGAAGAAGAGGAGGAGGAGGAGTGTGAGTGTTACGATTAGGTTGGTGCAAAAATAATTTCGTTTTCTAACATATGTTACTATGTGAGAAAACGAAATTATTTTTGCACCAACCTAATAAAAAGAAAAATGGGAATTACGAAGAAGACGAATAACACAGAAGAACGTGGAGAAAAAGAAAAAGGGTAATTACGGAGATGAAGAAACGAAGAAGTTGAAAAAAAGAGTAGAATTACGACGATGAAGAAGAAGGAAAACGAACAGCAGCCGTAGTAGTAGTAGTAGTAGTAGTAGTAGTAGTAGTAGTAGTAGTAGTTGTAGTGAAAAAGAATTGCGGGGCAAGATGAAAATAGTAACTAAAATAAGATATAATAATGTAGAAGATATGAAAAATGTAAACGAAGCTGATGGAGGTTCAAGGAGATGTGCACAAGCAAAATTGAAAATAACCAAAAGAAAAAGAATAACACAAATGTGTGGAAACGGAGGAAAATATAATGGCGAATAAAAAAAAAAAAACAACATAGAGAGACATACTTCGTAGTAAATGTGTTATTTTTACTTCATTTAACACAAAAAAAATAACCCTTCAGTTAATACGCTATCAGCTAAAAGCCTGCAAGCTTCAATCGATGGGACGTCCATAGGTAAAACGAGAGGTACACTTAATGAGATAGTAGGTAAATGAATTAGCTGCCAGATACCGCAGAGATAAAAACGATAGAAAAAAGAAAGAAAGAAACATTCATTATAAAATTGGAGTTCCTGTACTAGTGTAAAAACTCTGTATAAACAAACATACATTTATATGTGAGTGTGTGAATAAGTAGATAATCAAATCGAATAGAAAAAGATATGTGAGTATGAATATAACATATTTAGGTGGTCTGCTTCCTGGCTGGTCGGGAGGTGAGTGTTCCAGACAAAAAAATAAAGAATAAAAGAATTCCAATAAAGATAGACGTTGCAGGTTATTTAAAGCTGAAATATATTTTTGGAATGTAAGAAAATTTATTTTGGTGCGAATGAACATTTTTTTTTATTTCTCCAGACATAACTTCTAATGCTTAGAAAGAGTGAGGATTCATATCTTACCGAAGTGTAAAAGAGTGTAATGAACCATAGTAATATTAGATCTCAGTTCTCTGATTTTGCATTACGATCTGTTACACCAGACTCACATCGGGATGGCGAAATTTCGAATTGGAAGGTACACATAGCATGCTCTACCTGACCGCATAATCTGGCCTTGTACTATACTAAGGTGGATTAAAGAAAACATTTATACACACGCGCGCAGACAAATACACAAAACACAACACACACACACACAAACACAGACAACACACACAAACATACACACATACATATAAAAGAAAACAACAACACTCACTAATATTAACTACGAACACGGCCACAATGTGCTAACGGTGTTAGGAAAAGACAACCTTCCTATAACTCTAGAAGTATACACGCAACACATACACCCAATTAAAAAACAAAAATAAAATCATCTTTGATAATGACTAAAAGTAGAGCTAAAATTGCTTGGAATTACACAACACTTTGACATATATATATGTATGTATGTATCAAATCTAGGTATGTTTGTATGTCTATGTGCGTGTATGTATATCTGTGAGTATGCCTATGTCTTTATATATATATATATATATATATATATATATATATATATATATATATATATATGAGAAAAAGTTATGTAAATTCATACATACCTCTATTTTTTCTCTGATATTGTTTTCTGGTGCGAAGAAAATAGTACTCGTTGTATGAAAACAGAGCTAAAATTATATTAGTAATACATATCCGTTTTTCCTAAATGGAAGTACCAAATAAACAAATTAAACTAATCACTACTACAAAATGTAAAAACCTTCAACATGATCACCAGCAACAATAACAAAACATCATAATTTTAACAAACCAATATTGTCTATGAATTTGTTTGGCCATTTGGAGAATCTATAATGATTCAAACAACACACTACAGTAGTAGTACCATATCTCGCCGATTAAGTTGTCATTAATTTCATAACAGAATGGGATGCCTGAAAGCATCACGACAAAATGCAATAATAAATCCAACAAATGATTAGTAATAAAAAAATTACTATATGATATTCTAAAAAAAACGATGACAGCTACTAGAAGCATAAGGATAAAAAAAGAAACAAACCATCAATAATTTGACTATATGATATTCTAAATAAACGATGACAGCTACTAGAAGCATAAGCATAAAAAAGAAACAAACCATCAATAATTTGACTATATGATAATCTAAATAAACGATGACAGCTACTAGAAGCATAAGCATAAAAAAGAAACAAACCATCAATAATTTGACTATATGATATTCTAAATAAACGATGACAGCTACTAGAAGCATAAGCATAAAAAAGAAACAAACCATCAATAATTTGACTATATGATATTCTAAATAAACGATGACAGCTACTAGAAGCATAAGCATACAAAAGAAACAACCCATCAATAATATGATTATATGATATTCTAAATAAACGATGACAGCTACTAGAAGCATAAGCATAAAAAAGAAACAACCCATCAATAATTTGACTATATGATATTCTAAATAAAAGATAATAACTACTAGAAGAATAAGGATAAAAAAGAAACAACCCATCAATAATTTGACTATATGACATTCTAAATAAAAGATGATAGCTACTAGAAGGATAAGGATAAAAAAAGAAACAAACCATCAATAAATTGACTATATGATATTCTAAATAAAAGATGATAACTACTAGAAGCATAAGGATAAAAAAAGAAACAAACCATCAATAATTTGATTATATGATAATCTAAATAAACGATGACAGCTACTAGAAGCATAAGCATAAAAAAGAAACAACCCATCAATAATTTGACTATATGATATTCTAAATAAAAGATAATAACTACTAGTAGAATAAGGATAAAAAAGAAACAACCCATCAATAATTTGACTATATGACATTCTAAATAAAAGATGATAGCTACTAGAAGCATAAGGATAAAAAAAGAAACAAACCATCAATAAATTGACTATATGATATTCTAAATAAAAGATGATAACTACTAGAAGCATAAGGATAAAAAAGAAACAAACCATCAATAATTTGATTATATGATGTTCTAAATAAACGATGACAGCTACTAGAAGCATAAGGATAAAAAAAAACCATCAATAATTTGACTATATGATATTCTAAATAAAAGATGATAACTACTAGAAGCATAAGGATAAAAAAAAGAAACAAAAAATCAATAATTTGACTATATGATATTCTAAATAAACGATGACAGTTACTAGAAGCATAAGGATAAAAAAAGAAACAAACCATCAATACTTTGACTATATGATATTCTAAATAAAAGATGATAACTACTAGAAGCATATGGATAAAAAAAGAAACAGAGCATCAATAATTTGACTATATGATATTCTAAATAAACGATGACAGCTACTAGAAGCATAAGCATAAAAAAGAAACAACCCAACAATAATTTGACTATATGATATTCTAAATAAATGATAGCTACTAGAAGCATAAGGATAAAAAAAGAAACAACCCATCAATAATTTGACTATATGATATTCTAAAAAAAAAAATGATAACTACTCGAAGCATAAGGATAAAAAAGAAACAACCCATCAATAATTTGACTATATGATATTCTAAATAAAAGATGATAACTACTAGAAGCATAAGGATAAAAAAAAACCATCATTAATTTGACAATATGATATTCTAAATAAAAGATTATAACTACTCGAAGCATAAGGATAAAAAAAGAAACAACCCATCAATAATTTGACTATATGATATTCTAAATAAAAGATGATAACTATAGAAGCATAAGGATAAAAAAAGAAACAACCCATCAATAATTTGACTATATGATATTCTAAATAAAAGATGATAACTACTAGAAGCATAAGGATAAAAAAAGAAACCACCCATCAATAATTTGACTATATGATATTCTAAATAAAAGATGATAACTACTAGAAGCATAAGGATAAAAAAAGAAACAACCCATCAATAATTTGACTATATGATATTCTAAATAAAAGATGATAACTACTCGAAGCATAAGGATAAAAAAAGAAGCAACCCATCAATAATTTGACTATATGATATTCTAAATAAAAGATAATAACTACTAGAAGAATAAGGATAAAAAAGAAACAACCCATCAATAATTTGACTATATGACATTCTAAATAAAAGATGATAGCTACTAGAAGCATAAGGATAAAAAAAGAAACAAACCATCAATAAATTGACTATATGATATTCTAAATAAAAGATGATAACTACTAGAAGCATAAGGATAAAAAAAGAAACAAACCATCAATAATTTGATTATATGATATTCTAAATAAACGATGACAGCTACTAGAAGCATAAGGATAAAAAAAGAAACAAACCATCAATAATTTGACTATATGATATTTTAAATAAACGATGACAGCTACTAGAAGCAAAAGGATGAAAAAAGAAACAAACCCTCAATAATCTGACTATATAATATTCTAAATAAACGATGAAAGCTACTAGAAGCATAAGCATAAAAAAGAAACAACCCATCAATAATTTGACGATATGATATTCTAAATAAAAGATGATAGCTACTAGAAGCATAAGTATAAAAAAAGAAACAAACCATCAATAAATTCATTATATGATGTTCTAAGTAAAATATGATAACTACTAGAAGCATAAGGATAAAAAGAAACAACCCACCAATAATTTGACTATATGATATTCTAAATAACAGATGATAGCTACTAGAAGCATAAGGATAAAAAAAGAAACAAACCATCAATAATTTGACTATATGATATTCTAAATAAAAGATGATAACTACTAGAAGCATATGGATAAAAAAAGAAACAGAGCATCAATAATTTGACTATATGATATTCTAAATAAACGATGACAGCTACTAGAAGCATAAGCATAAAAAAGTAACAACCCATCAATAATTTGACTATATGATATTCTAAATAAATGATAGCTACTAGAAGCATAAGGATAAAAAAAGAAACAACCCATCAATAATTTGACTATATGATATTCTAAATAAAAGATGATAACTACTCGAAGCATAAGGATAAAAAAGAAACAACCCATCAATAATTTGACTATATGACATTCTAAATAAAAGAAGATATCTACTAGAAGCATAAGGATAAAAAAAAGAAACAAACCATCAATAATTTGACTATATGATATTCTAAATAAAAGATGATAACTACTCGAAGCATAAGGATAAAAAAAGAAACAACCCATCAATAATTTGACTATACGATATTCTAAATAAAAGATGATAACTACTAGAAGCATAAGAATAATAAAAAAAAAACATCAATAATTTGACTATATGATATTCTAAATAAAAGATGATAACTACTCGAAGCATAAGGATAAAAAAAGAAACAACCCATCAATAATTTGACTATATGATATTCTAAATAAAAGATGATAACTACTAGAAGCATAAGGATAAAAAAAGAAACAAACCATCAATAATTTGACTATATGATATTCTAAATAAAAGATGATAACTACTAGAAGCATAAGGATAAAAAAAGAAACAACCCATCAATAATTTGACTATATGATATTCTAAAAAAAAGATGATAACTACTAGAAGCATAAGGTTAAAAAAAAGAATCAAACCATCAATAATTTGACTATATGATATTCTAAATAAAAGATGATAACTACTAGAAGCATAAGGATAAAAAAAGAAACAACCCATCAATAATTTGACTATATGATATTCTAAATAAAAGATGATAACTACTCGAAGCATAAGGATAAAAAAAGAAACAACCCATCAATAATTTGACTATATGATATTCTAAATAAAAGATGATAACTACTAGAAGCATAAGGATAAAAAAAGAAACAACCCATCATTAATTTGACTATATGATATTCTAAATAAAAGATGATAACTACTAGAAGCATAAGGATAAAAAAGAAACAACCCATCAATAATTTGACTATATGATATTCTAAATAAAAGATGATAACTACTAGAAGCATAAGGATAAAAAAAGAAACAACCCATCAATAATTTGACTATATGATATTCTAAATAAAAGATGATAACTACTAGAAGCATAAGGATAAAAAAAGAAACAACCCATCAATAATTTGACTATATGATATTCTAAATAAAAGATGATAACTACTAGAAGCTTAAGGATAAAAAAAGAAACAACCCATCAATAATTTGACTATATGATATTCTAAATAAAAGATGATAACTACTAGAAGCATAAGGATAAAAAAAGAAACAACCCATCAATAATTTGACTATATGATATTCTAAATAAACGATGACAGCTACTAGAAGCATAAGGATAAAAAAAGAAACAAACCATCAATAATTTGACTATATGATATTTTAAATAAACGATGACAGCTACTAGAAGCAAAAGGATGAAAAAAGAAACAAACCCTCAATAATCTGACTATATAATATTCTAAATAAACGATGAAAGCTACTAGAAGCATAAGCATAAAAAAGAAACAACCCATCAATAATTTGACGATATGATATTCTAAATAAAAGATGATAGCTACTAGAAGCATAAGTATAAAAAAAGAAACAAACCATCAATAAATTCATTATATGATGTTCTAAGTAAAATATGATAACTACTAGAAGCATAAGGATAAAAAGAAACAACCCACCAATAATTTGACTATATGATATTCTAAATAACAGATGATAGCTACTAGAAGCATAAGGATAAAAAAAGAAACAAACCATCAATAATTTGACTATATGATATTCTAAATAAAAGATGATAACTACTAGAAGCATATGGATAAAAAAAGAAACAGAGCATCAATAATTTGACTATATGATATTCTAAATAAACGATGACAGCTACTAGAAGCATAAGCATAAAAAAGAAACAACCCATCAATAATTTGACTATATGATATTCTAAATAAATGATAGCTACTAGAAGCAAAAGGATAAAAAAAGAAACAACCCATCAACAATTTGACTATATGATATTCTAAATAAAAGATGATAACTACTCGAAGCATAAGGATAAAAAAGAAACAACCCATCAATAATTTGACTATATGACATTCTAAATAAAAGATGATATCTACTAGAAGCATAAGGATAAAAAAAAGAAACAAACCATCAATAATTTGACTATATGATATTCTAAATAAAAGATGATAACTACTCGAAGCATAAGGATAAAAAAAGAAACAACCCATCAATAATTTGACTATACGATATTCTAAATAAAAGATGATAACTACTAGAAGCATAAGAATAATAAAAAAAAAACATCAATAATTTGACTATATGATATTCTAAATAAAAGATGATAACTACTCGAAGCATAAGGATAAAAAAAGAAACAACCCATCAATAATTTGACTATATGATATTCTAAATAAAATATGATAACTACTAGAAGCATAAGGATAAAAAAAGAAACAAACCATCATTAATTTGACTATATGATATTCTAAATAAAAGATGATAACTACTAGAAGCATAAGGATAAAAAAAGAAACAACCCATCAATAATTTGACTATATGATATTCTAAATAAAAGATGATAACTACTAGAAGCATAAGGATAAAAAAAGAAACAACCCATCAATAATTTGACTATATGATATTCTAAATAAAAGATGATAACTACTAGAAGCATAAGGATAAAAAAAGAAACAACCCATCAATAATTTGACTATATGATATTCTAAATAAAAGATGATAACTACTAGAAGCTTAAGGATAAAAAAAGAAACAACCCATCAATAATTTGACTATATGATATTCTAAATAAAAGATGATAACTACTAGAAGCATAAGGATAAAAAAAGAAACAACCCATCAATAATTTGACTATATGATATTCTAAATAAAAGATGATAACTACTAGAAGCATAAGGATAAAAAAAGAAACAACCCATCATTAATTTGACTATATGATATTCTAAATAAAAGATGATAACTACTAGAAGCATAAGGATAAAAAAAGAAACAACCCATCAATAATTTGACTATATGATATTCTAAATAAAAGATGATAACTACTAGAAGCATAAGGATAAAAAAAGAAACAACCCATCAATAATTTGACTATATGATATTCTAAATAAAAGATGATATCTACTAGAAGCATAAGGATAAAAAAAGAAACAACCCATCATTAATTTGACTATATGATATTCTAAATAAAAGATGATAACTACTCGAAGCATAAGGATAAAAAAAGAAACAACCCATCAATAATTTGACTATATGATATTCTAAATAAAAGATGATAACTACTCGAAGCATAAGGATAAAAAAAGAAACAACCCATCAATAATTTGACTATATGATATTCTAAATAAAAGATGATAACTACTAGAAGCATAAGGATAAAAAAAGAAACAAACCATCAATAATTTGACTATATGATATTCTAAATAAAAGATGATAACTACTAGAAGCATAAGGATAAAAAAAGAAACAACCCATCAATAATTTGACTATATGATATTCTAAAAAAAAGATGATAACTACTAGAAGCATAAGGTTAAAAAAAAGAATCAAACCATCAATAATTTGACTATATGATATTCTAAATAAAAGATGATAACTACTAGAAGCATAAGGATAAAAAAAGAAACAACCCATCAATAATTTGACTATATGATATTCTAAATAAAAGATGATAACTACTCGAAGCATAAGGATAAAAAAAGAAACAACCCATCAATAATTTGACTATATGATATTCTAAATAAAAGATGATAACTACTAGAAGCATAAGGATAAAAAAAGAAACAACCCATCATTAATTTGACTATATGATATTCTAAATAAAAGATGATAACTACTAGAAGCATAAGGATAAAAAAGAAACAACCCATCAATAATTTGACTATATGATATTCTAAATAAAAGATGATAACTACTAGAAGCATAAGGATAAAAAAAGAAACAACCCATCAATAATTTGACTATATGATATTCTAAATAAAAGATGATAACTACTAGAAGCATAAGGATAAAAAAAGAAACAACCCATCAATAATTTGACTATATGATATTCTAAATAAAAGATGATAACTACTAGAAGCTTAAGGATAAAAAAAGAAACAACCCATCAATAATTTGACTATATGATATTCTAAATAAAAGATGATAACTACTAGAAGCATAAGGATAAAAAAAGAAACAACCCATCAATAATTTGACTATATGATATTCTAAATAAACGATGACAGCTACTAGAAGCATAAGGATAAAAAAAGAAACAAACCATCAATAATTTGACTATATGATATTTTAAATAAACGATGACAGCTACTAGAAGCAAAAGGATGAAAAAAGAAACAAACCCTCAATAATCTGACTATATAATATTCTAAATAAACGATGAAAGCTACTAGAAGCATAAGCATAAAAAAGAAACAACCCATCAATAATTTGACGATATGATATTCTAAATAAAAGATGATAGCTACTAGAAGCATAAGTATAAAAAAAGAAACAAACCATCAATAAATTCATTATATGATGTTCTAAGTAAAATATGATAACTACTAGAAGCATAAGGATAAAAAGAAACAACCCACCAATAATTTGACTATATGATATTCTAAATAACAGATGATAGCTACTAGAAGCATAAGGATAAAAAAAGAAACAAACCATCAATAATTTGACTATATGATATTCTAAATAAAAGATGATAACTACTAGAAGCATATGGATAAAAAAAGAAACAGAGCATCAATAATTTGACTATATGATATTCTAAATAAACGATGACAGCTACTAGAAGCATAAGCATAAAAAAGAAACAACCCATCAATAATTTGACTATATGATATTCTAAATAAATGATAGCTACTAGAAGCAAAAGGATAAAAAAAGAAACAACCCATCAACAATTTGACTATATGATATTCTAAATAAAAGATGATAACTACTCGAAGCATAAGGATAAAAAAGAAACAACCCATCAATAATTTGACTATATGACATTCTAAATAAAAGATGATATCTACTAGAAGCATAAGGATAAAAAAAAGAAACAAACCATCAATAATTTGACTATATGATATTCTAAATAAAAGATGATAACTACTCGAAGCATAAGGATAAAAAAAGAAACAACCCATCAATAATTTGACTATACGATATTCTAAATAAAAGATGATAACTACTAGAAGCATAAGAATAATAAAAAAAAAACATCAATAATTTGACTATATGATATTCTAAATAAAAGATGATAACTACTCGAAGCATAAGGATAAAAAAAGAAACAACCCATCAATAATTTGACTATATGATATTCTAAATAAAATATGATAACTACTAGAAGCATAAGGATAAAAAAAGAAACAAACCATCATTAATTTGACTATATGATATTCTAAATAAAAGATGATAACTACTAGAAGCATAAGGATAAAAAAAGAAACAACCCATCAATAATTTGACTATATGATATTCTAAATAAAAGATGATAACTACTAGAAGCATAAGGATAAAAAAAGAAACAACCCATCAATAATTTGACTATATGATATTCTAAATAAAAGATGATAACTACTAGAAGCATAAGGATAAAAAAAGAAACAACCCATCAATAATTTGACTATATGATATTCTAAATAAAAGATGATAACTACTAGAAGCTTAAGGATAAAAAAAGAAACAACCCATCAATAATTTGACTATATGATATTCTAAATAAAAGATGATAACTACTAGAAGCATAAGGATAAAAAAAGAAACAACCCATCAATAATTTGACTATATGATATTCTAAATAAAAGATGATAACTACTAGAAGCATAAGGATAAAAAAAGAAACAACCCATCATTAATTTGACTATATGATATTCTAAATAAAAGATGATAACTACTAGAAGCATAAGGATAAAAAAAGAAACAACCCATCAATAATTTGACTATATGATATTCTAAATAAAAGATGATAACTACTAGAAGCATAAGGATAAAAAAAGAAACAACCCATCAATAATTTGACTATATGATATTCTAAATAAAAGATGATATCTACTAGAAGCATAAGGATAAAAAAAGAAACAACCCATCATTAATTTGACTATATGATATTCTAAATAAAAGATGATAACTACTCGAAGCATAAGGATAAAAAAAGAAACAACCCATCAATAATTTGACTATATGATATTCTAAATAAAAGATGATAACTACAAGAAGCTTAAGGATAAAAAAAGAAACAACCCATCAATAATTTGACTATATGATATTCTAAATAAAAGATGATAACTACTAGAAGCATAAGGATAAAAAAAGAAACAACCCATCAATAATTTGACTATATGATATTCTAAATAAAAGATGATAACTACTAGAAGCATAAGGTTAAAAAAAGAAACAACCCATCAATAATTTGACTATATGATATTCTAAATAAAAGATGATATCTACTAGAAGCATAAGGATAAAAAAAGAAACAACCCATCATTAATTTGACTATATGATATTCTAAATAAAAGATGATAACTACTAGAAGCATAAGGATAAAAAAAGAAACAACCCATCAATAATTTGACTATATGATATTCTAAATAAAAGATGATAACTACTAGAAGCATAAGGATAAAAAAAGAAACAACCCATCAATAATTTGACTATATGATATTCTAAATAAAATATGATAACTACTAGAAGCATAAGGATAAAAAAAGAAACAGCCCATCAATAATTTGACTATATGATATTCTAAATAAAAGATGATAACTACTAGAAGCATAAGGATAAAAAAGAAACAACCCATCAATAATTTGACTATATGATATTCTAAATAAAAGATGATATCTACTAGAAGCATAAGGATAAAAAAGAAACAACCCATCATTAATTTGACTATATGATATTCTAAATAAAAGATGATAACTACTAGAAGCATAAGGATAAAAAAAGAAACAACCCATCAATAATTTGACGATATGATATTCTAAATAAAAGATGATAACTACTAGAAGCATAAGGATAAAAAAAGAAACAACCCATCAATAATTTGACTATATGATATTCTAAATAAAATATGATAACTACTCGAAGCATAAGGATAAAAAAAGAAACAACCCATCAATAATTTGACTATATGATATTCTAAATAAAAGATGATATCTACTAGAAGCATAAGGATAAAAAAAGAAACAACCCATCATTAATTTGACTATATGATATTCTAAATAAAAGATGATAACTACTCGAAGCATAAGGATAAAAAAAGAAACAACCCATCAAAAATTTGAGTATATGATATTCTAAATAAAAGATGATAACTACTAGAAGCATAAGGATAAAAAAAGAAACAACCCATCAATAATTTGACTATATGATATTCTAAATAAAAGATGATAACTACTAGAAGCATAAGGTTAAAAAAAGAAACAACCCATCAATAATTTGACTATATGATATTCTAAATAAAAGATGATATCTACTAGAAGCATAAGGATAAAAAAAAAACAACCCATCATTAATTTGACTATATGATATTCTAAATAAAAGATGATAACTACTAGAAGCATAAGGATAAAAAAAGAAACAACCCATCAATAATTTGACTATATGATATTCTAAATAAAAGATGATAACTACTAGAAGCATAAGGATAAAAAAGAAACAAACCATCAATAATTTGACTATATGATATTCTAAATAAAAGATGATAACTACTAGAAGCATAAGGATAAAAAAAGAAACAACCCATCAATAATTTGACTATATGATATTCTAAATAAAAGATGATAACTACTAGAAGCATAAGGATAAAAAAAGAAACAACCCATCAATAATTTGACTATATGATATTCTAAATAAAAGATGATAACTACTAGAAGCTTAAGGATAAAAAAAGAAACAACCCATCAATAATTTGACTATATGATATTCTAAATAAAAGATGATAACTACTAGAAGCATAAGGATAAAAAAAGAAACAACCCATCAATAATTTGACTATATGATATTCTAAATAAAAGATGATAACTACTAGAAGCATAAGGATAAAAAAGAAACAACCCATCATTAATTTGACTATATGATATTCTAAATAAAAGATGATAACTACTAGAAGCATAAGGATAAAAAAGAAACAAACCATCAATAATTTGACTATATGATATTCTAAATAAAAGATGATAACTACTAGAAGCATAAGGATAAAAAAAGAAACAACCCATCAATAATTTGACTATATGATATTCTAAATAAAAGATGATAACTACTAGAAGCATAAGGATAAAAAAGAAACAACGCATCAATAATTTGACTATATGATATTCTAAATAAAAGATGATAACTACTAGAAGCATAAGGATAAAAAAGAAACAACCCATCATTAATTTGACTATATGATATTCTAAATAAAAGATGATAACTACTAGAAGCATAAGGATAAAAAAAGAAACAACCCATCAATAATTTGACTATATGATATTCTAAATAAAAGATGATAACTACTAGAAGCATACGGATAAAAAAGAAACAAACCATCAATAATTTGACTATATGATATTCTAAATAAAAGATGATAACTACTAGAAGCATAAGGATAAAAAAAGAAACAACCCATCAATAATTTGACTATATGATATTCTAAATAAAAGATGATAACTACTAGAAGCATAAGGTTAAAAAAAGAAACAACCCATCAATAATTTGACTATATGATATTCTAAATAAAAGATGATATCTACTAGAAGCATAAGGATAAAAAAAGAAACAACCCATCATTAATTTGACTATATGATATTCTAAATAAAAGATGATAACTACTAGAAGCATAAGGATAAAAAAAGAAACAACCCATCAATAATATGACTATATGATATTCTAAATAAAAGATGATAACTACTAGAAGCATAATGATAAAAAAAGAAACAACCCATCAATAATTTGACTATATGATATTCTAAATAAAATATGATAACTACTAGAAGCATAAGGATAAAAAAAGAAACAGCCCATCAATAATTTGACTATATGATATTCTAAATAAAAGATGATAACTACTAGAAGCATAAGGATAAAAAAGAAACAACCCATCAATAATTTGACTATATGATATTCTAAATAAAAGATGATATCTACTAGAAGCATAAGGATAAAAAAGAAACAACCCATCATTAATTTGACTATATGATATTCTAAATAAAAGATGATAACTACTAGAAGCATAAGGATAAAAAAAGAAACAACCCATCAATAATTTGACTATATGATATTCTAAATAAAAGATGATAACTACTAGAAGCATAAGGATAAAAAAAGAAACAACCCATCAATAATTTGACTATATGATATTCTAAATAAAATATGATAACTACTCGAAGCATAAGGATAAAAAAAGAAACAACCCATCAATAATTTGACTATATGATATTCTAAATAAAAGATGATATCTACTAGAAGCATAAGGATAAAAAAAGAAACAACCCATCATTAATTTGACTATATGATATTCTAAATAAAAGATGATAACTACTCGAAGCATAAGGATAAAAAAAGAAACAACCCATCAATAATTTGACTATATGATATTCTAAATAAAAGATGATAACTACTAGAAGCATAAGGATAAAAAAAGAAACAACCCATCAATAATTTGACTATATGATATTCTAAATAAAAGATGATAACTACTAGAAGCATGAGGTTAAAAAAAGAAACAACCCATCAATAATTTGACTATATGATATTCTAAATAAAAGATGATATCTACTAGAAGCATAAGGATAAAAAAAAAACAACCCATCATTAATTTGACTATATGATATTCTAAATAAAAGATGATAACTACTAGAAGCATAAGGATAAAAAAAGAAACAACCCATCAATAATTTGACTATATGATATTCTAAATAAAAGATGATAACTACTAGAAGCATAAGGATAAAAAAGAAACAAACCATCAATAATTTGACTATATGATATTCTAAATAAAAGATTATAACTACTAGAAGCATAAGGATAAAAAAAGAAACAACCCATCAATAATTTGACTATATGATATTCTAAATAAAAGATGATAACTACTAGAAGCATAAGGATAAAAAAAGAAACAACCCATCAATAATTTGACTATATGATATTCTAAATAAAAGATGATAACTACTAGAAGCTTAAGGATAAAAAAAGAAACAACCCATCAATAATTTGACTATATGATATTCTAAATAAAAGATGATAACTACTAGAAGCATAAGGATAAAAAAAGAAACAACCCATCAATAATTTGACTATATGATATTCTAAATAAAAGATGATATCTACTAGAAGCATAAGGATAAAAAAGAAACAAACCATCAATAATTTGACTATATGATATTCTAAATAAAAGATTATAACTACTAGAAGCATAAGGATAAAAAAAGAAACAACCCATCAATAATTTGACTATATGATATTCTAAATAAAAGATGATAACTACTAGGAGCATAAGGATAAAAAAGAAACAACCCATCAATAATTTGACTATATGTTATTCTAAATAAAAGATGATAACTACTAGAAGCATAAGGATAAAAAAAGAAACAACCCATCAATAATTTGACTATATGATATTCTAAATAAAAGATGATAACTGCTAGAAGCATAAGGATAAAAAAAGAAACAACGCATCAATAATTTGACTATATGATATTCTAAATAAAAGATGATAACTACTAGAAGCATAAGGATAAAAAAGAAACAACCCATCATTAATTTGACTATATGATATTCTAAATAAAAGATGATAACTACTAGAAGCATAAGGATAAAAAAAGAAACAACCCATCAATAATTTGACTATATGATATTCTAAATAAAAGGTGATAACTACTAGAAGCATAAGGATAAAAAAGAAACAAACCATCAATAATTTGACTATATGATATTCTAAATAAAAGATGATAACTACTAGAAGCATAAGGATAAAAAAAAGAAACAACCCATCAATAATTTGACTATATGATATTCTAAATAAAAGATGATAAGTACTAGAAGCATAAGGATAAAAAAAGAAACAAACCATCAATAATTCGACTATATGATATTCTAAATAAAAGATGATAACTACTCGAAGAATAAGGATAAAAAAAGAAACAAACCATCAATAATTTGACTATATGATGTTCTAAATAAAAGATGATAACTACTAGAAGCATAAGAATAATAAAAAAAAAACATCATTAATTTGACTATATGATATTCTAAATAAAAGATGATAACTACTAGAAGCATAAGGTTAAAAAAAGAAACAACCCATCAATAATTTGACTATATGATATTCTAAATAAAAGATGATAACTACTAGAAGAATAAGGATAAAAAAGAAACAACCCATCAATAATTTGACTATATGATATTCTAAATAAAAGATGATAACTACTAGAAGCATAAGAATAAAAAAAAGAAACAAACCATCAATAATTCGACTATATGATATTCTAAATAAAAGATGATAACTACTCGAAGAATAAGGATAAAAAAAGAAACAAACCATCAATAATTTGACTATATGATGTTCTAAATAAAAGATGATAACTACTAGAAGCATAAGAATAATAAAAAAAAAACATCAATAATTTGACTATATGATATTCTAAATAAAAGATGATAACTACTAGAAGCATAAGAATAAAAAAAAGAAACAAACCATCAATAATTCGACTATATGATATTCTAAATAAAAAATGATAACTACTCGAAGAATAAGGATAAAAAAAGAAACAAACCATCAATAATTTGACTATATGATGTTCTAAATAAAAGATGATAAGTACTAGAAGCTTAAGGATAAAAAAAGAAACAAACCATCATTAATTTGACTATATGATATTCTAAATAAAAGATGATAACTACTCGAAGAATAAGGATAAAAAAAGAAACAAACCATCAATAATTTGACTATATGATATTCTAAATAAAAGATGATAACTACTAGAAGCATAAGGATAAATAAGAAACAACCCATCAATAATTTGACTATATGATATTCTAAATAAAAGATGATAACTACTAGAAGCATAAGGATAAAAAAAGAAACAACCCATCAATAATTTGACTATATGATATTCTAAATAAATGATGATAACTACTAGAAGCGTAAGGATAAAAGAGAAACAAACCATCAATAATTTGACTATATGATATTCTAAATAAAAGATTATAACTACTAGAAGCATAAGGATAAAAAAAGAAACAACCCATCATTAATTTGACTATATGATATTCTAAATAAAAGATGATAACTACTCGAAGAATAAGGATAAAAAAAGAAACAAACCATCAATAATTTGACTATATGATGTTCTAAATAAAAGATGATAACTACTAGAAGCATAAGAATAATAAAAAAAAAACATCAATAATTTGACTATATGATATTCTAAATAAAAGATGATAACTACTAGAAGCATAAGAATAAAAAAAAGAAACAAACCATCAATAATTCGACTATATGATATTCTAAATAAAAGATGATAACTACTCGAAGAATAAGGATAAAAAAAGAAACAAACCATCAATAATTTGACTATATGATGTTCTAAATAAAAGATGATAAGTACTAGAAGCATAAGGATAAAAAAAGAAACAAACCATCATTAATTTGACTATATGATATTCTAAATAAAAGATGATAACTACTCGAAGAATAAGGATAAAAAAAGAAACAAACCATCAATAATTTGACTATATGATATTCTAAATAAAAGATGATAACTACTAGAAGCATAAGGATAAATAAGAAACAAACCATCAATAATTTGACTATATGATATTCTAAATAAAAGATGATAACTACTAGAAGCATAAGGATAAAAAAAGAAACAACCCATCAATAATTTGACTATATGATATTCTAAATAAATGATGATAACTACTAGAAGCGTAAGGATAAAAGAGAAACAAACCATCAATAATTTGACTATATGATATTCTAAATAAAAGATTATAACTACTAGAAGCATAAGGATAAAAAAAGAAACAACCCATCATTAATTTGACTATATGATATTCTAAATAAAAGATGATAACTACTAGAAGCATAAGAATAAAAAAAAGAAACAAACCATCAATAATTTGACTATATGATATTCTAAATAAAAGATGATAACTACTAGAAGCATAAGGATAAAAAAGAAACAAACCATCAATAATTTGACTATATGATATTCTAAATAAAAGATTATAACTACTAGAAGCATAAGGATAAAAAAAGAAACAACCCATCATTAATTTGACTATATGATGTTCTAAATAAAAGATGATAACTACTAGAAGCATAAGAATAATAAAAAAAAAACATCATTAATTTGACTATATGATATTCTAAATAAAAGATGATAACTACTAGAAGCATAAGGATAAAAAAAGAAACAAACCATCAATAATTTGACTATATGATATTCTAAATAAAAATGATTACTACTAGAAGCATAACGATAAAAAAAAGAAACAAACCATCAATAATTTGACTATATGATATTCTAAATAAACGATTACATCATAAGCATAAAAAAGAAACAAACCATGAATAATTTCTATCAATTTTAAAGGGAAAATTGTACTTCCACATAATGTAATGGTTAAGAAGTTTTTTCTCGTTGGATCAATTACAACTGCCTAATGAATTCGATACTTAATGAGTTTTCCATGTTTTCGACCTTGTACAACATCTAAGATACTCTTCGTAAATAGATTTTTTTTCAGCACGCTGGACATATCGACGCAATGTCAAGGTTAGCACGACTTGTCTCGCTAGATTATTTATGATATAGTGAGTTAGATCCTCAGGTACTTAATACATATCTAATCTACGCTTCGTAAATCGCTAATATTTCTGGGGATTTCGATCAGGTTTTTTTGGTTAGAAAGCCTGTCTCATTATATCAATTACGATGTAGTGAATTCGATCCTCACTGAGTGATCCGTACAACGGTCTGTGTGCTGCATTTGAGCTTATGTCTTTCTATTTGTAATGTCCTTTCAGAACGTAGGCGATCATGGCTCTTCATCTCCCTATATCTCTTGCAATTTCCTTTCCTCTGCCACCTCCTCCAGACCACGTTATGTCATCCACTTACTTAAGGCCGATGTCATGCATTGTTTTCTCTTGTCTCTCTTTCACTCTATTCGACCCGTGAGTATCAGATTCTCCAGACCCTCTTTCCTAATTATATGTTCCAGGAAATTCATCTGCCTCTTCCTGGTGTAAAGTATACGCCTCCTCCTTGTTCGCATCCTCTCTACGTCCTCATCATTGCTTACACGCTCGGTCTACGATATCCTCAACATCCTTCTGTAGAACCACATCTCTGTCGTCTCGGGTTTCTTCTTCACCTTTGAGGAAATCGTCCAAAGTTCGCTGCCGTAAAGAAGGACAGACGTCACGTAACAGCTCAGTATTCTTTTCTTTGTTTCCAAAGAAATCCTCCTGTATTCTTCCTAACTTTTGGAACGCTCCCTTGACCATCTCAATACGTCTACGGATCTCAGTGTCGCATTTACCGTCCTCTGTCAAAACGCTTCCCAGATATTTAAACTTCCGGTTGTGCTTGATTCTAGTGTTCCCGACCTGCAAATCGCATTTTGGGCTCAAAATCCTTTTACTGATGACCATGCATTCTGTCTTCTTGTAGTTTATGCACTCTTCGTAAATTGCTAATCTTCGTGTATGCAAGGCATGCTGCCGTGGTTTAATGGTTAGCACGCCTATCTCGCTAGATGGTTACAACTATGTATTGAATTCGATCAAAACTGTCTCTATGAAATTGTAAACAAAGGATAACAAATAATATATAGAAGAATTAAGCATTAAAAAACTATCACTAAAGTTGTATCAAATTTAAGGAAAAAATATACTAAATATATTTCACAAATAATAATAATAATAATTAACCTGTCATTAAAACAAAAACTGTCACTTGAAAATACGATTGTTTAAAAAGAGCATATGACATGTGAAGACTTGTTACTCGAAAACAGATTAAACTGACATAAGGCAAAAACACAATACATACTTATGGTTTCAATATTGTTGAACAAACTCATTGATGATAGATTACGAAACATGGAAATGGTTAGACATCGGACAATTATAATTCAAATTTACACCGGAAACCAGGAAAATGATCGGAAATACAGAAAAATTAACATAAAACTAATCGACAAAGAATTCCTGTTAATATTTACAACCCCATTACACCCCCATATATATATATATATATATATATATATATATATATATATATATATATATATATATATATAATATTAGGCAGCATATATTTTATATATAAAGAAATAATCATACATAGAATCAATCAGCAATATTAATGCGATTAATGGCGAAACCACTTCGCTAGTAGAAGATAATGTATGCATTAAAATACTGTTAATCCCTTGAATGATGTGATCTTCATTTATAAAACTGTTGTCAGATGTTTTCTAGTGTATATTTTTTAAGTTAAGCAAGTACTTTCGAAGATCCATGTCACCATCCACAGGCTGTAATTTTTTTCCTTTAAAGTTAAAACTTGAAGAAGAAATAATTGTAAAAAAAATGAATTCGTGGATTTACCATATTACAAAATTAATATAAAAATTCTCACTTGAAATTTTGAACTTTAGCGTTGCGACTCGCACGTTCCGAGATTGTACAACCGCCAATAAATAGCACATTCTTAAAAAAAACATTTTTCGGTCTACAAACAATTAATTCTTTTTCAAGTTTTAATAATAATTGTTTGTAGACCGAAATAGTCTGTTTTTGTTGCATGAAAAATTTCAAAGCGACAACAAACTGGTGTATAAGAGACGCGGAAGCGAAAATCGCATCGCAGCTCATGACGTCATACATGACAACGCGAGAGTGAAAACGAGAAGTATTAAGTATGGGAAGCCGTTGGTATAATAAACCAATGGCTTCCGTTTTCAATTATAGGCATTTAAGAATATTTGCGGAGATTTCGTAGTATATTTTGTTCAGGTTAGGTTTCAACTGTTTTATGTATATAGCTTCAAGAATGTTTAGTTTTTGTTTATTGTTTTCTTGTTTAAGTATAGTTGTATTATCAACAAGGATTTTCTGGAACTGTGTGCGCGGCCAGGCATGTTGTTTTAAATGCCTAAAAATGTTAGAGTTATGATTCAAATTTAAAGTCGAGCAACGTGAAAGCGAGTTTGTGGTGTGACCAACATAAATATTATTTAATCCTCTGGAGATACAATCTTGAATTTGTAAACTATTTTGTTTGTTTTTTTTTTTTTTGTTTTTTTTTTGCAAATCACTAACGGGTAGGAGGGAAGAATCATTGCGAATAATTAAGTTGGATATACTAGATTTAGTATAGTATAAACACATTTTGTGGGATGGACAATTATCCCATGCTGTCACACCATTTGGACAATCTTCCTGTTACATCATATATATATATATATATATATATATATATATATATATATATATATATGCGTGAGTGTGTGTGTGTTAAATATGCTGTATGAAGCAATACGTATACAACACAAACACCCATCTATAAATAAAAACAATTAAAATTTAAAACTTCGCATACTCAAATGTATATTAATAAACGCACATAACGCTTTGCCTACGTCACAACACTGTTCGTCTACGTCACGACACTGTTTGCCTACGTCACGTCACTCGCCATTAGTTTCGAACTACACAGATGATGATTCAAGAAAGTAGAAACATTCAACCATATTTCTCCCGAAATTAACTTCAGACAATTTCTGACGGAATTTCCTCATTGTCTGAGAAGCGTCATTCCCAATTTGGAAAATTCTGTAAAATTAGTCTACACAAAACATCTGTTGTCTTTAATAATATTTGTCATAAATGTTTCTATGTATGTACATGTGTGTGCATGCGCGTGTGCATGTTTTTGTGTTACCATAGCAAGCTTTCCTTTATAGTTTATAATGTCATGAATTTCTATGAGATGGGTTTTGCAAATCTCAAATAATATCAACTTTCCTACTCCTGATTGAATATTCAATGCAGCCTTTATCAAATATTTATAAACATCTCTACCTGTGGGCACATGTGGCCGTGGTGGTTAAATAATAATATATGTGCCCTGGCTCAACATATAATCGGTAGGCAATGGAAGAAAGCATATTCTACTAGTTGTGTTTATTTGTATTATTGGCATTATTATTAGGATCTATCTATCTATCTATTAGGTTGGTGCAAAAATAATGACGGTTTTTGATGTCAAAAACCGACATTATTTTTGCACCACCGTAATTTATCCAAGATATAACAACTTAATTATCGGACGGAAAGGAATAACTCACAAATAAGTAATGACAAACATTCTTTGTTCTAAGAGAGAGTTTTATGACGCTAAGTCGTATACAAAATTACATATACTTATTTACACATGTCCCACACAGAGAAATTATATCACATGTCTCCTACAAATACATTGAATCAATAGCTTCATCCAGCGCAAGGAAAGTTAGTTATCTCTGTTGCGTCAGAAAGTTTTTTCTCGCCCGATTTCATCCTTCAAATCTATAAATCAATCATTAGCCCTTGCATGGAATACTACTGCCATATATGGTTTGGAACCCCCCACACACACCGTTTGTCTTAAGGTCCTCAACAAAATACATATTGGCCCTGATTTGACATCTCGTTTACAGTCGCTCTCTCACAGACGTGCCATCGCTTCCCTCTGTCTTTTCTACTAATACTTTCACGGTAACTGCTTCGACGAGCTACTTTCGCTGGTTCCCAAACAATATGAATTTAAACATTTTACCAGGTTGGCATCTCAGTCCCACCCTTTCACTGTCGAAACGGTTAAATGTAGCCGTCTCTTCTACTCCAAATAGCTTCATGCCTCGCACTTCCCCTGTGAAACTCCCTTTCTCTTACTTGCTCCACTGATAGCTATAATCTCCGATTATTCAAATGCAATGTCAATCGACATCAGCAGATGCCTTGATCAATTCTCCGTCCTTCTCTTTATCCTTTTCTCTATCACGCCTCTTTACTCTCGCTCCAACTCTCTGTAATACTTTGCGTACTAGAGGCACTCCCGCCTTGCTTGTGTGCAGTGTGAATAGAGAACGAAAAGAGAGGGTTTAACTTATATCAATTTCCAACGGGATTCGGGTCTGCCGGAGATTCTTCTTTGTTTCGGAAAAGGCCATATTTAGGATTTCAGATTCTAGCCGGTCCTTTTAATCTGCTATGTCACAAGAGAGGACATTGTAAGATCCTGGGGGTGAAAGATTTAGCCTCAGCTCGAACCGAGGTGTCCGAGATAACAAAAAAAAAAAGTAACTGCTCGGTTTGATTCCTGGAAACTGATTGATTGCTTTCGTTCCTCTATGAAGTGACGTCACATAAGTGACCATCACGTGACCCATTTGACATCATATCCAAGAAATGACGATAGTCGTTTTTTGTGTCCCTAAAATGGCATTAATATATTTTCGTTGATGTAATCGTTAGACTTGAGAAATCGGGGTTGAATAGTGAGGTTACAAGACAGCATTTTAAATGCTGATTTTGAAGGTTAAAACACACGTCATCATTTAAAGTTAGGCAACCCAAAGAGAACTATCAGGATTTATTATCGTTTGGCACAATCTTAACAACAAAAGATATGAAGATGACACAGTCTTGATGACAGACAGAAAATAGAAATTGCAGGAACTCCGAGACAAGATAGTAAAAGAAACCCTGAAGTAGGGATTGATAATCAGTCGTAAAAATACAGAATATTTAGTTATCAGAAAAGAATAATCCCACGATGCTTGCTACGAACTGGAGATGTCAAAAACAAACATGCCGAATTTAAATTTCTGGAAATGATGGAAAGTGTGGCACCGAAAGCTGAAGACGCATTCGAATAAAAAAAATGCCTTCCAAAAGCTAAATAAAATATGAAGAAACGGGAAAAATTCATTAGAAACTAAGTAAGGAATGCTGAAAGGCTATGGAATTATAATCATCCTATACGACAACGTATGCTGGACAATTTCCTCGGATATGACGAGTAGATTTGAGACTACAAAGATGGGGTTTTACGGAAGGAAGTGGCGAATAACATAGACGGAGAATTAATGCACAAAACAATGTTTACGAAAATGGAACCAAAATAGTCACTTATGCTTAGAATCTGTAAGAGACAGGTAAAGTTTTTGGGACACATAATGAGGAAAAAACCTGGGAGATTTCGACGCTCGCAAGAGATACAGAAACCAAGAGACACTGAGCAACCTACATAAAAAAAAACTTGTATAAATTAATTACAGAACTAGAAATGTGGGGGATACTATAAAGACAAACATTCATAACCTCTAAAATATAAGAAAATTGTAGAGAGACATGATCTCTAACGTCCTGAAGGCATAGAGCATATAGAAGAAGAAAACACTTATTTGTTAAAGATTGCTTCAAAACAAACTTCCCACACGTCACATAATTTGACCCCGTATTCCCATTAATATATACCGCATACATTTAACACTCGTTACCCGACATTTCTTAGGCTCTCATGCAGGCAGTGACGGATTATGAACTTTTAGGCTTGTTGCAGCATACCTACGGACGATGATGGGTATGTCCCCATTCGCATAAATGCAGTAATAAATCCTGCATGTTGGTCTTCAGTTAGAGATACGTCTCCACTTGTGCTGGTCAAAATATTTGCCTCTGAGCAGAGACGAAGCTATGTCGAAGGGCAGAGTTT